>CM045766.1:108367160-108829509 GCA_025200525.1 Camellia lanceoleosa | reverse complement strand
ACAAATTTATGAGTGAGAAGAAAGTTGGAAAGGTAGAGAACCAAGCTTTAAGGGCTTGCTTTAAACCATAGAGGGCCTTGTGTAACTTGTAAACAAGCTGAGATTGATTAGGTTGAACAAAACCTTGAGGTTGGACCATATAAACTTCTTCTTCAAGAACACCATGGAGAAAGGCATTAGATATGTCAAGCTGCTTGATGGGCCAATCAAAATGTAGAGCAAGACATAACAAAATTTTGATAATTGGTTGCTTAGCCACAGGACTAAAGTCTCGTGATAGTCCATCCCTTGATTTGAAGAAAAGCCGCCAGTAACTAACCTTGCGCTTATGTCGGCTATAGAACCATCGGGTACCTTGATTCTATAAACCTATTTGCGACCTGTGCTTATTTCGATTGGAAGATCAACCTAAAGACCAAGTGCCTTGTTTTTATGGCAGCAAAGTGTAACCAACATAGCGATCTTCAAACGAAGCTTCGCCCCGATAAAAGTTTGTGAAGTTTTAAATGGCGAGGAAAAAGAAAGACAAGCAGTGAGAGAAAGTGAGGAAAAAATTGATTTGGATACTTGGTAATCATGGGATGAGTGTGGAAAGCGAGAGGAAGATCAATAGAAATTTTTTAAAATATGTCTGATCGAGGAAAAGAGGCTGTGGATAGGAGAGAATAGAAATGGAAGAGACTGAGTTGAGCTGATGAGGTTCAGTGGAAAAAGCTGGCTGGGCTGGGGAAGGTCAGTAGTAGGAGAGAAAAGTCAAGAATTTGCATTTGGGCTGCTAACTGAGGGACAACAGTAGGAGAGAAACTGGTAGGCACAGAAGCTTGCTGACTGAGAGACAGCAGTAGGAGAGAAACTGGTTGAGCTGCTGAGTTGGTGCAGTGTGGGATGAAGGAAGACCAAGAAAAACTGCTGGAGAAAGCAGCAGTTGCAGAGGAAGATAGTTTTTGAAGAAGTCTGAAAAAGGAAGAAGACTCATCAAGCACATGTCTGGAAATATAGATTTTGCACGTGATGGGATCAAGACACCTATAACCTTTGATAGAAGGTTGATGATAACCAGAAAAGACACATGGCAGAGATCTAGGCTGAAGAATTTATTAGTGGTGTATGGTTTGAGCCAAGGATGGCATCTACACCCAAAAAGGATCTCAAGAGCATATAATCAGGTTTATGTTTGAATAAGACACTCCATAGGGAGTAAGATTTTTAAAAGCTTGAGAGTAGGAAGTCTATTGATCCAAATAGAGCAGCAGTTGCAGAAACATCAAACTTAAATAAAATCAAAAAGGAAGAGAAAGAATGATACATAAGTAACCAGTAAAATGTTCAATGAGATGCTCATATGTTTCGCTTTTTAGCTACACCATTTTTGTGAAGGTGTATGTGGACCAAGTTAATTGAAATTGATCCAATGCCTTTACTTTTTAAGAAAGGGTAATTTTGAAATGGTGTACTGAGAATGGTATTTCTTCCTCCCATTATCACTTCTAAGAATCTAAAGTCTTGTGTGAGTGTGAAATTGGGTCTCAACAGTAATGCTTTAAATTCCAAAAAATTTAGTGAAAACTTCACTCTTATAATGCAGAGGAAAAAGCCAGAAGTAGAATTTGCTAAAAATCATCAGCTTGAAAAACTTGCATGTAGTACTTAAAAGCCTGTAAAAGCTGAGAGGAAAAGCAAAAAGAACCCCAAACATCCGTTATGGATAAGAGCTAAAGAGAAGCAATTAACAGTAGCAGTAGAGTTAAGACAAATGAAAGAGAAGGCAACCTATGAAAATCTTTACAGAAACACAACTTAATGTTCTACACAAACTAAGAGCCTTTATTAAGACAAAAGCTTAGAACCTAGATGATTATGAGAAAAGAAGAGAGAATATGATGAAGCTTCTTAGATGAAGGATTGACCAAGTCTAAGAAATGCCAATTAGGTGAAGCTGCAGATGATGAAGAGTAGAAAGAAAACATGCTTGAGAAAGCTTGAGAAGATGCAGATGCAGCAGATATGTGGAGTATGTAGCAGAAGAGAGAGGCACTGAATAGGATAAAAGTCCATTTGAAACAGGTAGCTACCTTTATACAAGATTTTCTGAGTAATCTTGTCCTGAATAACAAAAAGAAGCTTTTCATCAAAAGTGATAGTGCAGTGATTATCCATGGCTAATTGGTGAACAGAGAGCAAATTGGATGAAAGTGTAGGCACATGAAGTAGCTTTGTAAGATGAAAAGGAAAAGAAGGAGTTAGAAGAAGACCTGTTCCAGTATGAGCAATGGTATGAGTAGAACCATCACCAACTGCAACTTGATCTTGACCATAGTATGGCTGAGAGAAAGAGAGTTGACTTAGATCAGGTGTCATGTGACTGGTGGCTCCGGAGTCAAGAAACCAGTTTTCAGACTGTGGCTGATTTGAGGATGATGCAACATAGGCTTTAGACTGAGGCCGAGTAGAAGAAGGCTGCTGAAAAGCTGTGTCTAACCTGTACCAGCAGTCTAGAGCAATGTGATTAGTCTTTCCACAGATTTGGCAGATCACATTGAAGAATTAGTGTTGGTAGCAGCTTGAGGAGTGTAAGGATAGCAAGATCTGCCAGCTTGAGGACTGTAAGTATAGCTAGATCTGCCTCTCTGAGACTGTGAGCCTCTTTGATAGTGACTCATCTGTCCTCTAGACCTACCTCCATCTCTGCCTCTGAAAGAACCTCTGCCTTTATAATAGCCTCTAGAACCTCTTCGATTAGAGTAATTGCTCTGTAATGTAGTATAAGCAATGGAGCTTGGAAGATCTGAGGCATATGCATGTGTTTAAGAGAAAGGACTCCCACATGAATAGATTCTGAACAGAGTAAAGAACACAACTGATCTAGAGAAATAGAATCTGATCTTGTGCGTGATAGCAGTTTTCAAAGCATTATACTCCTCATGCAGTCCATTCAAAATCAACAGAACTAGATCTTCATCATCAATAGGAAATGATGCTAGAGCAAGCTGATCAGACATTACCTTTGAATTGATTCAGAAAAATTGTATTCTTCCATTGTTGTTCCTTTCTTAACAAGCTTACTCAACTTGTTCCTTTCTTAACAAGCTTACTCAACTTGTTCTTTAATTGATGTATGTGAGATTTGGAAATTAAAGTAAATCGTTTGGCAAGAACAGTCCAAACTTCATGACTGGTTTGACATTGAATGACAGTAGTGAAAATGGATGGAGACAGAGTTGCAGTAATGCAACTTAACAGATGAGCATCAATAGTGGTCCACAGTACATGATTTGGATTAGGAATTTCAAGATTATTAGAATCTAGAACCACTGCAGGAGGACATACCTCTGATCTATCTACATAGCCAAGAAGTTTTGTGGCTTTCAAGATGTTTTGCAACTGATTCTTCCAAATCATGTAATTGGATGAATCAAGCTTTGTAGAGACAAAAGAACTAAGATTAGAAATCAATAATGTGAGATTCGAAGGTAAGGCAGATGAAGTCATCAAGGAAGAAGAAGTAGTTGCAGGTGTGAGGTTTGAAGAAGTCATTGATGAAGCTTTGAAGCTTTCTTGCTCGTAAGAGCCTAAAGCTCTGATACCATAAAGAGAATGAATATCTTTTTGTATTGAATGAATCAATTGTTACAGAGTGAAGATATATTTATACACTCCAATGACTCCTAACCATAACTGCCTAACCTTGATTTTAACTACCTACCTAAACCATAGTTAACACTGAGCAGTTAACCTTTAACAAACTAACAACTTATACAGCTGGAGATTATTACACATGTGTGACTTAAGCTATAGATGTAGTTGCTAGAGCTTGAGCTGTATCTGTTACTAGAGCTTGAGTTGTATCTGTTGCAGGTTGAGCTTGAGCTGAAGAGTCTGATAGCTACTGCTGCTGCTGTGTGAGCTGTGATACCTGGGGCTTAGCATATTGCTTATCAGCTAAAAGATAAATGACTTTCTCTACCACACATTTTTGTCGTTAAAAAATCAAAGTTGGTAATTTTGTAACCATTTAATTTCATAACTAAAATGCACAAAAATTAAATGTCATCGAATAATATAGAAAAAGAAAAATTGGCATTCACACATCAAAGGTACTCTATTCCAAAACCATGAGTAGAAAGTAAAATTCTACAAAATTAAAACTCAAAGTTTCCAAATTCAAAATTCAAATCAAAGTAGTTCTTGTTCTCTTATTTCAAATGAAGAATAGCAACAATTTCTTCAAAAGAAAATCTCTCAAAATATGTCTTTGTCAGCTTCTTTGTATTCTTTCTCCTTCACATCCATTTCAACTATCTTTGGCTTAGCAGATGGTGCCATGCCTTAATAACAAAAAATTCCAAATGTTAAAGGAATTAGATTAGAGAATAACTAGGAATTAGATTAAAGATGAACAAAACTGAAATTTGTTAGGCTCAATTTGGTTAGGATGAAAAATGGTAGAAAGTGAAAGAAATGAATATTTTTTTTTTTTGTTGAGTTTGTTTAGCACCTAAAATGGTAGAAGTTACAAGAAAGTTAATTTTCCTGTACAACCTATAATAGCATGGTAACTAAACTTATAGTTTCTTGCAAACACAGAAAATACAAGAAAGTTAAAATATGTTATAAAAGTAACTAGTTATAATTAGAATTCCTATTTTCCTGTAAAATTTTCATCGTTATCAAATTTATACAAGAAAATATATTACTTTCTTTTCTTTTACTTCACTCTCTATCATTTTCACTTTCCATCAATTATTTCTTTTCTAATCAAACGGAGCCTTAGGGCTTCACCTTCTTATAGTTCACAATCTTGAAAATGATAGCTGCAAATTCTCTGGGATACATCTGATATTCATTGGGGACATCTTTGACTTCTTTGCTCATCTTGGATGATGAGTAATTTTCTCTTGATGCTCTATATTTTGAGAATGCTTTTAGCAGTTGGAAGCCTCTTTACCAGTTACTAAAACTAAAAATGAAAAAGGTTGCTTTTCAAAGTTTTGGTAGGGAAATGAAGATGAGGACTAAAGAGCTTCTGCACTGTTACTGAGAAAGGATGTATTTTATTTGGCTTATGGCTGGAAGATCATGATTGTTTGTATTTTGATGTTGGAGAGGGTGTTGTGAAGTATTTATTGATTGGAAAAATTAGGAAGTGATGGACGAGTGAAATTATTTTGCTTCTTTTTTCCTTTCTTCAATGAAAATGGACTTCTTTTTTTTGTTTATCCTCTCTTTTTGTGCTTGCGGTCCCTGACTGACTTGTGTCTTAATTAATCCATAATCACCCACAACCCCATGTTCACTTGATGGGCTGGGAATTGGGAAGAGTGAATACGTCAAAGTCCTTGAGCAAGAAACTTATTAGGTCATTAAGGACGAAGGGAAGAACAAGGACTGAACTCTATTGACTTAGGGTAGATGAAGGCCAGATTCAATTATTTAATTACCTATATTGCCTACATATTTTTAATTAGTTACTTTCTCACGGAAAATGTGGATGAAGTAGCAGATCAAAATCTGGAAGCAAGGGTGGAAAGGATCATCTGACCCTAGCATGAGGCCAAAGTTAAATAGGACCCCCTTCCCAAAAATAAATGTTTCTCTAGCCAAGAATGTGTAGAGTTTTGCAGTCAGCAAACATACATAGAGTAGGTGTTTAATTAGTGTTTGATAAATGCTTTTGTTGATCACTACACCAAATGTACATGCACAAAACGGTATAATTTTTGAAATGAAATACGACTAATAAACATTGTTTTCTGTCAAACTACTTGAACTGAATATGATATGCAGCAGCGTGTAGAACATTTGGATATACATGATCATATAGATAGGTTTTTAAATTAACAATTTAATTTCCTTCAAGATGTAGATTAGTTAATTCTCGGGCCACTGAAATAAATTGATGGTCTAGTGTATAAATGGGCATAAATCTTTATTTTCTTGAATATGTTAAAAATTAATTAAGAATTACCTATGGGACTGTTTAAAGATTTCTCGTTATGATTTTTCACTTCTACCCTGTGAACCTGTAGTGCAGTGACAAGCTTGGCCTTAGTCTCAAGTTGGATTCATTTGTGGCTGGAGTTATGATATCAACCACTGATTTTGCGCAGCATACTTTAGACCAGGTAAACTTCTTGGCAAATGTTTGCGGCAGTTGTCCTTCATGTTAAGATATCTAGCATGTTAAGATAATTTGAACTTCTTCTTGGCTGAAATTTTATTGAACTTAATACTAGCAAAAAAATTGCTAGAAAAAACCTAAAATCACTCAAATGGAGAGAGAGAGAGAGAGAGAGAGAGAGAGAGAGAGGACCGAGATGTAGAAAGATAAGGAAACCCTAGGTTTTGATACAAGATGATAATGAGAGATCCATCTATGACAATGTGTAGGGCAATCGAACAAAAACATGAACTACTTATTGTGTTCTTCATAGATCTACAATATATATATATAGGCTGAGAGAGAACGAGAGAGATACAGATAGAGATAGAGATAGAGAGACTCACCAAATCTGCAAAACATTTGAAGAAGAAGATAGATCTACTCTGGATTGAAGCTTGTAGATCTCAAATCTAAGTTGGAATGAAGATATGCGATAGAGGGAGGGAAAATCTGCGATGTAGCTCGAGATAGAGAGAGAAGTTTATTCGATGATGAGAGAGCGTTCCATCGAGCATCGTATTTGCAAAAGTGAAAAAACAGATGTGTATTTGCATTTGGGGGAGATTCGTAATTTTCCATTATTTGGTCCCTAAATGCCAATAATGTATTCTCCTAACCAGATTTATTGGTCTAAAAAAGTGACGCAAATTTTGCCCAAGTGCAAAAGCTAGAATATTTTATCATAAGTTTAAATTTGTTTCTAAAATATTATTTTTAAAGACCAAATTTAATTAGTCTCTAAAACATTAATTTCTTGTAGTGACCTCTCTATAAAACCCTTTTGGGATGGAGATGAGAGGCCGCCCAGAATGAGGGTGGTATCTTGGGTTTGTCTTTTGGTGGGCTTAAACTAATCGTGCTTCTCACTTCACTGCTTATAAATTAAACTTCGGTTTTAACATTTACAACTGACTCTCCACCTCACAACTAACATTTCCTAAGGCAAAAATGTGGAATCATTACATTTATATGAATAATGGAGGTGGAAAAAGTAATTGTACCCTTAAGGTAAATGCATTTGTGTGCAGCCAAGGGCCCAAAGGTTGTTTGGGTGGTCCTGTTCTCTCGCTCTCAATTCTCAATTTGCAAATAGGGCTTGGAGTCATGGTAAATTTGTGGATTCCACTCAACAAATATGCAAATCATGTTATCAATGTGGATTTATGGCACTCCAAATGAATTCTAACATTTTCTAATGATTTCTGACTTGCTATACCAGAGTTACAAGCACCTTAATCTTCATTAGTTTTTCTTGGTTTGGCTTGTCACTTAGTAAATTGGAACCTTCAATGAGTTAAATATCAAAGAGCACCATCACGTGGTAGATCTCTATCTTTCTCTCGCTTATTTTGTTAGGAGAGTCATATGTTTCTTAATGTATAAATTAAGTAGAGATATTTCGCATAAATATATGTATATGTGTTTGCCTTCGTATATATATGTGAAATGCTAACTTTCCTTCAGTAAGTGATATTAGCAACATCCTTATAAACGCCTCGAGTTAGAATCTAGTCATATGGCCAAATATCTATAGAACATCAAATATGACACATTTGTCATTTGGATACAGTTCAAACATTCATGAATTTGAAGGGAACCTCAAATTGTATATCTAGTTTGGTGATGTAGAGTGCTTCATGGCTTGGATAGTTCCATTGTTTTCTTATTTGTCAGTTTCTTGTTAGTTAAGTAAAAAAATTATTGAGTTTGCAATTTTATTGCATTGTTGAGCTAATATTACCAATTTTGAGCAAATAGTGTACACCGCTTGCCTCCTTTGTCGCTATGTTTACCTCATGTTTACATGTTTTGAATATACATAAATATATGTATATATGCACGCACACACGTGTATATATATAGAGAGAGAGAGAGAGAATGAGAGATTAAAGGTAGGTCTTTCTGTTCCATTCCGTCATCTGGCTTATGTTTTTCATGTAGTATTCAAGCCGAATGACTATGTAATTAGATTGATACTTTCACATATTATTGGTATGTTTAGCACAAAACAAGTTTTTTTTTTTTTTGTTCATTCCATTTACACAAGTAGAATTGCTGGTAATTTAACTCGTTGAAGACTTTTGTCACAGGGAATTGATTGTTGTTGCAAGAGAATTGATCAAGAAAGAGAGGTTAAGTTACTTTCAATGATTTTGTTTCCTTTGACTATCTCTAGTTCTTTTAGTAAGTGTAACCACTTCATACCAAATGAATATAACTCAAGAAAATTTTTGTATTAGTTATGTACTTGTGCTTCAATTTTTGCATTCTAAATGTTTAATGTCTTTTGGGATTTTTTTACCTACTGTTAGCTGTATATTATTATAGATATCTCTTATCTATTTGTATTGTATCTCTCTGTATCTCTATCTCCTTCTAGTCTTATCTCTATCATTTTCTATACCTATCTAGGTTTCCTTCATCTATCTATACATGCTTCTCATATTGTATCATTCATTCAATTCAATATACAATCTCTATTTTCATAACATGGTATCGAGCCTACGGTTCTTTCCTAGCATTTTTTCTCTTATTTTTTTTTTTCTTTGCACTTTTGTTTTTGTCCTTCGTCCGCTTCGTGGTTTCGTGATATCTAGTCCATTCTTGTTTCAACGTTTGGACTATACCTACCTCTTCGTCTCTTTACGACGAATTCAAAGCCACCAGATTCACCTCCATCGGAGTTACCACACGCCCTCACGTGTCTCTCAAAGACAAGCGTGTCGGTTAATGACGCCGCCGCTCTCAAAGACGCTCTCCAAAGATGCTCAATGGGCTTGGCTCATCACCACACTAATTTCCGGGCCCACCACCAAGATCTCTCGCTTCCGACGGCTTTCAAATTGCTTCGTTTCACCAAGGATCGCCACTTTACTTAGCCGCCTTTGTCACGACATCATCACACCAAGGTTGCCATCCATCATACTTGTCTCTAAAGTTTTTCAGCCTTCTGAATCTGTTGGTGCCTTCCGTTTTGGCATTTATGGATCGTACAGAGAACATCAAATCTGCTTTCATTATCCTTGATGGGTCTAATTATGTTAGTTGGGCTCAAGCTCTCTAGTTTCATCAAAGGCAAACGCCTTTGGCGGATCATTACTGGTGCTCTTCCCAAACCTCACCAGAAGGAGGATGAGACAGACTCTGCATTTGATGACCGTTTTAACGAATGAGAAAGTAAGAATTATCAAATTATTACATGGTTCCGTGTTACCTCGCCTCCTTCCATCCACCTTCAATTTGGACACTTTCAGGATGATGATTCCCTTGCCTCTCCTGCCAAAGTAATTTGGGATTTCTTGAAGGAACGTTATCAAACCACTGGACATGCTCATCAGTATCAACTGTTGCAGACTCTTCATCACATACGCCAGGCACCCGGTCAGTCTCTTAATGACTTCCTATCCCAAATGTTGTCTGTTTGGGACCAGCTTGCTTTTTCTGAGCCTCCATGGGCTCATTCTGATAATGCATAGCTCTTTATTACTTATCGGAATCATCAGCGACTATTACAGTTTCTTATGGCTCTGCATAGTACTTTTGAGCATATGCGTGCTTCTTTGCTTCATCGCTTGTCTCTATCCCACTTTAGAGCAAGTTTCCATCGAAGCTCCTATCAGAGGAGACTCGTTTTGGGAGTCTTAGATCTCAAGACATGGATTCTGTTCTTGCTACGCCATCTTTTCAAAATTCCTCCTCTTCACAGCCCATCATATGCAGTTATTGTCTCAACCGAGGCCTGCCAGCCAATCATTCTCTTGTTCACTGTGAGGTTCACGATTGCTTGACTTGTCACAAGACTGCTCCAGGCCATCTCCAAAGCAATTGTCCTTGAGCTCCCTCCACTACTTCATCTAAGAAGAGGGCTTTTCGTTCTGGGTCTCAGTCCAAATCTGGCCACGGCTTCGCTCACGCCGTTGCCTCCGAGGGTTCTTTCTACTCCTTCTTTCTCTATGGATAATGTTAAGTCCATTATCCACTAGGCGCCAACAACTGCACTCCTCCCATCGCTTCTTTCAGTAACATCAGGTAACTCTTCATGGTATTTTGATTCCGCATGCTGTAATCACATGACTTCTGACTCCACTCTCTTTTCTTCTTTGTCATTATCCTCTTCTGCTCCCACTATACATACTGTTGATGGTTCTCATATGCCCTAGTCATATTGGGAAAATCTTTACTTCCAATCAGGTCTCTTTCGATGCTTACCATATTCATTCTCTTAAAATGAACCTTATCTCTTGGTCAATTATGTGAACTTGGTCCGACTATTACCTTTTTCTCGCTAATGGTTGTTTGGTGTAGGACCCTCAGATGAGATAGATCCTGATAGGCCATAAGCATGGACGCCCTGCTCGAGCTTATCTATCTTCGCAATCCGCACAAATCATCTACCGTTGTCAGTGATTCACTATGTCTTCTTTTTCGCTTTGGCATTGTCGCTAGGACATATCTCTTTTAGTCGCTTAAAAATTTAGTTTCTAGTGGTCATTAGGTCGTGGTCCGTTTTGAAGATGTCGATTATTTATCTTGTCAAATTGCTAAATAACCCGCCTTTACCTTTTTAATAAAAGTAATTCTATTTCTATCGCTCCTTTTGATCTTGTGCATTCAGATATTTAGACCTTCCCCACATCTACCATGGGGATCCAGATATTTTGTGATTTTTGTTGATGATTTTTCTCGCTATACTTGGCTTTTTCTTTCTCAAAAATCGCCTCGAACTTAAACAGATTTACTATGATTTCTCGCTATGGTCCACACTTAGTTTTCTCGCACTATTAAACTTTTTTCAGACCGATAATGCTAAGGAGTACTTGATTCTCGATTTTCTTTCTTTTCTTCGAGCTCATAGTACTGTCTCATCGATCTTCAGGCAGCACTTCCCAACAAAATGGACTAATGAAAGAAAGCACTATCATATTCTAGACACTACTCTGCTCTTCTACTCTCTTCTTCTTGTCTTGAAAAATTTTGGGGAAGCTACCTCACCGCCATCCACACCATTAATCGTGGTCCACCTGTAATAGCTAACATTTCTCCTTACGAGCGCTTGTATGGTTCTCTCCCGACTATACCACTCTTAAAGTTTTTGGTTCGCTTGTTTTGTTCTACTTCAGCCTCATGAACACACTAAACTCAAACCTCGTTCTCGTCTTTGTTGTTTTCTGGGGTATGGTATCGAACATAAAGGGTGTCGTTGTTGGGATCCTATCTCTATGCGTCTTCGTATTTCCTGTCATGTGGTCTTCTGGGAACACAAAATGTTCTCTACTCTTTCCAAGTTTCACCTATCGCCGTCCATCTATTCACCAATCTTCACTGATATTTCTATAGATCTGTTTTCTGATGACTTTGATGTAGATTTTGGCCCCATGCTTCCACAGCCGCCAACGCCTATCGTCCATCCTGAGATCCTGTGTTAGCTGATGGCCCTACGCCTTCTCTAGCTCCGGTGGAGGTTCCTCCGGAACCGATTTCCATTGAGGTTTCTCCTCCACCTGAGCGTCATTCTACACGGGTAAGGCAACCTTCTATTCTTCTCCATGATTATATTGTTGGTTCCACTGCCTTTTGCTCTTATGAACCTACTTCTTATCAAGAAGCTTCTTCTAACCCTCTTTGGCAACAAGCTATGATCGATGAATCAGCTTTCGATCAATCTCATCCCTGGGAATTGGTTGATCTTCCTTGTGGAAAGCACACTGTTAGTTACAAATGGGTTTACAAGATCAAAACTCATTCTGATGGTCCCATTGAGCGTTACAAAGCTTGCCTTGTCGCCCGAGGATTTAGTCAAGAATATGGGATTGACTATGAGGAAACATTTGCTCTTGTTGTCTGCCTTATTTAAATTCGCAGCCTTACTTGCCGCTGCTGCTCGCCATCGCACCTTTCTCAGATAGATGTCAAGAATGCATTTCTCAATGGTGATCTCACTAAGGAAGTTTATATGCAACCCCCTCCTAGTTCTTCTGTTTATTCAAACAAGGTTTGCAAACTTCGTCGTGCTTTGTATGGTTTAAAACAAGCTCCACGTGCCTGGTTTGCCAAGTTTAGCTCTACCATTCGTGACTTTGGTTTTTCTTCCAGTGCCCATGATTCTGCCTTGTTTATTTGTAAGACAGAGCGCGATATTATTCTCCTTCTCCTCTATGCGGATGATATGATTATCACTGGAGATGACACAATGGGTATTTCTAGTCTCAAACGGTTTCTTCATCGCAGGTTTGAGATGAAAGATTTGGGTGCACTTAGCTACTTCCTTGGCTTGGAAATTTCTCAAAATTCCTCTGGTTATTTTCTTACCCAGGCCAAGTATACTTCTGATCTCTTGGCTTGTGCTAGCCTTACCGATTGCAAGATTGTCACTACTCCAGTTGATCCTCAGACTCGTCTTACACCTCTTGATGGCCCCCTATTGTCAGATGCCACTTTATATCGTCAACTAGTTGGTAGTCTTGTCTATCTCACGCTATCGCCCAGATATTGCTTATGCTGCTCACATTGTTAGTCAATTTATGATCGCCCTCGCCTCTACACTACGCCAGTTTAGTTCGTGATTTTGCGCTATCTCAAAGGAACTCTATTTCTTGCTCTTCACTACTTCCTCACTCTTCTCTACATTTACATGCCTTTTCCGATGCCGACAAGGTGGATTCTACCGATCTTCATTTCACTGGTTCTCGCTTCTTGGGTAACTCTCATTTTCTAGCGAGCAAGAAGCAAACCCTTGTTGCTCGCTCTAGTACCGAGGCCGAAAGTATCATGCTCTTGTCGACACTACTCAGAGCTTGTGTGGCTTTGTTGGCTTCTTTCTAACATGGGTGTTTCTCATTCCGCTGCCACCAATCTTTATTGTGACAATCAAAGTGCTATTCAGATTGCCCATAATGATGTCTTCCATGATCGCACCAAGCATATTGAGATTGATTGCCACTTCATATGACAAAGATGTTACCGTGGCTATGTTCGCCTTCTCTTTACTTCGCTAATCGCATCACGACCTCTTCACCAAAGCTCATCTTTCAGCCGCTTTTTGATCTCCTCTAAGCTCAAGTTGATATCCGACTTACCACCTTGAACTTGATGGGTGTTATCAGATATTATTATAGATATCTCTTATCTATTTGTATTGTATCTCTCATCTCTATCTCCTTTTAGTCTTATCTCTATCTTTTCTCTGCACTCTATCTAGGTTTCCTTTCTACTATATATACAGGCCTCTCTATTGTATCATTCATTCAATTCAATATACGCTCTATATATTTCATAACACCTACTATTTGTGGTTTTCTGGTTATTAGATTCTTTATGAATAAACAATAGATAATGGTTCTCTTTGTAGTTGTTACATGGCATTTATCCTGATTGTGAGAGTTAGTTGCAACTTTGTAGCATTTGACAAAATGGAGAAGCCCATTTGAAAATGAAGCCTTAATCCTACAACAACACTTCCCAACCCGCCTCAACTTACAAAGATGTCTTCTTTGTTCCAAGTAGTAATAAATATTAGTATGTTTCCCAACTTCATTTCACATTCAGAAAATAGCATGCATGTTTATCATATGCCTTTGAGCATTTATATGTAGATTTTTGTCCTATTTTCTTGTTTAGTGCATCATAAGATGTAGCTTAAGCGTGAAGATTCACAACTTCCCATGCAATACTATCGGATTTATATGTAATTGTTGCTTCCTTTCGACTAAATGGTTATATATGGAAGGTTCACAACTTTCCATGATTAGTCACATTCAATGAACTTGTTTTCTAACAAAGCATTTACATGTTTGCTTTAGTGTGTCTACATTAATTTTGAGACTAGCCACCCTCATAATTGAGCAAGCATTACATGTGCTAGCTTATCTGAATTACTACACTCAAAGAATGTTGTGACTAGGAGGAGCCTTCAAGAATAATAAAGTACCAAGTGTATGTCTCATATTCTTAATTTTGAGAACATTGATTTTCAACATTAATTCTATGGTTTTATCATGCAAACAATAAGACACAAGTAAACATGATAATGAATCCGCTTGTCATTTTATTAATTAAATGATAAGATTGGTTATAAAATTGTCCAAAATACATTTCTCTGATTGGCATTTTGGGTGCAACACTAATACTTGGTCCTTATTGGCTCTATTGGAGGGGCCATCAACAGTAGGTATGATGGTCGCAGTGGGCGGCCGCCATGGAGCCAAATTGTGGGCAAAGGTTTCGGCTTATAGACAATTGGTCGCTTTTAACTTTGTCACTCAAAGTTATGAGTGGCCAATACGCATCAAAGAAGGTTAACCAAGTGAGCTTTGTGCGGAACCAAAATCTACACACAACCATCACCATTTGATCTTATGGAATATGATCTTGAACATCCATAGCTTTTCCCAAAAACGACAAACAAATGTAAGAAGTGCTTCTCCACTTTTCATGGTTTAATGAATGAGGTGGAGAGTAGTGAACCCGTTTTAACATAAAAGAACTTGGGCATACAATTTCCTGACTTAGTCCTGCTATGAGTGGAGCACCTTGGAGAAGGTAAGTATATCAACCGTAAGCTTTGTCAATAAGGGATTTGGAGTACTCCATCAATTGGAGGTTGTGATCGGAGCCATGAACACCATTTAAATCAATGAAACAAGGTAAATGTTCAACAAATTTGGGAACAGTGTACCCATTGGATAGGGTACGCTTACTATCTCAAGTGGATATGGTGGGTGGAGATCAAGATCCGAATATAAAATTTCCTTCGATTCCTAATATGCACGCTCATGTTTGTAAATGTATACAAACATGACTACCTCAAACACTAAATCCAATTCAACGCAAGATTTTTTTGAGTTCACTCTAATGCAAATGTCGTGCAATCACATGACCTCCAAAAGTTTAATACCCTTGCGAAGAACTATCTTATTGATAAACCTAGGACAAGTTTGGATAATAGTTAAAAAGTCACTAAAAAAGTCGAAGATTTCCTTTTCTCTCAACTTTTTACACATTTTTTTCATAAAAAATAAAAAAATCATCCTAAACATATTAAGTTTTTTCATCCCATATTTTAGCCAAAAATTTAAAAGTTACTAAAATAACCTATTTTCAAAACAACCTCTAATTCGTGTGGTATGGGAGGATTACATGTGCCTTAGGGACTAGTTAGGACAAAGCCCCAAACACCCCCATTACAAAAAAATAATAGTAGAAATACAAAAAAGTAATGCTCTTTGGTTTTTTTTTTTTAAATTTGTTTATTGATTTTTTAAAAAATAAAAATTAATATGTTGAAAAAATGAAAACACTAATTTTCATATGATTTTTGAAAATCTCTTTTTGGTGTTTGTTTTCATCAAACTAGTTTATATGTTTAAAATAATAATAATAATAAAGAAAATAACGTTTAATTAGTACACATTAATGTGTGTTTGGGAGGAAAAATATTGGGTATAGATCTAACCTTTGGCATAGTACACAAAGTAGTTACCTTGTGATTTGAATCCATAACCTCACGGTTATTAGGCTAAGATTTTACCATTGAACCAATGGTCACTCCTAAACAAAGTATAAATGTTGAACATCAATAAATAAATCTTGAAAATCAAACCAAACACAATATAAATGTTAACAAGACTAGAAGTTTATACTTTTTCACAGTTGTAAGGTCACGTTTGTTTGGCGGATTAGGTTGAATGCGATTACTAGTACGGTGGGTTTGGATAAGGAGATTAGTAATGTGGTGGTATTAAGTTGGAGATGGAGGATAAAGAGTGTTTGTTTGTATTTGGAAAGTAGGTTAAAAACTAACTATTTAGCTTTTTTTTTGAAAAAACATGCAAAAAAGTAAAGAGATGTGACCCAAAAAAGTCAAAAAGCTATTTTTAACTATGTTTCCAAAACAAGTATGGGATTAATATAAGAAATTACATAAATGCCCCCAAACTAACAAATGCTAGAGTAATTACAATTTATATATAATAAAAAAATGAAAATGGGGAGACAACCCACATGGGTGTGTCTTGCCCCTTACGTAAATGCCCCCAAACCTTTTTTTTTTGTTGCCATTTCTTGCTGGAAATGGTTCGACAGTGTTGAAGAGAAAGGGCAAAACAATAACAGAACCAACAATCCCTGGACTAAAATTTGAATCCCATACCGTCATTGAAGCATGAGGCAATGGAGGTGGTGAGCAGAGTTCTCAAACTTGCTTCCAGTCATTGAAGCCTCCATGTTACAGAAATTGTGTTTGTGAAATCCACACTTTGTGAAACTCCTGCTTTTTTGTTGTTGTTTATAAATTCTCAATGTTGCTAGAAACTAGAGAGTTGTGTTAGGATTAAGACACACTCAGAAATCAATCACACACAAATAACACAAGAGAGTTACGTGGTTCGGCAGTAGCCTATGTCCACGGGAAAGACATCCACTATAGAATTTCCTGAAGGGAGTTTACAACATTCACACCTCACTCTCTCTCTCTATAGCACTCTCACTCATAGATTACATACATTCTGTGTTTTCTTATACTCAGACCCTCCTCTTTACTTCAATTTATACACAAATGAGGGAATACAAAGTTAAGAAAAAGTTATTAAGCTAACTACCAACTCGCCATCTTCTTTTCCTCTACTTGACTTGGAGCCAACTCTCACTAACTCATTAATTCCAGAGAGATTCAGACTACGATTTTTTAATCAGAGTTTCTATAAAAAGTAAAGAAGATGGTTGAGGAATTCACATAAACTTCAGGATCCATGATTAAGTTGAATCCTTCAAATTATGCAATATGGAAGTCGCGGATGGAAGACATCCCATATTATAAAGACCTGTTTGACCCTATTGCTCTAAAGGGGTTACACCGGAAGAAGTGAAGGATGAAGATCGGATAAAGATGAACCGAAGATCGGTTGCTGTATCGCATAATGGATAGATCACAATGTGTTCTACCATATCACCCAAGAGACAGATGCATATATCCTTTGGACAATGTTAGAAGGAATGTACTAGTCAAAGATCGCTGAAACAAAGCCCCGTGATGAGAAGGCTTGTAACTGGTTGAAGAATGGTGTGTCGTCACGAGCACACCAAAGGAATTCAAGAATCGATGAATCAACTTGCAACCATCAAGATGCCCTTGGATGATGAAATGCAAGCGCTCTACTACTTAGTTCTTCACGGACGCTTGGAAGACGCTGGTGGTTTCTCTCAATAACTCAAGACCAAAGAAGAAGTCGACCATGAGCATGGTCACAGACCCCATGTCAAATGAAGAGACAAGGAGAAAAGACATGGAAGGTAACCAGCCCCATGCTCTTATCTTAGAAGATAGAGGTAGAGACAGAGGTAGATTAAAAGGCAAAGAAAGAAGTAAGAGTAGAGGCAGATGGAACAACAAGAGTAAATCCAGAGATACAAAAGTCAATAAAAAAGTTATTGGGCTAACCGCTAACCGCCATCTTCCTCTTCCTTCTACTTTTTGACTTGGAACCAACTCTCATTAACTCCTCCATATGGGCCGAGCTAACACCTCCCCTTCCACGCCTAATTGATAACCGACTTCCCACTTGAAGTCTATCCTACCAAATTCTTGCACACTTCGGTTTGTCTCGTGACAACCTTGGTCATTATGTCGGGATTTTTGTCCGTGTGAATCTTCACCAGCTTCATCAGTTGCTTTTCTATCACTTCTTGTATCCAATGATATCGAACATCAATGTGCTTTGTACGTGAATGGTACATGGAATTCTTGCTTAGATCAATTGCACTTTGACTATCACAATGTACCTTGTACTCTTCTTGCTGTAGACCTAATTCTTGGAGAAACCGTTTTAACCACTACATTTCCTTTCCAGCATCTGCAGTGGCAATGAACTCTGCCTCTATTGTAGATAAAGCAACACACTTTTGTAGTTTAGACTGCCATGAAACAGCTCCCTTGCAAAGGTGAACAGAAATCCTAATGTAGATTTTCTGCCATTAAGATCACCCGCCATATCGGCATCTGTAAATCCCTCCAAAATTGGTTCAGCTCCCCCAAAGCATAGACACATATTTGAAGTTCCCTTCAAGTACCGAAGAATCCATTTAACCACCTCTCAATGCTCCTTTTCTGGATTGACGAGGAATATGCTCACAACGACAACTACGTGAGCTATATCCGGTCAGTACACACCATTGCATACATTAAACTTCCTATCGCGAATAATAGGATTGCCTCTATTTCTTTTCTTTCAGAGTGGTCGAGAACACTTAACGCGTTGTCACCTTGAAATGGTTGGCTAGTGATATGCTGACTAGCTTGGCATATTTCATATTGAACTTTTCAATCACCCATTCAACATATTTCTCCAGTGATAGCCATATCTTCTTGGCTTTCTTGTCACGAACAATCTTCATGCCCAAAATCTGCTGTGTTGGGCCTAAATTCTTCATGTCAAAATACTGCGACAAGTCCTTTTTCAACTTGTTGATCATAGCAATATCATGTCTGATGATCAGCATATTATTGACATACAACAGTAGAATGATGAAGTTTCCATCTGAAAACCTTCGAAAATATACACATTGGTCTGCTACCGTTCTTATGTACTCGTGATCCACCATGAATGAATCAAACTTCTTGTACCATTGTCTCTACCGCTTCAGTCAGAGACTCTTTTTCAGTTTGTAGACGAGATCCTGTTTTCCTTTAACTTCAAATCCTTCTGGTTGCTCGACGTAAATCTCTTCCTCCAAAATCACCATGGAAAAAGGCAGTCTTGACATCCATCTGTTCTACCTCCAGATTCAAGCAAGCTGCTAATCCTAGAGCTACTCGAATGGAAGTAATCTTCACAACTGGGGAGAAGATCTCATCAAATTCAATTCCCTTCTTCTGCCCAAAACCTTTGACCACTGTTTAGCTTTATGCTGCAATAGTTTACCATTGCCATTTTTCTTCAACTTATACTCCTATTTGTTCTTCAAGGCTCTTCTGCTTTTTGGAAGTGGAACAAGCTCATAAGTGTGGTTTTTCTGCAAAGAACTCATCTCCTTCTTTGTGACTTGCATCCAATAGTCTTTCTCTATATGACTGTTTGCTTTTGAAAAACTCTCGGGCTCCCCCTTATCAGTAATCAAAATATACTGAGAAGCGGGATATTTGGTTGATGGCACGATAGCTCTTCCAGATCTCTGCAACTGAGGCCCAGTTGCCTTTGGTAGAGGGGGTTACTCCTCTTGCTCAACACCCTCTTCATCTGGGTCTTCATCTCTTTCCTCCTAATCTTGTATTTCTGCCATAGGATCCTACAACTCTGGCACTTCTTATTGCACATCATCACATCTAGCATTTTGTGATGGCTTGGGAGATGGTAACAACTGAGGATGACATTCTAGACTTTGCAGACTTCTCAAAATCACATCGTTATCTTCTTGGAACACAACATCTCTGCTCCAAAACATTTTTCTATTCACTGGTCCTACAACTTGTACCCAAATGTCAGATCCGAGTAGCCCACAAATATGCATGGAGTGGACTTGTCATCAAGCTTTTGTTTGTTTTCCTTGGAGATGTGTGAACGCCTTTATACCAAGACTCTAAGTGAGAATATGATACTTTTCTTTCTAGACTGCATTTCCTTCGCTTCTCGCAAAATTCAACGAGATTGAAGGCGACCTATTAATGAGATAACAGGCTATTACTTTGGCAACTTTGCCATTCCGAGCATGCATCTGATTCTTTTAACAATAGTGTGGTTCATCCTCTTTGCCACACCATTGTGTTGTGGGGTACCGGGAACTGTTGTTTCGTGTCAGATATCTCTGCTGGCACAATATGCTTCAAAAGCATTAGAAGTGTACTCACTATCATTGTTTGTGTGACGACACTTCAATTTTTTTTCGGTGTCTCTTTCCACCATTGCATGGAACTCCCGAAGTGCCGAATACCTCATCTTTCGTCTTCAGGAAATACACCCACAACTTCCATGATGTATTATCAATGAAAGTCAGAAAATACTTGCGGTCGCCAAGTGACTTCACTTCGATTAGGCCACAAACATCCAAGTATACCATACTGAGCACTTATGTTTTCCTTTTACTCGCTGAACCGAATGATACTGATGTCGCTTGCCATAAAGGCAATGATCACATGGCTTCAAGACACTCTTTTCGATATGATATCCTCGATTGCTTTGCCAACAGATGCAATCTCTTCTTACTCATGTGAACTAGTTTTCAGGTACAAGTTTGGTGACTCGCCTTCGCCGCTTTAATACTTCCTGCATGATCTTCGCTTTAGTCTTGTACAGTTGTTGAAGACATTTCTCCTCCGGGCGATTGTCAAAGCTCCTCCTGTCAGCTTCAAACAGCCATTTCTGAATGTACTTGTATAGTCCTGTCGGTCCAGGGTGATTCCGGAGTTAAGATTGAGGCGCAAATCTGGAACATGCCTCACATCTTTGAGAACCAACTTGTATCTGACATTAGTCTGAATACTAATGTCTCCAATTCCCATAATCTTCGAATAGCTAGAATTCTCTATTCGAACAGTGCCAAAATCTCCAACGTTGTACGAGCTGAAGAGTTCTTTGTAGGAGGTGGCGTGATAGGATGTAGTCAAGATCTATCACCCACTCTATACAATTGTGGTTAGCCACATGAAGGTAATCCTCTCAGAATTATATAAAATAAAACATAAAAAAATTAACTACTTTCCTCTTAGAGTATTGATGTATTTAAATTGTTATTTGAATATTTGAAAATTATATACTTGAATGAAGTGAAAGAAATTCACAAATTATTTTGTAATTTTTCTTTTTAATTATGATATTAAACTTTGATTTGCATGTTAAATGTTTAGCTATAAAAAGGGAAACAAAAATTTGAAGTACTCCAGCCATAATTGCATTCATACTTTTTTAGAATTGGTCAGACAGGTACCAGATCGCACCTGCATTTGTATCCGCATTCGCACTGTGCTTCCTAGTACTACGCCAACCCCATAAGCAACTATTTGAGGGTAGAACCTCAAGCAGTGCCTTGTGTTTACAATATTTAGCCATCAAACTCGAAATTGACAGTGAGGGTTTATATGATGCATGATGGTACTTTGGCAAATAGAGATTGATTAAATCAGATGAAGCACTGCATCTAAAAATATCGCTGCATAAGTATCGGGTACTTGTTGGGTACGGGTACGGAAAAAACGTACCGGGCACATTTTATGCGGCCTATATACATCTGGTACGTTATGGGTACGCAAAGGGTACTCCATGGGTAGGTGGTTGGGTACACCACACCAAAACTAAATTTTCAAAATTTTTTAGGTGAACCGGAGCAATTATTTTTTGCCCACTTTGAAAAATTAAACAAATAGGGGGTGTTTAGTAATAATAAAAAAACATAAAAGGAAATTATATCTATGGTTTGTAGAAGCCCTAAATCATTCAAGAACAAATTTAAGTCGACTTCTCCATTTGAAGAACAGAGTTCCTCGAATCGCTATCCATCAAAGACTACAATAAAGCTTGATATTTCGGTGAGTTCTCTCTTTCTTCTTCGATTCTTCATCCTCTGCCTTCTTTCTCTTCGATTCTTCATTCTCTTTGACACTAAAGCTCGATTCTCCATTTCTTTCTTTTTCATAGTTTTTCAAATTCTTCTATCTCCTTCTATTTCACATTTTTTTCTTCTTGATTATTATTCCTCTTTCTTCTTCTTCTTTTTCCTTTTTCAGATTTTTTTCTAATGCCCAATTCGTTTTAGATTTTTTCTGATCCATTTATGTATTTTGGTTTTTTACATTTTTTTGCCTGCAACAGCTAAAACTGCATGCTGGCTTCAGCCTTGTTCCTTTTTAATCATCTTCAAAAACAATTAGGTAATGCAAAAATCACCCACTACGTGTGCTTTCTTATCACTGCTGTAATCTTGTAGTAGACATTAAGAATTATACGAAATAAAGGATAAAAATTAATCAGAATTATATAAAATAAACGATAAAAAAATTAATTACTTTCATCTTAGAGTATTGATGTATTTAAATTGTTATTTGAATATTTGAAAATTATATACTTGAATGAAGTGAAAGAAATTCACATATTATTTTGTAATTTTTCTTTTTAATTATGATATTAAACTTTGATTTGTATGTTAAATGTTTAGCTACAAAAGAGAGGGAAAAAAAATTGAAGTACCCTAGCCGTACCCGTACCTTCCTTTTTTTTAGAATTTGCCGTATCGACGTACCTGTATCTGTACCCGCACCTGTGCTTTCTAGCACTACGCCAACCCCATGAGCAACTTCTTGAGGGCAGAACCTCAAGGAGTGCCTTGTGTTTACAATATTTAGCCATTAAAACTCTAGAAATTAATAGGTGAGGGTTTGTAAGGATGCGCGATGGTACTGCAGTTAACAGAGATTGATTAAACTCTATGAAGCACGGGTACTCTAAAATATTGCCGCACAAGTACCGAGTACTTATCGCACGCATGCATATCGAATACGGCAAAAATATACGGGTACGCTTTTATACAACCTCAGATACATCTGCACAGGATACATGAAGGGTACTCCATGGGTACGCTGTTAAGTACGCCGGTCAAAACCAATTTTTAGAATTTTTGGGGCACCGAGCAATTATCCTTGCCCACTTTGAAAAAATTAAACAAATAGGTGGTGTTTAGTAATAATAAAAACATAAAAGGAAATTACATCTATGGTTTGAAGAAGTTTTAAATCATTCAAGAACAAAGTCAAGTCGACTTCTACATTCAATAATAGAGTTCGCCGAATCGTTATCCATCAAAGATGAAATTAAAGCTCAATATTCCGGTGTGTTCCTCTTTTACTTCTTCTATTCTTCTTCCTCTTTCGTCTTCCACTTCGATTCTTCTTTCTCTCTTCGACACTGAAGCTCGATTCTCTCTTTCTCTCTTTTTCAGAATTTTTCAAATTCTTCTCTGCTTTTATTTCACATTTTTTTCTCTTCAGATTCTTCTTCCTCTTTCTTCCTCTTCTTACTTTTTCAAATTTTTTTTCATATTCCCAATTCGATTTAGATTTTTTCTGATCCAATTTTTTCCTACAGCACTTAGAACTTGGTGCAAGCTACATCCTTAATCCTCTTTAATCATCTTCAAAAACAATTAGGTAATGCAAAATCACCCAATTGCAGTGCTTTTCATCATGTAATCTTGTAGTAGACATTAAGAATTATACAAAATAAAGGATAAATAAATTAATCAAAATTATATACTATGAAGCACCTGCATCTAAAATAGTGCCGATATACGCACTGCATCGCATTGGTAAGGTCACGCTGCATCGGTATGGCAAAAGTAGTCGGCATTTCGCCTCATTGGTACGGCATGATGGGTACGCCTTTTGGTGCGTTTGGGTACTAACAAGTAAATCAAATTTTTGAAAAATTGAGGGCACCGAGCAATATTAAGAAAAATTAAAAAAAAAGAAGAAAAGATGTATACGAATGCCCTAATCTCATCGAAGCAAAGAGAAGAGGTGACTTCGACCATCACCTCTTCTGCGACTTCAAACAGAGATCGACTTCGACCTCACCCTTGTCTCATGACTTCAAACAAAGATCGACTTCGACCTCACTCACCCTCGCCTTCGACTTCAACCTAGAGATTCGACTGCCTTTGACTTCGACCTAGATATCGACTTCGACCCCGGCTTTGACTTCGACTTCGACGCAGAGATCACCTCTCTTCAATCACCAGATCGAGGTATATCTCTTCATCTTAATTTATTATTTTTTCTCCTTGTTTCTTCTTTAGTTATTAATAATTTAAAATGCTAATAAATATTAATAATAAATATTAGAGATGAAAATGCTAATAATCATAAATATTATTATTAGTTATTAATAATAAAAAATTAGAGATGAAAATGCTAATAATCAAAAAAATTAGTTATTCCTCAACAGAATGTTAATAATCAAAAATATTATTTTTATGCTTATAGGAAAATGAGTTCATCAAGCAGTTTAGGTTCATCTGCCGCAAGTGCTTCGCCTTCCTTCCATTGATCAATCTGGAGATGAAAATGCTCCTCTTTGGGGCTATGTTACAAAATTAGTTAAAAGGGGAGAAGGAGGAAGTGGTAATACAAAATTTAAGTGTAATTTTTGTAACATTGAGTACCTAGGGTCATATTCTAGAGTTTGAGCCCATTTGTTGCTACTTTCATCGCCATGGAATTAGAGTGTGCAACTGAAGAACAAGAGTGATCTTCTTTCAAATTCGAAAGGTAGATCAAGAAGCCGAGAACCTAAAAATGGCAAAGCCAAAAATGTTCTTTACCACCTCCATCTTCTCAAATTAGTGCTAGCCACTGCATAGGTAGAAGATGTTGAACATTTAGAATGGAAGGTTATGCACCAAGAAAGAGAAAGGCAATTGGGAGTAGTCCTTTAGATAGGGCATTCAATCAAAGTGCTAGAGAGCATTTACATTCTTTAATTGCTCAGATGTTCTATTCAACGGTTTGCCTTCCATTTGGCTAGAATCCATACTTTGTGGATGTTTTTCAATATGCTGCTGAGAATCAAATTGTTGGGTATGTCCCTCCTAGATATAATTTGTTGAGGACTATCTTACTTTAAAAAGAAAGGGCAAATATCGAAAGGTTATTGGAACCAACTAAGAAGTCATGGGATGAGAAGGGGTTGAGTATAGTATCTGATGGATGGACTGATGCACAACGGAGGCCTCTCATTAATTTTATGGCAGCATGTAATGGTGGAGCTAAGTTTATAAAAGCTGTTAATTGTGAGGGTGAGACCAAGGACAAGTACCATATTGCCAAATTAATCAGTGAAGTGATTGATGAAGTGGGTCCTAATAATGTAATTCAGGTAATTACTGATAATGCTCCAATTTGTAGTGCAGCTGGATCAATTATTCAAGGTAATTATCCGAAGATCTTTTGGACACTTTATGTAGTTTACACTCTTAATCTTGCTCTTAAGAACATTTGTGCTACGGCGAAGTTGGAGTTGCGATATGCTTATGATGAATGCCATTGATCACTATCGTGATTGATGATGTAATGTTTGTGAAAAATTTCATCATGAATCATTCTATGAGATTAGTTATTTTTAATGAGTTTGTACCTTTGAAGTTTTTTCGCTGCGTATACACGCTTTGTATCTCGCAATTGTTATGCTAAAAGGTTTAAACTCATATATCATGGTCTCCAAACAATGGTCATAAATGACAAATGGGCTTTACAAGGAAGATGATGTTGGGAAAGCCTATTGTAAAGAAAAAAGTTGTTGAATGATGTTTGTGGGATAAGATTGAATATATACTCTCATTCGCATTGCCTATTTATGAGATGCTTAGATTTTGTGACAATCGACAAGCCATGTCTACATTTGGTTTATGAGATGTGGGATTCAATGATTGAACGGTGAAGGCATCCATCTATAGGCGTGAAGGAAGTCTAAAAATGAAGAGTCATCCTTTTTATTCAGAAAAGGCCAAATATTGGTGGAAATGTGGACAAAAAGTAGCACACCTCTTCATTGCCTTGCTCATTCCTTGAATCCAAGGTATAATTCACATTAGACTCATGAATCCAAGGTTTATACTTTAATTTTTTTCATTGCATAATTTACTTATTATTTTTTTCTAATTATGAAATGTAGGTATTATAGTGGGATGTGGCTTCATGAAAATCCCATTCGTGTTCCTCCTTACAAAGATGTTGAAATTTCTAAGATGAGAATCAAGTGTTTTAAGAGATACTTTCCTGATTCAGATAAGAGAAGGGTTGTTAATACAGAGTATGCGAAGTTTTTAGGTTGTTTGGAAAGTTTTAGTGACTCTGACTCAATATGTGATAGAGGAGTAATGGAACCAGTGGTTTGGTGGTTGGCACGTGACTCTCCTGCACCTATGCTCCAATCCTTGGCAAAGGAAATTACTTAGCCAACCATGTTCCTCATCATGTTATGAAAAGAATTGGAGCACCTACTCTTTCATTCACTCTATGAGGAGGAATAAAATGACACCACAACGGTGCAAGGATTTGGTTTTTGTGCACTCCAATATTCGCCTCTTATCAGGAGGAGTCAACTATACACGTATGAGAGATCTGTTATGGGACGCTGGGGAGATGCATTTGATTCATTGAGGGTTCTGTTTTTGAAATTGCAAATCTTTCACTTGATGAGCTAGAGATGGAAGCTATTTTATTCAATGATGAAGTTGTTGGAAGTGAACTTTGAAGTGTCAAGTTTAGATATATAGGGCTTTATTTTGTTTTTTTTCTTTTGCTTGTGTTATGGACTGAATTGTGCTTGTTTTTCTTTTGGGGTTGGGTGTGTTTCCTTTGCCTGGATTATGGACCGAATTGGTGTGGGTTATGTTATGTTGAATTCAAATATATTAATATTTGTCTTTTAGTTTTATAGTTCTCTTTTTAGTTTTGATATTTAACTTCAATTTGTAGGTTGGATCTTTTAACCATAATTATAAATTAAAAAAAAAAAAAATATCGTCAAATTGCATTTAATTGTACCCTACTTTTTTGGGGTTTTGTCAGATTACTGCATTGCACTGCATTCAGATTCGCATCAAGACTGCAAGACTCAGTGCTTTTAGATTATATAAAATAAAAGATAAAAAATTAATTACTTTCATTATAGAGTATTGATGTATTTAAATTGTTATTTGAATATTTGAAAATTATATACTTGAAAGAAGTGAAAGAAAGTCACAAATTATTTGGTAGTTATTGTTTTTAATTATGATATTAAAATTTGATTTGTATGTTAAATGTTTAGCTACAAAAGGGGAAGAAAAAAAAATTGAAGTGTCGTACCCGTACCTTACTTTTTTAGAATTTCTCGTATCGGCAGATCATATACCAAGACTCAGATCCGCATTCGTGATATGTGCTTCCTAGTACTATGCCAAACCCATGAGCAACTGTTTGAGGACAGAACCTCAAGGAGTGCCTTGTGTTTACAATATTTAGCCATCAAAACTCTAGAAATTGACAGGTGGGGGTTTGTAAGGATGCGCGATGGTGCTTCAGCTAACAGAGATTGATTAAACTCTATGAAGCATGGGTACTCCAAAAATATTGCCGCATGAAAGTACCGGTATTTATGCACGGCACGATATCGGATATGGAAAAAACATACCGAGTAATGCTTTTATACGGCTCAGATACACCGGTATGTCAGGTGTGTTGGAAAAAATGGTTTTATATAGGCATATTTTTTAACCCAATTTGGGTGGACCCCAAACGTGTTTTGGGGTGGGTCTGAAGAGGAGAAGTGGTGAAGACGGAACGTCAAAACCATTTATGAGTAAATGGGAAGATGACGTCGTTTTCGGGTTTAACATTAATTTTTTAGATAAAATTCTTTTGAATTTTTTCAATAAAAATTATTGTGGGAATTTAATTTAATTCTAAATTCAAAATTTGGGTTCCTAATCCGAATTATTCTGTTTACAGAATTTTTCGTTTGTTTCCTTTTTTCTTTCTTCGTAAATAATTTCGAAAGAAAATTATTTTCTGTGGATTTACAAAATAATATTCTGGTTGGAAAAATAAATAGTGATTATATGCTATTTGACAGATAGTAGTAATATACTGTCTTTTTTCTTTGACAACAACTAGTAGTACGACATCGGTGTTATTAACAATTCAGAGTATATTTTTGTGAAATTTTTTCAGAAATTAATTTTGGGTTTTAGAAATTATTTTCTGAGTTTTCATTAATTAAAATTCTATTTTCAGTATTTTAATTATTGGAGTGTAACAAGAGATTTAAATTTCTGTGTGGAATTAATTTGTTTAAATAAAATTTTATTTTATTTTCAAATTAATTGAAAAATAAAAGTTACATTCTTGTTTCTTTTATTTTTTACAGAATTTAATTATGTGTATTTGGTTTAATTTTCTGTGTAGTATAAATTCTAATTATAATTTTGTTTTATAAATTCTAATTGATGGCTACTGAAACAAATGCCCAAACAAGTACTACTGTGGTGGCTGCGATTGCACCAACCCCCTCTCGTGATGACAAGATCAAGAAATCATGGTGAAAAGCTAGAGAAGTTCTCGAACTGACTTTAAAAGATGGCAATGTAAAATGTTGTTCTATCTTACAACTCGAATCGCCTGCTTCTCCGTGAAGATGCTCTTATCCTAAAAGAGGATGAAACCGACCGCAAGTGGTTGTCGCGGTTGATGCTTGAAACATGCCGATTTCTTTTGTTGAATTACGCCTTGAACGGACTTGATAACACATTGTACAACGCCTACAAATTCAATCAAGACAACAAAGGAACTTTGGGAATCGTTGGAGAAAAGTACAAAACGGAAGATGCTTGCTCAAAGAAATTTGTGGTTGTCGATTCTTGGATTTTGTTATGGTTGATTTAAAACTATGATCAGCCAAGCTCAAGATTTCCAACTCATTCTACATGACATTCATACAGAAAGCATGTCTCTCAGTGAATCCTTCCAAGTTGTAGCCTTAATTGAAAAATTACCAAAAGGCTGGAAGGAATTCAAGAACTACCTTAAACACAAGCGCAAAGAAATTTCTATGGATGAGTTAATTGTGCGTTTAAGGATTGAGGAGGACAACCGCAATTCTGAAAAGCGGGCTGGTAAGAATTCTATGGAGTCTAAGGCAAATGTGGTGGAACATGCTTCAAAAACCAAGAAACGTAAGTCTTCTAGAGAAAGTTCATCACAAGGCTCTAAAGGGGGGGATAATAAAAAGTACAAGTTTAATGGCAAATGTTACATCTGTGACAAAGAGGGACATCGGGCCAAAGATTGCCGTAGCAAAGGCAAAGGTAAGAAAAGAACAAGCAAGAAGCTTGCTCAAGCCCATATGACTGAAGTGGACAATATTTCCAATGGTGTCGATGACATCAATCTTTCTGCAGTTGTTTCCGAGGCAAATCTTGTCGAAAATCCTAAAGAATGGTGGGTGGACACTGGTGCTACTCGTCATATTTGTGCCGACAAAAAGATGTTCACATCTTATTCTACAGTGGACAATGGTGAACAACTGTTTATGGGCAACTCCTTAACTTCCAAAGTTGACGGACAAGGAAAGATTGTACTCAAGATGACATCCGAAAGGAACTCACTCTCAACAATGTGCATGTACCGGATATTCGCAAGAATCTTGTTTCGGATCTTTGTTGAGTAAGAATGGGTTTAGGCTAGTATTTGAGAGTGATAAATTTGTACTTACTAAGAATGGGATGCATGTAGGAA
Source organism: Camellia lanceoleosa (assembly GCA_025200525.1). Classification (NCBI taxonomy): domain Eukaryota; kingdom Viridiplantae; phylum Streptophyta; class Magnoliopsida; order Ericales; family Theaceae; genus Camellia; species Camellia lanceoleosa. The sequence goes on along the minus strand of CM045766.1, from coordinate 108,800,098 downwards.
AAGGTTACATGTCCGATGGCCTTTTCAAGTTAAAATGTAATGATTGTACTCTCTGTTATTAATAATACTACATCTTCTTCTTACTTGCTTGAGTCTTCAAATTTATGGCATAGTAGACTAGGACATGTTAATTATGGATCTTTGTGTAGATTAATTAATATGGAATGTTTACCTAAATTTGACATTGATTCAAATCATATATGTGAAATTTGTGTTGAGGCAAAATTATCTAAAACTCATTTTCATTCAATTGAAAGAAGTACGGAACCACTTGAATTAATTCATAGTGACATTTGTGATTTTAAATCAATTCAAACAAGAGGTGGAAAAAAGTATGTGATCACTTTTATAGATGACTATACTAGATATAGTTATATTTATTTAATTCGAACCAAGGATGAAGCTTTTGGAAACTTTCATTCAATATAAGAATGAAGTTGAAAATCAACTTGGTAAGAAAATCAAGAAACTTAGAAGTGATAGAGGTGGTGAATATGAATCACCTTTTGGTGAATTTTGTAAAGAACATGGAATAATTCATCAAACCACCGCCTTACTCACCTCAAAGAAATGGAATTGTCGAAAGGAAAAATAGGACTTTAAAAGAAATGATGAATGCTATGTTAATCAGCCTGGATTACCTCGTAACTTGTGGGGAAGCAATACTTTCGCTAATTACATTTTAAATAAAGTACGAAAGAAAGTGAATCAAACACCTTATGAAATGTGGCATGGTAGAGTACCATCCTACAAATACTTAAAAGTGTGGGGTGTTTGGCTAAAGTGGCTATTCCCAATCCTAAAAGACTAAGATAGGTCCTAAGACCATTGATTGCATTTTCATTGGTTATGCTAAGAATAGTAGTGCATATCGGTTTTGATTCATAAATCGTAACATTCAAATGCATGTAAATACTATTATTGAGTCTCTAATGCATCATTCTTGAACATGTATTTCCAAATAAGACTGGACAAGAGACTAGTAACATTAAAAGATCTCATGATGCTATTACTAGTCAGGATCAAGAATATAATCAAGAACAAGAGTTAGATCAAAATGAGGAAGAGGAACCTAGGCGTAGTAAACGTGCTAGAACCTCAAAATCTTTTGGTCCAGATTTTCTAACATATTTGTTAGAAAATGAGCCTTTAACTTTTAAAGAGGCTATGTCCAGTCCTGAAGCTCCTTTATGGAAAGAAGCTATCAACAATGAAGTTGAATCCATCTTGCAAAATCACACTTGGGAATTAGTGGACTTGCCACCAGGTTGTAAACCTCTTGGGTACAAATGGATTTTCAAAAGAAAATTAAAAGCGGATGGATCAATTGACAAATACAAGGCAAGACTTGTAGTCAAAGGTTTTAGACAGAAAGAAGGTCTAGATTACTTTGACACATACTCACCGGTTACTAGAATAACATCCATTAGAATGCTAATTGCCATTGCATCTCTATACAATTTAGAAATTCATCAAATGGATGTTAAAACCGCTTTCTTAAATGGTGAGTTAAATGAAGAAATTTACATGGAACAACTGTATGGGTTTTCTGCTCTGTGGAAAGAAAAAAAGTGTGTAAATTGGTTAAATCATTATATGGTTTAAAACAAGCCCCAAAGCAATGGCATGAGAAATTTGACAAGGCAATGATGTCAAATGGTTATAAAATTAATGAGTGTGACAAATGTGTTTACATTAAAAACACGCATAAAGGTTATGTTATTGTATGTCTTTATGTAGATGATATGCTCATCATAGGTAATAATAATGATATGATTAAAACTACCAAGAAAATGTTGAATAAACATTTTGACATGAAGGATATGGGCATTGCCGATGTAATTTTGGTATGAAAATTACCAAAACATCGTAGGTTATACTTTGTCACAATCTCATTACATTGAGAAAATATTTGATAAATTCAAAGAAAGATGATGATCATCTTGCTAGAACTCCCAGAGATGTTAATTTGTATCTTTCTAAGAATATACAGAAAGTATTTCTCAATTAGAGTATGCCCAAATTATTGAAGCTTAATGTACTTGATGAATCCGTGACTCGCCAGATATAGCTTATGCAAGAAGTAAATTATAGATATACGAGTAATCCGGAGTAGAACATCGAAAGCAATTGTAAGGGTTCTTAGATATCTCCGATTTACTCGTAATATTGGGCTTAATTATACTAGATATCCAAGAGATTTCTGAAGGATACTGTGATGCAAATTGGATATCGGATACAAGAGACTCAAAGTCCACTAGTGGGTATGTCTTTACTCTTGGTAGGGCGGCTGTATCTTGGAAATCTTCCAAACAGACTTGCATTGCTAGGTCTATTATGGAATCAGAATTCATAGCGTTAGACAAAGCAGGGGAAGAGGCAAAATGGCTTCGCCACTTCCTTGAAGATATTCCAATTTGGCTAAAACCGGTGCCTGCTATATGCATACATTGTGATAGTCAATCAGCAATTGGTAGAGCACAGAGTCATATGTATAACGTTAAGTCACGACACATTCGTCGTCGACATAACACTGTGAGACAATTACTCTCTAATGGAATTATTTCCATAGAATATGTTAAGTCTAAAGACAACATAGCGGATCCACTAACCAAAGGGTTAGCAAGAGAGTTAGTTGAGAATTCATTGAGGGGAATGGGATTTAAGCCTATTAATTAAGAGTTACCACAATGGCAACCCAACCTAGTTGACTGGAGATCCCAAGATCTAGGTTCAAAGGGACAACCGAGTTGTGATTGACTCGTATGATCATCAGGAGTTCAACTCCTACCCATTTCTATGATGAAATAAGTGATGTCTCAGCAGTTAAAGGTTAAGTAAAATTTTAATGATTCTTATATCTAGGTAAACCTAGTGAAGTATAGCAGATACTTTTCATAAGAATCACCTATGTGAGTGTGAATCGGGCTTCTATAAGATTTGTGAAGGGCTACAAGTCTTTAGAGCACTCATGAAGACCAAAGTTGTTCAGTACCAAAATGAACACAATAGTGAGAACTAAACTGGTCGGAATATACTGTGTGAGTTCTATTGTCTTGCTTTACAAACGGTGAATCAGCTTCAAGACATCGTGTTCACCGATTAGCTAGTAAATCCGATAGTGTCTCACAAGGGAAGGTTCAAAGCCAAAAGCTACCTATCCTTTGCGTATAGTTCCAATTTCTAAACTCTCGATTAGATCATGTTGTTGCATTTTCTCCGCCAACTTCCATTCATGTGGGGATTGTTGGAAAAATGGTTTTATATAGGCATATTTTTAACCCATTTTGGGTGGACCCCAAACGTGTTTTGGGGTGGGTCCAAGAGGTGAAGTAGTGAAGACGAACGCCAAAACCATTTATGAGTGAATGGGAAGATGACGTCAAGTTGGTTTAACATTAATTTTTAGATAAAATTCTTTTGAATTTTTTCAATAAAATTATTGTGGGAATTTAATTTAATTCTAAATTCAAATTTTGGATTCCTAAGTGGTTTCCTAAAATTTATACTTCTTTTCTTTATTTATTATATTTTTCAATTTGTTATATATATATATATATTTAATAGTTTAATATATATATATATATATTCAAATAGTTTATATAATAATATAGGTCCAACAGTTTGAAACTCTCCAACGGCATTATTTTCAAATTGTTTGAAATTTGTTCTTACATTTTTCAAACCTTTTTGAAAAAGAATTCATGCAACAATTTGCACCTTTTCACTTTTGGTTGGGAACCGCTCGGCTAAGTTTGGTTGCCTATATATATAGCCTTTAATCCAAAGATTCTTGACCGGAAAATTCAAATTGTGTAATCTGATTTTGCAAATCAAATATAGTCCGATATTTTTGTCTCATTGTTGTCCAATTTTTTCTTGAGTGCATTTATTCTTCATATTTAGTTTTAGAATAAATTAAAAAGAGTATAGATCACAGGTTTGGTTCGCCGAACAAATTTATTTGAAGTGCTTCTATAAATTTGTGAAGATCATTGTATCCTGGGAGATAGACGCCATTCAACCGTAAGTACCGTAGCGGGGCGAATCTGTCTTAAGAACAGAGTGTCACACACTCGACTTGGTCTTAATTTTTAATTCAGTTCGATAAATAAATCTGGTATGTTATTTATTTATTTTATTTGAATTTATTTGAATTTATTTTATTTACACAGAAGATTGTTCCAACAGTGTGTACGCAAAGGGTACTCCATGGGTACGCGGTTGGGTACGCAGGGTTCAAAACCAAAATTTTAGAATTTTTTTAGGGCACTGGAGCAATTATCCTTTGCCCACTTTGAAAAGTTAAACAAATAGGTGGTGTTTAGTAATAATAAAAAATATAAAAGGAAATTATATCTATGGTTTGAAGCAGCCCTAAATCATTCGAAGAACAAAGTCAAGTCGACTTCTCCATTCGAAGAACAGAGTTCGTCGAATTTGTTATCCATCAAAGACGACACTGAAGCTCGATATTCCGAAGAGTTCCTCTCTTTCTTCTTTGATTCTTGTTCCTCTTTCTTCTTTCTCTTCGATTCTTCTTTCTCTCTTCAACACTGAAGCTCGATTCTCTCTCTCTCTCTTTTTCATAGTTTTTCAAATTCTTCTTTGTTCTTTTATTTCACATTTTTTTTCTTTAGATTCTTCTTCCTCTTTCTTCTTCTTCATCCTTTTTCATATTTTTTTTTCGTATTCCCAATTCGTTTCAGATTTTTTTTGATCCATTTTTTTGTTTTTGTTTTTAACATTTTTTTCCTACAGCACCTGGAATTTGATGCAAGCTACAGCCTTATTCCTCTTTAATCATCTTAAAAAACAATTAGGTAATGCAAAATCTCCCACTCTGTGCGTTTTCTTCTTACTATTGTAATATTGTAGTAGACATTAAGAATTATACAAAATAAAGGATAAATAAATTAATCAGAATTATATAAAATAAAAGATAAAAAAATTAATTACTTTCATCATAGAGTATTGATGTATTTAAATTGTTATTTGAATATTTGAAAATTATATACTTGAACGATGTGAAAGAAAGTCGCAAATTATTTTGTAATTTTTGTTTTTAATTATGATATTAAACTTTGATTTGTATGTTAAATGTTTAGCTACAAAGGGAGGGGGGGAAATTGAAGTACCCCAGCCATACCCGTGCCTTACTTTTTTTAGAATTTGTCAGATTGCACTGCATTCAGATCCGTATCCGCACTCGTGCTTCCTAATACTACGCAAAACCCATTTGCAATTGTTTGAGGACAGAACCTCAAGGAGTGTGTTGTGTTTACAATATTTAGCCATCAAAACTCTAGAAATTGACAGGTGAGGGTTTGTAAGGATGCGCGATGGTACTTCAGCTAACAGAGATTGATTAAACTCTATGAAGCACAGGTACTCCAAAAATATTTCCGTACAAGTACCGGACATGAATATGCATACCGGATACGGCAAAACGCATCGGCACGCTTTTATACAAATTTTGTATACATCCGCACGCTAGGGTACGTGAAGGGTACTCCATGGGTACGCGGTTGGGTATGCTGGGTTCAAAACCAAATTTTCATAATTTTTTGGGGCACTGGAGCAATTATCCTTTGCCCACTTTGAAAAATTAAACAAATAGGTAGTGTTTAGTAATAATAAAAAAACATAAAAGGAAATTATATCTATGGTTTGAAGTAGCCCTAAATCATTCAAAGAACAAAGTCAAGTTGGCTTCTCCATTCGAAGGACAGAGTTCGTCGAATCTGTTATCCATCAAAGATGACACTGAAGCTCAATATTCTGATGAGTTCCTCTCTTTCTTCTTCCTCTTCGATTCTTCTTTCTTTCTTCGACATTGAAGCTCAATTATTTCTTTCTCTCTTTTTCAGAGTTTTTCAAATTCTTCTCTCTTCTTTTATTTCACATTTTTTTTCTTCAAATTCTTCTTCCTCTTTCTTCTTCTTTTTCCTTTTTCAGATTATTTTTCGTATTCCCAATTCGTTTTAGATTTTTTCTGATCTAATATTTTGTTTTTGTTTTTACATTTTTTCCCTATTGTAGCTGGAATTCGATACAAGATACAGCCTTATTCCTATTTAATCATCTTCAAAAACAATTAGGTAATGCAAAATCACCCACTCCGTGCGCTTTCTTCTTACTGTTGTAATCTTGTAGTAGACATTAAGAATTATATAAAATAAAAGATTCAGAATTATAAAAATAAAAGACAAAAAAATTAATAACTTTCATCACAGAGTATTGATGTATTTAAATTGTTATTTGAATATTTGAAAATTATATACTTGAATGAAGTGAAAGAAATTCACAAATTATTTTGTAATTTTTCTTTTTGATTATGATATTAAACTTTGATTTGTATGTTAAATGTTTAGCTATAAAGGGGGGGGGGAATTTGAAGTACCCTAGCCATACCCGTACCTTACTTTTTTTAGAATTTGTCGTAACGGTGTACTCGTATCGCACCCATACCCGTATCCTTACTCGCACCCACGTATCCTAGTACTACGCCAACCCCATGAGCAACTGTTTGAGGGCAGAACCTCAAGGAGTGCCTTGTGTTTACAATATTTAGTCATTAAAACTCTGGAAATTGACAAGTGAGGGTTTGTGAGGATGCGCGATTGTACTTTAGCTAATAGAGATTGATTAAACTATATGAAGCACGGGTACACCAAAAATATTGTCGTACAAGTACCAGGTACTTTCCAAGTACGGGTACGCTGCGTGCACGCCAAAACGCACCCGGCACGTGTTATACGGCTTGTATATATCCTGCACTGTGGCACGCCAAGAGTACTCCATGGGTATGCGTTGTGTGCACCAGGTCAAAACCAAATTTTTAGAATTTTTAGAGGCGCCGGAGCAATTATCTTTTGCCCACTTTGAAAAATTAAACAAATAGGGGGTGTTTAGTAATAATGAAAAAACATAAAAGGAAATTATATCTATGGTTTGAAGAAGCCCTAAATCATTAAAAGAACAAAATCAAGTCGACTTCTCCATTCAAGAATGAGTTCGTCGAATCTGCTATCCATCAAACACGACACTGAAGCTCGATATTTCAATGAGTTCCTCTATTTCTTCTTCGATTTTTCTTCCTCTTTCTTCTTCCTTTTCGATTCTTCTTTCTCTCTTTGACACTGAAACTCGATTCTCTCTTTCTCTGAGTTTTTCAAATTCTTCTCTCTCCTTTTATTTCAATTTTTTTTTCTTCAGATTCTTCTTCCTTATTCTTCTTATTCTTCTTCCTTTTTCAGATTTTTTTTCGTATTCTCAATTCATTTCAGATTTTTTCTAATCCATTTTCTTGTTTTTGTTTTTTATATTTTTTTTCCTACAGCAGCTGGAATTTGATGCAAGCTACAGCCTTATGCTCTTTAATCATCTTCAAAAACAGTTAGGTAATGCAAAATCACCAACTCTGTGCGCTTTCTTCTTACTGTTGTAATCTTGTAGTAGACATTAAGAATTATATAAAATAAAAGGTAAAAAAAAATTAATTAGAATTACATAAAATAAAAGATAAAAAAATTAATTACTTTCGTCATAGAGTATTGATGTATTTAAATTGTTATTTGAATATTTGAAAATTATATACTTGAATAAAGTGAAAGAAATTCACAAATTATTTTGTAATTTTTATTGTTAATTATGATATTAAACTTTGATTTGTATGGTAAATGTTTATCTATAAAAGGGGAAATTTTTTTTTGAAGTACCCACTGCATCCATATCGCATCTGCATTCGTAGCCATAGCCGCGCCCATGCTTCTTAGTACTATGCCAACCCCATGAGCAACTGTTTGAGGGCAGAACCTCAAGAAGTGCCTTGTGTTTACAATATTTAGCCATCAAAACTCTGGAAATTGATAGGTAAGGGTTTGTAAGGATGCGCGATGGTACTTTAGCTAACAGGGATTGATTAAACTCTATGAAGCATGGGTGCTCCAAAAATATTGCCGTACAAGTATCGGGTACTTACAAGGTATTGGTACGCGTATCGGGTACGAAAAAAACGTATCTGGTTCGTTTTATGCGGCTTGTATACATCTGGAACGCTATGCATATGCAAAGGGTACTCCATGGATACACAGTTGGGTACGCCAGGGTCAAAACCAAATGTTCAGAATTTTTTTGGAACACCGGAGCAATTATCTTTTTCCTACTTTGAAAAATTGAACAAATAGGGGGTGTTTAGTAATAATAAAAAAACATAAAAGGAAGTTATATCTATGGTTTGAAGAAGCCCTAAATCATTCAAAGAACAAAGTCAAGTTGACTTCTCCATTCAAAGAACAGAGTTCGTCGAATCTGCTATCCATCAAAGACGACACTGAAGCTCGATATTCCCGTGAGTTCCGCTCTTTCTTCTTCGATTCTTCTTCTTCTTTCTTTTTCCTCTTCGATTCCTCTTTCTCTCTTCGACACTGAAGCTCGATTCTCTCTTTCTCTCTTTTTCAGAGTTTTTCAAATTCTTCTCTCCTTTTAATTCAAATTTTTTTTTTCTTCAGATTCTTCTTCCTCTTTCTTCTTCTTCTTCCTTTTTCAGATTTTTTTTCGTATTCCCAATTCGTTTCAGATTTTTTCTGATCCATTTTTTTGTTTTTATTTTTTACATTTTTTTCCTATAGCAGCTGGAATTTGATGCAAGCTACAGCCTTATTTCTCTTTAATCATCTTCAAAAACAATTAGGTAATGCAAAATCACCCACTAAGCATGCTTTTCTTCTTGTAATCTTGTAGTAGACATTAAGAATTATATAAAATAAAAGGTAAAAAAATTAATCAGAATTATATAAATTAAAACATAAAAAAATTAATTACTTTCATCTTAGAAGATTGATGTATTTAAATTGTTATTTGAATATTTGAAAATTATATACTTGAATGAAGTGAGAGAAATTCACAAATTATTCTGTAATTTTTCTTTTTAATTATGATATTAAACTTTGATTTGTATGTTAAATGTTTAGCTAAAAAAAAAAATTGAAGTACCCTAAATATACTCTTACTTTTTTAGAATTTGCCATATTTGTAATTCGTGATCGCATTTGTACTGATACGCATTCAAGACTTGTGCTTCCTAGTACTACGCCAATCCCATGAGCAACTGTTTGAGGGCAGAACCACAAGGAGTGCCTTGTGTTTACAATATTTTGCCATCAAAACTCTGGAAATTGACAGGTAAGGGTTTGTAAGGATGCGCGATGGTACTTTAGCTAATAGAGATTGATTAAACTCTATGAAGCACGGGTACTCCAAAAATATTGCTGTACAAGTACTAGGTACGAGTAGGTGTATCGGTACGGCTGCACGTATACAAGGTACGTTTTGTATGGCCTGTATACATCTGGTACGCTGTGGGTACACGAAGGGTACCCCATGGGTACATGATTAGGTAAGCCGGAGTCAAAACCAAACTTTCAGAATTTTTTTGGGGCACCGGAGCAATTATCTTTTGCCCACTATGAAAAATTAAACAAATTCGGGTGTTTAGTAATAATAAAAAAACATAAAAGGAAATTATATCTATGGTTTGAAGAAGCCCTAAATCATTTGAAGAACAAAGTCAAGTTGACTTCTCTATTTGAAGAACAGAGTTCGTCAAATCTGCTATCCATCAAAGGCGACACTGAAGCTCGATATTCCGGTGAGTTCCTCTCTTTCTTCTTTGATTCTTCTTTCTCTCTTCGACACTGAAGCTCGATTATCTCTTTCTCTCTTTTTTAGAGTTTTTCAAATTCTTCTCTCCTTTTATTTCAAATTTTTTTCTCTTTAGATTCTTCTTCCTCTTTTTTCTTCATCTTCTTCTTCCTTTTTCAGGTTTTTTTTTTCGTATTCCCAATTCATTTTAGATTTTTTCTGATCCATTTCTTTGTTTTTGTTTTTTACTTTTTTTCCTACAACAACTGGAATTTGATGTAAGCTACAGCCTTATTCCTCATTAATCATCTTCAAAAACAATTAGGTAATGCAAAATCACCCACTCCATGCACTTTCTTCTTACTGTTGTAATCTTGTAGTAGACATTAAAAATTATATAAAATAAAAGATAAAAAAATTAATCATAATTATTTAAAATAAAAGATTAAAAAAATTAATTACTTTCATCATAGAGTATTGATGTATTTAAATTGTTATTTGAATATTTGAAAATTGTATAGTTGAATGAAGCCAAAGAAATTCACAAATTATTTTGTAATTTTTGTTTTTAATTGTGATATTAAACTTTGATTTGTATGTTAAATGTTTAGCTATAAAAGGGGGAAAAAAATTTGAAGTACCCCAAATGCATTCGCATTCATACTTTTTTAGAATTTGCCATATCGATGTACCCGTATCCGTACCCACACCCGTGCTTCCTAGTACTATGCCAACCCCATGAGCAACTCTTTGAAGGCAGAACCTCAAGAAGTGCTTTGTGTTTATAATATTTAGCCATCAAAACTCTGGAAATTGATAGGTGAGGGTTTGTAAGGATGCGCGATGGTACTTTAGCTAATAGAGATTGATTAAACTCTATGAAGCACGAGTACTCCAAAAATATTGTCGTACAAGTACTGGGTTCGGGTTCGGGTTCGGGTTCGGGTACGCATACCGATACAACTGCATGCGTATCGGGTACATTTTATACGGCCTGTATACACCCGGTATGCTATGGGTACACGAAGGGTACTCCATGGGTACACGGTTGGGTACGCCATAGTCAAAACGAAATTTTCAGAATTTTTTGGGGGCACTGGAGCAATTATCTTTTGCCCAGTTTTAAAAATTAAACAAATAGGGGGTGTTTAGTAATAATAAAAAAACATAAAAGGAAATTATATCTATGGTTTGAAGAAGCCCTAAATCATTCGAAGAACAAAGTCAAGTCAACTTCTCCATTCGAAGAACAGAGTTCGTCGAATCTGCTATGCATCAAAGACAACACTGAAGCTCGATATTTCGGTGAGTTCCTCTCTTTCTTCTTCGATTCTTCTTTCTCTCTTTGACGCTGAAGCTTGATTCTCTCTCTCTCTTTTTTAGAGTTTTTCAAATTCTTCTCTTCTTTTAATTCAGATTTTTTTTTTTCTTCAGATTCTTCTTCCTCTTTCTTTTTCTGCTTCCTTTTTTAGATTTTTTTTCGTATTCCCAATTCGTTTCAGATTTTTTCTAATCCATTTTTTTGTTTTTGTTTTTTACATTTTTTTTCCCACAGCAGCTAGAATTTGATGCAAGATATAGCCTTATTCCTCTTTAATCATCTTCAAAAACAATTAGGTAATGGAAAATCACCCACTTTGTGCGCTTTCTTCTTACTATTGTATTCTTATAGTAGACATTAAGAATTATATAAAATAAAAGATAAAAAAATTAATCATAATTATTTAAAATAAAAGATAAAGAATTAATTACTTTCATCATAGTATTCATGTATTTAAATTGTTATTTGAATATTTGGAAATTATATACTTGAATGAAGTGAAAGAAATTCAAAAATTATTTTTTAATTTTTCTTTTTAATTATGATATTAAACTTTGATTTGTATGTTACATGTTTAGCTACAAAAAAAAAAAAAAATTGAAGTGCCCCAAATTGCACTTTGACCTTAATTTTTTAGAATTTGTCAGACGGCAGACTCGTGATCGCACTGCATTTGTATCCGCATTCGCACACCCATGCTTCCTAGATTAAACTTCTCAGGATCCTTAATTCCCAAAACCCCCCCCCAAAAAAAAAAAGATTTTGGTAAACACAAGTTGTCCAATTTTTTTCCCCCAGTAGATCTCTATATTATCTTCTTCTTTCCAGAGTAAGTTCAGGACGATATTCAATTCTTTGGGTAAAATATTTTGGGGCATGTAAAATTAAGAGTAAATAAACTGGAATTGAAAGGAGAGAATGTTTGGCCAACACACAACTAATTCAAAAGATAAGAGACTCCTTTTCCATCCTCGCAGCTTTAAGTTTAAATCTATGTAAAATGGGGTTAAAGAGTAGCCTTTTCTACTTGTTAAATCTAATGAGGCACCCAAATAAATTCCCGCTTTTCCTACAACCTTTATACCCAAACAAGTTCAAGAAATTCCTTCTCTCGATCAAACATATTTGGGTTAACAAATAGATCGACTTATGAGAGTTTATTCAAGTCCCAATTGATGACAAAAACCATCAAGAAACCATTGTTGGAAATCAAACTCAATTTGAGTTTGAAAATAGTGATTTCTAGAAAAGAGATGAAGTTGCTAAAGAGATCCAGAATAAAGAAGAAGAAGCCGAAATGAAAAAGAAGAGCAACGAAGCTGCTGGAACAATGGAGAAGGATGAAGCTTCAAGAAAGCTCCATTGATGAAACTTAACATGGAAGACACACCGTAGTACACACATTTTATACATGGTTTGTTGAGTCTATAAATAGATAGTTTGTGGGATTGTTTTAGATAAAGTGAGAGAAAAACATCTCCAGGAGTGGGAGATTTCTGAGAGAGATTGAGAGTTAGAGTTTGTAATTTGTTTGAGATTATTTGAATAAAAGAAGTGTTTGTTCAAATTTATTCATCTCCTTATATATCATCACAACCGGTATACACCCCTCTCCCACTACTTAACAACCATTTCAAACACCAAATCTCAATGACTCTTTTTATGAGTGGTTCCCACACTAATCCTGTACAACTCACTAGACAAATCCAATGATCGGAGAGATTAACTTTGCTCAAAAGCTAAATAAAGTAATTGGAAGGAACTGTTAAAATAAGTCGCATTGCAACTTCACATCATAACTGGTGATATGCATCAAATACCATTGGATTTGTTTTTTCTTCAATTTTCGGAACTTGATCCTTGCCATTCAAACTAACAAAATCTTCAGGCCACAACACATTAGAGAAGAAAAAAGTTGAAAAACCTAACAATAAAAAGCTAGAAAACCAAAAAATTCACAACAAAATATGAAAGTTCATACTACTTTGTATAACTCAAAAATTGTTAGTAACCTATTTCAATAATGGTGCTAGAAAGTTTGCCAACACGACCATTATTCATTTAAAACAAAAAACAAGAACTAGAACTACATAGATAATTTAAACCAAGTGTGGGGCTTTTTTCATCTTCTTCTCAATCATTTGCCGAGTGACATCAAGCTTCTTGTGATTCATGTCGAGCTTGTTATCGATACTCTTCAGGCGTGCCATCAAGTCATCATGCTCTTGTTGCTTTTATTTTTCCTCAAACAAAATGCTTCTCAGCAGCGCCCCAATCAAGGTACCGATGGAGAGGTGCTCTAGTCGGAATCGTTGTTGTAGTGATTGCCAAGGAAGAGGAGCTTCCAAACCACCAAAGACATAGTTGCAACAAAAACCAATTACAAGTTACAAGGTGTAAACCCTATACCTATATTTCCCCCACTTTTCCATTTCCATTTCCATTTCCATTTCCATTTTCACTTTCATTTTCATCTTCAAATCTTTACCCAAATCATGATGCAATCCAAGTTAACATAAGACTGACTATTCAGTGCTAACAATTGCACCATAGGCATTGTTTAGACCTGCTTGGCTAGAGGTTATTTGGCTAAAATAATTAATAAAATAAAATATTTCATTCAATTTATAATCAGTTTATTTATTTTCTCATAACTGTCAAATCAAGTAAATATATATATATATCATTTGAAATACAACTTTTTTTTAGTCAAATTAGAATAATCAAAAAATCAAATAATTAACTAAAATAGTCTATTCCCAAACGGCCTTTAATGTTGGAAAGTGTGTAAAACAGTGTCATGAAAATATGTGAAAAAGTGTATCACTTTTTTGTCTTTTTACTTATGCCCTAGGACCACTAATTAGCAAAACTCAAATTAAAATTTAAAATCAAGATCAAAATTAAAAGGCAAATGCTAATAAGTGTTCCCTAGACATTATTTAATGTTGAAAAGTGTCATAATAAAATGTGAGAAAGTATATTGATTTTAATAAAAATGTATTAAATTTAATAAAAAAATGCATGTGTTCTTTAATTTTATTTTTTGTTTTTTATTTGTGGCTAGGGATTTGATAGCAAAACCCAAATCAAAATTCAAAATCAAAATTAATAAACAATATATAGATATATACCTGTGGAGATGGAGTCTAGAAGAAAAGAAAGAAACGCACCGATTGAAACGAGCTCGTGTCGGAGATGACTGAAGCTAGAGCGAGAGTGAGAGTGAGATTCTAACCCCCAAACTTTCTTTGTCCAACACTCCAAGGCCCTGTTTATTGTCAGAGGTACAATTGAGGGAATTGATAGTGTTCGTCCAACACTCCATGGCCCTATTTGTTTTCAGAGGTACAATTAAAGAGATTGATAGTGAGGGGATTAAGTAAAATTGTATTTGTTTTAATGATAGTTGTTAGTGTGAGAATTGTTAAATTATTACGCTATAAAATAAATATAAAATATTAAAACAAATAAAACTATGATTTTTAATTAACAAAAAATACAAAAACATTAAACATTAATGTTCAAAAAAAAATGCCCAACATGTAAAAAAAAAAAAAAAAAAAAAAAAAAACCTAAGCCGAAGGACTAAATACCTAATACTACCTCCACCTCCTCCATTTCAATCCCCCTTCCAAGGCCCAACCTAATCCGGACCTCTATCTCAATCCCCTCTTTATCTCCTCAAACAAATACAATATTAGTGGGTTCCACATCTATCTCAATCCTAATTCCCCCTCTATCTCCCAAAACAAACGTCCAAAAACAAACGGAGCCCAACACGCCAACTTATTGCAATTTCCCTTTTTATGGGTAATTTACATTTTGCCCCTTTATCTTTGACTATTTGTTTACTTTTGCTCTTAAAATTTAGTATTTTTTTTTTCCACTTTGCCGCTTTATGTTTTAATTTTTTTTAATTTACTTCAAAAGTTAATTTATGTTTAAAATTAAATAAAAAATGACACATTGACAGTCATGTGGTATAAAAATATTTTATTATATATAACTCATATTTCTGACACAAATCCAAATATTAATATAATAATATACTAAACGAGTCTAAAAGTTTGTCTTGAAGTTTATTTACTTCAAGACCCGAGTCCTTAATGAGCCGAGCTCACAAATAGTTTGGTTCATGTGCAATTATATCAAAATGATCAAAAAAAACTTAAAATTGTACAAAATGCAAATCATTAGCCATGTTTTGGTTTGGTTTTCCAAATCTTTTTCAAAACAGAAAAAATTAATTTGAAAAAATTAAACATCCAAAAATATATTTTTAAAAATTATTTATGCTCTCTAAAAATGATAAAACTATATAAAATTGATAAGTGCTTTTAAATTTTTCATGCATTTTAGCAAACTAATTTATAAATACTTAAATATCGATATGCACTGCTGTAATCTCATCACCCTCAACACTACTATTGCTACCATCATGCCACCACTACAACTACTGCAACCGCCACCACCCTCCACCACTACTACCATTACCATTACTACCACCACCGTTGTCATCAGCATCATATATACACCAACATCATTTCACCACCATCATCATAATCGCCACTGGCATTACCATTATCACTACCACAACCCTTTACCGCCACAACCATGGGCACTGCTGCCATAGCTATCACCATCATTCAACCACTACAACAAAAATGTGCAGCAGATAGAAAAGTTATCCAGAACGTTGTTGCAAAAATGCATTATTGGCTTCACATAGAATAAGAAGTCATTCTATTGATCATCCTAGTCAATATAGTTCGGCTGAAGCATAATCAAAAAACAGATCCAAATCCTCTAAACAATTCGAACTAATTACTTCTACACAAAAAGCAGTTTGGTTGAATGATGTCACTCTTAAAACCAAAAGAGAAAAGAAGCCATTGTTATGTAGGCAATAAACTTGATAATAGGATCATAAAAAATGAGGATTTTGCAGTACAACCATTTTCTCATCAACATGGTCTTATTGCGAGGCCAAGGCATAATCAGGGGCAACTCCATGTTGGCCTAATATCCACTCATAAAAACACATCTGCACAATATCAAATGCAAATCCCTCTATATGTATTTACGCATGAAAAATTCTTTTCATATATAAAATTCATACAAAAAATTTCACAAAAATGATGTGACAATACTATTATTGTAAATAAATAAACTTTCAATGGTATTTTGTTTTGAAGTGAATGATCCATAATGAGCCACATCATTATGCATGAATTTTTTGTCTGTATAACATTACTCGTGTATGGAAAAAAAACTTACCACACTTGGTTGATGGCCACCAGAATGCACGTACACACTACTTTAACACCTGAAAAGAAGGAAGCTTTCTGGCTGGTGGGTGATTAGTGGGGAACTCTCCGATATCTAAGTGAGTTCTGGCTCAAGAATTCTCAATAATACAGTAAATGAGAGTTTTGTTGGTTGTGTACCTAGTTGGACATGTTTGAGGTTATTTATAGTAGAGCCCTACTAACAGTTGCAATTGGTTGAGAGAGATTATTCCACCTCTTGTGGGATCATGTCCCGCATCCACGTCACTCCAGGATTGGATAGGAGTTTCCCCGTGTAGTCGACTCCCTTTGCTCAAGATTGGCCATTCGACCTGATAGAGCTCGGCCCCAGGTTGTCTGTGGCTGATTGGCTGCTCAAGATTCATCTCCCACAATGTGTGTGTATATTATTACATAATATGGTAATGGTTTCCACAGATGATGTGTTTTGTTTAGGAAAGACTCCAATTTTCAGAGGGAGAGAATTGCTGGCTTTAGTAACAAAGTTCAATTTTGCAGACTTAAAGCTTTAGAGTATTCATCCACTTCATCCGGATTGTTTCCAAAGCTTCGAAAAGCAATATTCCCATCAACATCAGTGTGATTCAGATTTTTACCCACACACCTGTAAATCTTCCTTGGATAATAAGATTTCCCATATTCTATCACCTATTAGAATATGACCTAAATATTCCATGTAATTAATTAGCTATGATGCTAGTTTCACTCAGATTTTTAAACATGACAACTCTAGCTTCTTCAATGATGCTTCCTAAAACATGAATAGTAACTGCTACTTTATCTACTGTGTTGTGTTTGGATTAGTAGTAATTTGAATAGCAATGGGCTTTGGTGACTAATAATATATATCCAATTTGAATGTGCCAATTCAACATACAAAGTGATTGTCTCCAAATAACAATAACAATGCCACTAATTAGTTACATCACAGCTGTGATGTGAGAACATCACAATATATATAACAAGATAACAATAAACCAATATTTCAAGAATCTTATTCAACAATAGTCTGATTCTAAGGTCAAATATACATAAAGCCTAAGATATTAAATTTCTAATGGAGCCTCTCACATCTAGCAAAATCTAATTCTCTTATTAAGTCTCACCTCTTCTCACCACATAAACATCTAGCAGCTTGAAGAGCAAAATATGTGAGAATAATGTCAGCACCTGCGCGTCGGAGGCACATTAGAGACTCCATCATGACCCTTTCCTCCTCAATCATTTTCAGAACCCCACCCGCCTTAATCATTGAGTATTCACCTGAAACCTGTATCCAAAAAAAAAGGATAACATAAATGAAACAAACTTAAAATGGATAGAAGGAAACTGAAGGAAATTTAGATCATAACCTGAAGTTGAAAGGGAAGCAACTAAAGAACCGCTCCAAAATGCATATATGAACCACCATAATAGGGCAAAACAATTTGAAAAGGTTATACATAAAATAAATGCTGTGTCCTTTCGTAACAAATGCTTTGACATGATACAGCTAAGTCTACGTTCTATGTCTGTTTATTTTCAAAAAATGTAATGCTCTTCCCCTTTTACAATGCAATGTGATGATCACTTCCGCTTAATATCAGACTCCCCAGTACAGTGCAAAAAACAGTACCAGAGAAATGAAATAGAGTCCAAGTGGCATAAGAGAGAAAAATGAAAAAAAGAAATTAAGGCTACCTGATATGCAGCAATTGGCAAGGGGGAGTTATCATGAAGAAGCCTGATGATATCCAAGTAAGGAAGACCCGGTTTTACCTGCAACCCAATTAAAATAAACTTCAGCATAAATAAGGTCCGACGACAAAGTGTGCAATCAAAGTTTAAAAAAGAAAAAGAAAAAAAAGAATAAGCAATGCTAACCAGAAGGATATCAGCTCCTTCGGACTTGTCTTCATGGGCCTCAACCAGAGCCTCCCTATAATTGGCTGGGTTCATCTGATAACTTTTGAATACAAAGCATGGGCGAAAGTGAGCACTAGCAATACTAGAATATAATCTACTAAACAATACCAATTAATAGATTTATCTATCAACTTTGATGAACCACATACATTTTCTTGTCCCCAAATCGTGGATTTGACTCTAGTGCTTCACGGAAGGGACCATAAAACTAACTTGCATACCTGTAAGCAACATAATTCAAACTAACATGTAAAATACAGCAACTAACAACACAGGACTGAACTAAAAGAAGAGAGAAAATAAATAAGTTAAAGTTAACCAAAAGTACTCAAAAGTCACTCGTTATCAAGTTGTGAGTATCATAATGTTTTTTGAAATAGAAATTAAATGTATGTATGTGCAAAGATGTGAAACAGTGCAGGGTCTACATAGACAGCCCATGTTAGAATGTGATAAAGATGTGAAAACTGAAGGGTTTTTCACCATCTTAGCAAAATAGCAAGTGAAGAGATGGACCTATTGCTACAGTTTTATTTTTATTTAATATTAATTATTTATGTGCTTGTTTATTTCAGGGGGGTGGGGGGATGGCGGGGCACATAACTGAACTTAGAAATAGGAAATGAAGATAATCATGCTCTTATAAACTCTAAGTGAGCTTACACTGTAATTCAAATGAAACAGGAAGAAGTAAACTACACTTTCTTCAAGTTCAAGGTATACTGAAAAGAGTTAGCATAGAATGATGCATGCTAATCACCAATACAAATAAGGTGGCAGTTGGCTTGCTGGCCTTACACAACCTCAAACAGAAGTTGAACAACCCAGTCTCAGACTAATGAAAAAAGATCACTTCGCTCAGTAAAGAAAAATAAAGTTATAATTCATTAGTTTCCAATTTATTCCACCAAAATGACTATATACTCTCCAATTAACCATTATACAATGGTAACTATGTTACATTGACTCAGGTCAAGTTGTGTCAAGGTGTCAAATTTATTTAATTCTCCACCAAAACACTGCTAGATTTCATATTTTATTCAGTAAAATGATGATCACAAACTAATAAAGAGCATTTTATGCCCCCCTAATTTATTTATTTTTAATGAACACAAAGTGTTTGTCAACAACATGGACTGTAAAAAGTTGATTTGAAAGCAACTTCAAGTTCAATCATGACAAAAGAACAAAATTTCTTAGATGAGGTTGGAGATGAGAGCTTTTCTTTTCTTTTCTTTTCTTGCTTTTTATTTTTTTTATTTTTTATTTTATTTTAAATAAATATGAGATAAAAACAATAATATAAAGATAAACATCTTATGTAGGATATGTCAGATTTAGTACGTAATTTATGCATGATGAGGAGGAGGAAAAAACCAATTAGAAAGAAGCCTCAAATAAGCAATTTACTTTGCTGTGTATGACATGATAGACACATGATGAAAACCTTCAGCATCAAGAGCTGCTCGAATTGCTCCTACACGACCATCCATCATGTCACTGGGACTGACAATGTCTGCTCCTGCTCGGGCCTACATATACAGAAAACCAAGCAATAAAATCATAAGCTGGTCAGGTCACAACATTTAGTTGAAATAAATGTATGAACAAGTCACATAATTTCTGAGACAGTGATTCAAAATCTCCACAGAGCTTTCTGAATGTGTAAGGGAAACCCATAAGAAATGGTATCATTTGCCTCCAGTGGAGGTTAGATTTATTCTTTGTAAGCAGTTGAAAACAACATTTTACCTCATTTCACATATCAGTCTAAAACAAAGTCAGTGATAAAAATACAATTGTAAGACAAGTTATGAAGATTTACATGTGTGCTGAAGATGTATATACGATTTGCACCATATAAGATCTGAAATTACCTGTGAGACGGCCTGTTTACACAACTGATGCACAGTCTCATCATTCATTATGACTCCTACAGGTTGTCAAAGAAGAGAAAGAAAAATAAATCTACAGAAGAAAGAAATCTATTCTCTTTCTTTTTGAGTCACTTTTCAATATATCTTTGTTCTTATTGATTTCACAAAAATATTCACACAACTTTGTTTCAAGTGTTACCAAATCCAGCATTGCACTTGTTTCAAAGATATAGAGATATTTCTCACCATCTTCTCTAACAATGCCATCATGGCCATCAGAGGAATATGGATCTAAAGCTACGTCAGTGTAGATAACCTGACAACAGCACATCAAAATCACCAAAAGTGTTGCCAAAACTCCCTTAGCCCTCCTAACTGAGAAAATAAATTATGAAGTTTCAAAATAATAATAATAATAATAACTTACAAGATCAGGATACTTGTCTTTGAGCAACCGTATCGCTCGAGGCACTAATCCATTATCATTATATGCTTCAACACCTGTAGGAGACTGGAGGGCCATGAACATGTTAAATTATACAAATCACGGGAAGCGAAATTTAGATGGTGAATACGAACCTTTAAAGCATCAGGAACTTTTGGGAAGAGCACAACACTGTTAACACCAACATCCCGGGCCTTTGACACCTGCATTAAAACGATAACAAAAACAAAACAAAAAGGTCCACTGAGAAACTATTCTGTGAAATATTAAATAGTTTTTCACTGACTGAAAGCAGAAACACAATGAGATGTTCATAAAAGCTAACCTAAACTTGTTACATGCTAAAAGACAACAAAATACCACATTTTTTATTAACCACATCATTTGACTTGAAAAAAATTCTAACTGCTCAGTGCTAACTAGATGGTAAGTACTAAGAGATGTACTTAGATGAGATGCACTTAGATGCAGTAGGCAAACTAATATCTAGAACTGTAAAGATTGCTGAACCAAGGACACCTTACAAGTTATTTATAATGGGTCTGCTAACCACTGCCGAACAGGTCTGTTAAGCTTCACATAATGCCAAAAAAGTTACAATTTCAATACACATTTTACAAATTTTCATCATATATATTTTTATACACTTTTTTCATATTTCAATACACTTTTTACACATTTCCCAACCTTAACTATCACACATTGGGCTATTTTTAGCATCTTCCATTTATAATTAATGGCACATCTTACAAAGATCATGGCCCTAGCTAGATAGAGTGGAAAAGGATACATGTAGCCAACAATAGCATTGAGCTTGGAGCATCCTATCAAAACATGTTAATAAAATGGAAATTATTTTATCACATATTCAAGAAAGTTTTCAAATTTGGTTATCTAAGACTAGGAGTATAGAATAGTAAGGATTTCTAGCAGAACAATTTCTTAAGTGGGTCCATATGATAGCAGGTCAGCTACAAGCTCCAGTATGCCATTTTGCAAGAACATATAACTCACTAGAGCTTACTGACCTCTTCCACAAGTCCATGTCTCCAACCAAGCCTATAGCATCCGGGCATAGCCCCAATAGGTGTGTCCTCTTCACCTGTAATTCCAGCAATATCAGAAATACAAATCATGCAAACTGAGAAAGATGTGTGTGCGTTTATGAGAGACACAGAAAGAGAGAGAGAGAGGGTATGTTGGCAGGGGAGAGATGGTCACATTTTGGAGTTTCAGACAACAGCAAACCGAATGAGGAAAGTCCAGACTAATACCAACCTTCATGGATGAAAAGTGGATATACGAAATTAGCAGGTGTTAAGATTGTTTCTTGAAATGCTGCTCTCAATGCTGGTGATTTCCTATTACGACGAGGGCGCCTATTAAGTGGCTGGCACCAACCAACATGGTGCAAAAGCATCCATAAGGACACATACTTTGATACAATCAAAATTAACCAACATAAAAGAAAATAAAAACTAAAAAATAATAATAATAAAATAAAATATAAGAGAGAAGGATAATTCCAAACAAAACCAAGATAAGGAAATGGCACAATACCCTCAATTTATCTTCATTGGAGTGATGTTAATATGACAAAAGTTCGAGCATTGGCATGATATTTGGCATTTATCCAACAAGAAGCACCCTAACTTTAATGGTCGATGATTAATACGAAAGGGTTAATTTCACTTTTATCTCTTAAACTATCAAAATTTTTATTTATTTTTTTTTCTATTTCGCCTATAAACTATTAATTTCATCTATTTAGTTTTTAAAGTTTTTAATTTTAGCGAATGTGGTCCAACCGGAGACAGTTGTCCAAATCAATCGTTAAAGCCTAATCTGACAGGCAAAAAAATTGTTTTAAAATTTGAACAATTTAAACTATATAATAAAAAAATATTCATTATTTTGAAATGAGGAGTGGAGAAGAAGATAGGTGTTTGGTTATAGGGTATAAGTTGTCTAATAAGAAGACGAGTATTTGATTGTCCGATTTATATTGTCTAAGTTGTAAAACTACTTCTATCAACAACAACAAAAAAAAAAAAATTATCGTAAAACTACTTTTTTGTCGATTAGATTAGGTTTCCATGACAATTGTACTGCCTTCAATTGGACCATGTGTACTTAACTTTGAAAACTTTAAAAACTAAATTGATAGTTTAGAAAGGAAATATGAACAATGACAATAGTTTAGCGATGAAAGTGAAATTAACCCTAATATGAAATTATATTAAATAAAACAAAATATATCACAACTACTATCTCAGACTTTCTTTTTTATAATTGATATGCTCAATAATTGTCAATAAAAAGATAAGTTGCAACTTGTAACAGTAAAAATAACACTCACAAGTGCAGGGACAACAGGGGTTCCAGCTGGTGGAGCAGGTTTTGGGGGAACAGGAGGAGCTTGGGGCACATTCCCAGCTACCACAGCAGCCTCACATTCCTCATCACTCAAACCCATCTTCCTCATCGGTCCATCACACGTTTCGCTCGCTCTCACAATCAACAATCGACGACGATTACATGCTTTGTTTTGGGGACGAACACATACAAAATTATGATTCACAGATGGTTTTAAACCCACATAGTTTGCACAATCCAAACCCTTGATTGCTCCAACATTACAAGGCAAATTAACCACAATCGAAGCCATATAAGCTCAATAAATCACTATGTTCCTACAATGTATGCATAGAAATGACATCAATTGAATAATACTACAACAATTTAAGCATCAGAAACAATTCAATTTAAGAAATGAAACACAGAGCAAAGGTCAAATCTTGATATTAATTTGAATTTCCAGTAATTTTTATGAGAAAGTTGAGGAAAGATTAGAGGAAAGGGAGATCGGAAACTTTACCTTAGATGCGATGTGAAGAAACAGCGGAGGAGAGAGAGAGAGAGAGAGAGAGAGGAGCTTATCTGAACAATTCTCAGTAGTCTTGTCAACTTCGTCGTCTACCAAAACTTTAGAAGCGGTTGTTGGTTTTTTGTAACGTTTTAAGGCCACGTTTGGCAATTCAATGATTTTTTAGTTTTTTTAATTAAAATATGAAATAAAAAATATTAAATATATTTAGAAAAGATTTTTTTTTAATTTTTACAAAAATATATATGTATATGTAAAAAATAAAATGAATGAAAACAAATAAGTTGAATTTTTATTTTTTAATTAAAATTACATATTCTCAAATGAAACCTTAATTACCTTTTGATTTTTAATGTGTATTATCACCCACCACCTTTGGTGATTTCCTCGGCTTACACAGTGACTGTTATTTATTTTTTCATATATATAAATGCGAGTTGATGAAAGGTTAATCGATATTCGATGAATTTAATTTTTTTTAAAATATATTTTACTTAATATTCTTTAAAAATTTAATGACTCCATTCATGAAAATAAAATCTAAAATAATTCTCATAAACTACACAACAATCACTGCTGTGCAAGCTGCACAGCAGCGTCCCTAATCCCTCTCTCTCAGTGAGCCTCATCATCGGGCATCACCTCCCTCTCAATAAACTTATGAATGTACCAAATGTGATTTTTTTTCCTCTATTTTTACTAAAAATAAATATAGATATATACTATATTTTTTTGTAGATAAAAAAAATTTGAATTTCGCTTTGGTTCAAATCTAAATTTGAAAAAAACATTAGCCACCCATGAGGTCCATCAATAGAATATGAATCATCTAAAAAAATAAAATAAAATTTCTCTCTTCTGAAATATATATTTTTAAGGGGCTTTTTTTTTTTTTTTTTTTGGTCAGATGGTAACAGATTTTATTTTATTTATTTATTTATTTTGAACTGAATAACAATCAAAAGAGACTATCATAAAACAATCACACAAAAAAAAAAAGACTCAAAAGATTTTATTGATAACAGATTTTATTGATAGACAAAGAAAGCCATAAAACAATCAAAAAAAGACTATCATCCTTGAGCAAAACAGATGACAGCCATGGGGGGAGGTCAAATTACCAAGTTGAGATGCCCTCACCACCCACTGCGCAATGCGCAGGACAACGCGCCACTGCGTTCTCACTAGGTCGAACAAAACTGAAGTTTCACTTATCAAACCGATTCTGAAGTGTACGAATGTCAGATACTTTGTATTCTCACTATTGCACCCTAGTGAAATTTTGAAAAAAAAAATTAAATATTCATAAAAAAATTTATAATTACAATTATTAATATTTATAAAAAATTTCAATGATTTGTAATTATTTTTATAAAATTACACTGATTTGATATTATTTTCCCTATTTTTAACCGTGTTTTTAGAGTTTCTTGAAATGTATAAAAGATTACAACTTTCGCAATTTTAAAAGTATGAGATTTCACAGTTTTACTTTTTTGAAACACTTTTTTCGCAACTTTCTCATTTTGAAACACTGAAGTTTCACGTATTTTGAAATTAAAATTTTTCATATTTTTAAGTTGAAAACAGTGAAATCTTTTTTTTCCCCATATCTCAGTCTATTAAATTCTCTGTAGTCAAGAAAAAGAAATAGAAAATCTCTTTACTCTTGAAAAATGAATGGCATGTGATAAACAAAGAACACTTGCCATACAAAGTCGCATCATAGTAGTAGTGTAGATTGGTAATCCTGCAATAGAATCAAGAAATAGGCCGGCTCAAGACAAATTGAGACATAAAGTAATAAGTTATAATGAATTTTTTTACAAATTTTTAATGCTATGTAAAATTATCATTTAAAAGTTATTTTTCTAAAATTTTGATATATGAAATTTCCAGTTAAATTTTCATATCAAATTTCGTTAATATATTTTTTTGAATTAGTAATATAGTTAATCCACTTAGGCCATGTTTGTTTGGGCGGACTGGATTAGCATTCCCATGACTAATAGTCCTAGGACTATGAATTCATTGGATTATGTATCCTATCTTAACTAATAGTCAAGTTTAAAATAATTAGTCCGTACTTTAATTGTTTAACCAAATATCGAATTAATAATTTTATTGGACTATTAGTCCAATCCCAAGCTCATGTCCACCCAAACAAACATGACCTTAGTCTCTTTTATGTCAATTTGTTAATAACACAAGCGTTTGAAAATGACCAAACTTTTTTTTTTATACATAGTTTAATACTTCAATTAATTTTAAAAATTCTTCAGAACTGTCTCACTATCAACTTTCTCACCTGTGACGACCCTGACCTCCGAACTAGTACATAATATAATTTAAATAGGTTCAATTACATGATTATGTGCTTGATTGTGTGATTACATGTTTAATTCTATAATTATCTGTTGATATATGGAATATCTGTTTGAATTGATGACTTAGAGTCATAAATTGGGAGCCTAAACGGCTTCAGAAACTGAAATTGACTAGCCCCATAGGCTAATTGGAATATTTAGAATTTTATAGCAACTTTAA
Organism: Camellia lanceoleosa; assembly: GCA_025200525.1. Classification (NCBI taxonomy): domain Eukaryota; kingdom Viridiplantae; phylum Streptophyta; class Magnoliopsida; order Ericales; family Theaceae; genus Camellia; species Camellia lanceoleosa. The sequence continues at coordinate 108,774,159 of CM045766.1, read as the reverse complement.
TTGAAATTTGATTTGGACCAAAATAATTAGAATAAACTGATTGAATTAGTTAGAATTAAGCCTAATTAATTAATTCTAACCATATTTGATTAGGCTAACTTAATCACATCCTATATAAGACCCAAATTAAGCTTATGAGCTCATCTTATATACACACTCAGATGAGAATTGAGAGAGAGAAGAGGAGAGTTCAACATTTAGAGAGGTAAAGAGGAGAATTGTAGAAAATTAGAGGGAGATTCAAAAATTGAAGCCATAACACACTTGAATTCAACACTAGGTATGGCATTCATCACTAATTCATGTAGTTATGGCATATAGTAGTTGAATTCCTCTCATTTTTAAACTCATTGGCATGTTATTGAAGAAAAGAAGCTATGAATATCATAAAATGGAAGAATGGAGTTGAATTGCTTACATGCAGACATATTTTGAGTTAAGCTCCATGAAATTCATACATGCATGGCACAATTATACCTCATTTTGGAGAATCCTTCATTTTTTCATGCTTCTCATGTCACTTGATCATATTTTGAACATGTTTTGAAAAAATGTACACTCAAATTAAGTTAAACTTATTTTATAAATTGAGGTTAGAGTCATTGGTTGAGAAATTACCATGATTTTGAATAAATTGGTTCAAATTGGAAGTGTTTTCATGTTATATAGTGACTCTCCATGTTTTTATACCAAAAACACCAGATTTGAAACTTTGAGTACTATGTTTGAACTCCAAACACAGTTCTGGAAATCTCAAAATTCGTGTTGTCCGCTCGAGTGAGAAAACCCACGCTTGAGCGTGGAATTCGAGCTCCCAGAAGTTTCTGAAATTTTGCAGTCCGCTCGAGCGACCATTGAGCGGGAATTTCATATATCCAGTACTTTTGCAGACCGCTCGAGCAACAGAAGTTATACTCGAGCAACCACCTATGTTTTTGAACCCCCGCTCGAGCGTGGGAAGTTGCGCTCGAGCGGAGACCCTATTTTCAGCAAAATTTTACCAACTCTTTTAAGTATATATTTGCATCCTCATGCTATTCCAAGCATTCTTAGGCATCCTTTTTGAACTCATATAATCATACAATAAGTTGGAGATGCACAAAGAGAATTGAATTAAAATGAAATGGAATTTCATTTATACTTTGTTATGTATTTCGTTTAGGTGGACGCCCGAGGCTTAGCGTCACCACAAACCACTGTGAGCAATAACTTTATAAAGATATATTCAAGTTATTTCTATTTTCGAAAATCTTATTTCTGTTGAAATTGGTATATATATATTTGATCAAATGGTTTATTGAAGCGTTATGATGATTGATGAAATGGTCTATCGAAACGTTATTTTCTCGTAATGAATGAAGTTCTATTTTGAAATTATACTCGTGGCATCCTTTAGTGAGGCCCTCGCCCGGGGAAAATTAATACCGTAGCCCATTATTTAATAGGCCCTTGCCTGGGGGATATAATACCATGGCCCATTGGCCCTCACCCAGGGGAAGCAATACCATAACCCATTGGATAATTGAACATGATAGGTTGAATGACCCTCGAGGTCCCATTGCTACTGAAACATTGTTACTCTATTGGATGTATCACTTAATTCGTCATTGAATGAGAATTGTTATTGGAACAACACAAATCATTGAGAGTTAAATTGAAATCGGAATTGTATCGAATATGCTATCGATCAATGGTTTTGTCTATCGTGAAGGTTTGATATGATGGCTAATTTAATTGATAATTGTGTTGTCGTGAAACTTCATTCATATAACCTCTTTATCCTGTTATTACTCATTGGGCATTAGCTCACTAATTATGTTTATACATATGTAGGTGAGCATGTCAAACATCAAGGATAGAGTTTGCCTCGGAGTCACCCCATGGTCAGCCTTTTGTGGAGCTCCCGAGATAGATGGAGCCACTTGGACTCATGATGACCCAAGCAAGCCTAAACCCCCTTTTGTTACAAACTCTTAGTTGAATTTTTGGTATAGGGGTTTTTGTATATGTCTTTTATCCAGTTGAATTGTGGTTGAACACTTGTTTGTTTTATTTTCCTTCTTCTTTTGGAAGTTTTTGTAATATACAAGTACCTACTTTTGGAATAGCTGGATAATACTACTGTAAACTCTTTTCATATATGCACAACTCAATAGACTTCTTCTATAATTAACTTGCTTCTGCTCAGTCCCGTATTTAGTATTGGTTGGTTATTTGTATGGAGGCCGTAGATAATCTGTGATTACTAGCCGGTTATAATGCTAAATCTATAGGGACGGATTTGGATCCTGACATCACCAATCCCAAAACATTGAGGAAGATGAAAATGTAATATTTTTTATTGTTACACAACATATTTGGAAAGAGAAATGCTATATAAACTAATAATTTTTATTAGTATCTTTTTTAATGATTGGTCATTGAGCAAAAACTTGAAACGAGATCTACTACAATAATATTATAAGGAAAATATATACAATTTATAAGAAAGATGTCACGTCACAGAATAAGAAATAGATATTTGTAAAAATTGTTAATTTATATATCATCGCTCATATTATAGATTTATTTCAATTAATAAAAGAAATTACTAAAAAAATATTTATTTTTATAATATTACTCTTTAAATAACAATTTTAGACATCCTCTCTCTCTTAATGAGTGGAGCTTTTTTTTTCATAAAATCATATAAGCCTTGATCATAATTTTCAAAAATTTGGAACCTTAATAATATTTGTGGCCTCAAGCATTGGTTTTGATGGCTTAAGGGTTAAGCCGGCTCTGTCAAGAAAATTCTATTATACACTTTAATACCGCACCCGCACCCAAAAAAAAAAAAAAAAAAAAAAAAAAAAGGTTATAACTGAAATCACTACAATGAATCATAATCAATACATTGGGTAATAACTAAAGTCGCTACAATGAATTTAAGTCATTTATCATCAATACATTAGGTAATAACTAAAGTCACTACAATGAATCATAATCACCACTACCATAGGACATAGCCAAACACTATAATGGTTAGGGGTGAGTATGGTCTGAATTGGACCGGATCGGAATAAAATCAAGACCAATCCGTTATTTATAATTTTTAAAAAATTAAAACTAATTCAATCCGTTTAAATCGTAAAACTAATCCGAACCAATCCATTTAAACACGAATTTGATCGGTTTAGAATCATATATTTACATAATTAAATAACAAAAAAATATATATCACACTTAATTTCATAAAAATATAAATATGGCACCATATTAATTTCACAATAATAACATATTTTTTCATAATAGCGACAAACTGTTTTAGAATTTAAACAACCATAAGAAAACTAGTTCCACCATAAATATTTAGATCATTACAAATTAATACCAAAAACTAGCAAACAAAAGTAATAAAAGAAAATACTATGCGAGTTTAAGTTTGAATTTAAATTTTATATGAAATAAAAGAAGATACTATACAAGAGGGTATATAATTAAAATAAAATATAGACTATTTATATACGATCCGGATCGATTCCAATCCAGAACCGTGGAGTTCAATCCAGAACCAATCCGTAAACTACGGATTTTTAATTTTTCAATCCGAAACCGAACCACAGATTTAAAAAACCAATCCAAACCTACTGGATTGAATCGAATTATGGATTTCACAAATTCCTTGCCCAGCCCTAATAATGGTTACATAAACTGACTTACAATACTATTGGGAAATAGCACACCATAGTTTCAAAATATGAAGCTCTTTTAACAGAAAAGAGTCGGCAATTCATGAATCCATGGATTAAATGAAACTGTGGAAACAGATTGAAATGATTTGTCCGAAAGATATTCTAGTGCAATTTTTTGGATGCAATCTTTTGTGTTGTGAATTGGAAAGACTTCAATGGTCATAAAAATGAATAAATTCATAAGAAAAATCACCGAATGGTTTAAACCAAAATCAAGTGAGTGGAAATAGCGCTTCCTAATAATGAAAATAATCATTTCCAAGAAAGTAGCTATTTATAAAAGCAATAAAATCTCATAAGATGAAATTTAACTAAAAGACACTTGAAATATATTACCTCAAAACATGTTTCTCTAACTTTAAAGTAGCAAGAGTTCTATAGCCACAAAATTGTAACATTGTAAGCTAAGCTAGCCCTAGAACTGAAACAAGAACTCCCATTTTATTCAGGTTAGGATTTTCAGACTGAAAGAGGATAAGAGAGAGTATGAGGACAGTATGAAGAGATATGATCCATTGCTTCCTCGCTAGTACAGTTTTTAAGTACAATCGCCGCCAAATATGTATCCAGCTGTGTTCATGTCTGCATGATCTAATACAGATGGGAAAGCTATTCCTGCAAAATGAGAACAAACTGATAAATCTCAAAGTTGGTAGACGTCAATATCTATCAGCAAGAAGATCTGAACCGGTCCAAGAAATCATTTCGCTTATAAAGAATGATAATGCACCAATGCTTTCAAATACTAAAAATATAAAGTAATATGCATGCTTGACTTTTTACAGTTGATACACATGTCAATAATAATCAATCTATACCTTAAAGTTGAAACAACCCCTCCTCCTCCCACCACCACAAATAACAAATAACAAAAAAAAAAAAAAATGTACATAGATATATATTCTCTTATTTAAAACGTTTCAATAACTACTTTCCGAATAGATTTGTATACAAACATTTTCTTCACAAGAAATCTGTCAATGTTGACAACTATTGTCCAATTTACTATTTACCCTATTTTCCCCTGAATCTAATTGAAACCACATGTATATCAGAAGTATTAAGACAAACTAGAAATTCCATCTACCAAGTGCTAACGTGGACCAAATAGCTCTCCTAGATACTTTTGTAAGCCAAATAGCTCTCCTAGATACTTTGTAAGATCAAGTAATCCACAATCTCAGACCACACACAGGAATCCAACGCTCTCTACCCACCGAAGATTGGACACAAAATAATAATAATAATAATAGTTGCCTCAGTAGTGTTCACAAGATATACCATTGATGGTACAGAAACTATTATTCTTGAAGAATTAATCTTCACTCTAATGTCAGAATGTATCTTTTGCACAACTAGCAATTTGGGTGGGTGTGTAGTTATTTAACCAGGCTGGCAAAAATTATTGCCAAAAAAAATGAACAAATAAAAATATATTCAAATTACACAGATTACAATCCGACACTACTGCCTTAAATGATAAACAAAATTGTAATAGTTACAAAAATACCTTCACTACAGCTCATCTTTTCCAGGTTCCTGCTGCTCATCTTTTCCAGCTTCCTGCTGGGCAGATTTATCCCGATTCTTCTGAATAAAGTCAATTATATCCTCTTTGGTACGTCCCCCATTGTACTGCAACAGATTTCCACTTGCTGACCTGAAGTACAATGTTGGATAACCTTTCACGTCGAAAATATCAATTGGTACATCATTTGCAGTGGCATCCTACAAAATACAAAAATGGTGGGAGCAATTCAGGAATAAATTTTGTAACAAATAAAAGGATCAACATCTACGCAGATGAAACCAGTAAGTTGTAATCAAACCAATGCTTTCAATGCGGTAAAGAAATCTCATGGTAAGGGTGCAGAAAAAATCACAACAGAAGATACAAATAAGAAAATCATATCAATCAGAAAGCAGATTAATGGATGAGAAATGGACCAACGTAGATGAGCCAAAATATCAAGCTAGGATTAATTAAAAATAATTTTTACTATATATTGTTGTAAAAGCCTGAAGGAAAAGAATTTTATTCTTCATTTTTAGAAGCCATAGATGAACAGTACATGAACCTGCAACCTATAAATGACGGAAGAAAACGATTTCGATTTGCAAGGCAGAGATAACAATAAAGGAAAGGTACTTTGAGAGTAATATTGAAACATAATTCAGGTGCACAATATTTGCAGAAAATAACCATCTATACTGACAAAGCAACAAATCTCTTCAAGTAGTCTTTAGCTAGTTTGGGTTATAAATCTTACAATCTTTGCAATGACAACATCAGCATCACTTTCCAATGAAACAGCAACTTCATCCAAGATTGGAGCCAAGTTTTTGCAGTGACCGCACCAGGGGGCATAAAATTCCAACAGAACTGTGTAACAAAACATAACCACATATCAGCATGAATTGACTGATAACATGACAATCATTAAGGTCCAATAAATTTTTCTTGGTTTCTCAACTCTAAATCAATTATACAAAAACAATCAGTGTATTCATCAAAATTACACTGAATCTTATGACATCATCACTCGTTGTCATGTTAGGGGAAAAAAAACAAAAAAAATGAAGAGACTGTCTGCACCCCAGAATAAGAAACCCCCAAAAAAAAAACCAAAAAAAAAAAAAAACTCGCATTTACAGAATATTATGACAGATTGACAATACACTTCTGGGAAGAGGCATGACCTTTAACATAGAACAGGTCAATCCAGAATTCTAATTGACATAAGGAAAAAGTTACTAATATGGATACGAACAAATAAAATGTTGAACAAACTACAGTTAATACATACCATTTTTCCCAGAGTTGAAAACATTGTCCTGAAGGCTGTCAGCAACAATTACCTTGACAGGTTCATCGTTAGCTTCAGGTATCGGTTCAGACTTTCTGTATGGAAGCACATTGCCCTCCTGAAATTATGTACTGTAGTTAGTTCATGAAGGAAAACCACATTAAAACTAACCAATCTTTGTCAGTTTGTGTTAGGATCTTTATTACAATTTACAAGCAAAATAAAAAATAAGAAAATAGATTACTCAAGACAAGAAAGCTATCAAGATAGGCAATTTGTCCATTACAAATCATCAATTACTCAAAGAAGCAAGCACCACCTTATATTCCTTCACCCATGATGAAATTTGATCAGGCTCCAGATTAGGTTTAAGATATTTCTCTCCATCACTTGTCTGTATAATGATAAGAGGCACCTGGTCGTCTCTGAGCCCAAAATACTGTTCATTCAAAGAAATGGTTATGATCAAAATGTCAACGAGATACATTAAGTGAATATAAAGTCGGCATACAAACCTGAAAGGCATTTTGACTAGCCTCAGCATCACCCATTAGAAAACTTAAGCCCTTTCCTTTGTATTGCTCAGCAACATCATGACATTTTGATTTAAAAACATCAGCAAGCTCGCTGCTAAAATTCAGAAACAACATAGCCTAGCCATTCCAAAAAAATATTCATTATAACAAAATCATAGAAATTTCAGAGGAAAAATAAACTGAAACATTAGCGACACATTTCTTTAAAAAAGGCCAAAGGTCAAAGAAAAAAGCAACCCTTAATGTTAAGCAATGTGAAGTCTTATCAAGATGCCGCAATGAAATTGGATAAGATGCCAAAAGCAGTCGCCCTGTTTGGGTGGGTTTTTGTTTTTCAACAACCAATCACCACTCAAAGAAGCAAGAAAGTTAACTTTGACGAAAAAAAGTGCTTGTTGCCGCTTTATTAGTATGTATGTATGCGCATGTGGCACACTTTTACGCCTCAAAGTACACACAAGGAATACCAGCAGCTTTGCAATGCCCAGGGAAGAAGGCTTGGGACTTGCTATTATTGAAGTTGGGATGCTGCATGTGGGATTGGAAGATTTTTGGGGTTCGTACCGAGACTGCATCATTAGGGTTACCAAGGCCTCTACATTTCTTAAACTCTTATTGTCCCACATTGATTTTGCAGAGTATAAGAGGACTGCACAAATAAACAAAGCATTTGTTTTTCAAAAGAACCCTATTCAGGGCAGGGAAACTAAATGCTGTCTATGTCCCCAAAGCAGGTTTGACTCTTCAACCCCAACCCCAACCCCAACCCCAACCCCATCCCCATCCCTAGATTCTCTACCCTGATTTAAAACATTCCATCCCTGTCTCAAAAGGTGCATACACTGATTTAAAACATTCCATCCCTGTCTCAAAAGGTGCACGGCGAGGCAAGGAAAATTGCCATCCCAACACGTCACCCAAATGGCCAAACTTTCCAGTTTCTTTCAGACGGAAAAGCATAAGTTGAAGCAACATGTTTATAATCGAAAGAGAACAGACATAATTCATAACATTCAGTTTCACAACATTCTATACCACTGAAGCCAATGAAATGAGCATTGCTCCTAAGTTCTTATCATATAGAAGATATTAATAATTTAATATATAAACAAAGTCTGAAAAATATGATTCCACTACTCACCTTGGCATTGGGATTGTTGAAGAATTTAATAACAAAGGGCTGATTGCTAGGGTCATTGTTAAAGAGAGTCACAATAGGGGTACTTGCTTCTTCAACAAACTCCACAAGAGCATCCACATTAAAATCCTGCAAGCATACTGCAACATTAAAATAAATCATATCCTACTGTAAAATGTAAAAGACTAGTTATTTTGAGAGAGAGAGAGAGAGAGAGAGAGATGATATTAGAAACCAACATAAATTATGCAATAATACAGAACTTTAAAAATGATATTAGCTTATGATACCTGGAAATCAACAACGAGCTCATCAAATGGCTTGAACAACCTAACTATGGGACCAGTCACTGATGATTCCCCATGTGGCAGGAGTTTTGCATCCAATGTGTGACCAAACTCATAGTCAGACCGCAATTTCTCAGTAAGAGCTGTGAAGTTCTCAAACTTCTCTCCAGAGAATTCTGGAAACACCCCAACCTATAAGAATGTAAAGTTTGTCATTACTCTCCAAAAGATTATGGATGTGATTCATGGAAATAGAAGATGAGAAAGCATAAGGCACTTACAACAATAATCTTTTTGCCATCAATAAGAGCGTTAGCATCTTCTGTGGATTTTATTTCAGCAGATGCAGGGCCACTTTGCTTCTTTAAATAAGCAACAATACCTTCAGCATCCCGAGGTCCTTTGTATTCTTGAATATGCTTCCCTCCATTTCTCAAGATCTTAATTGTGGGGAAACCGCTAATCTCAAATTCACCTGCAAGTCCCTTGTTCGTTTCATCACTGGCATCAACTTTTGCTAGAGTGACTGGAGGATCGTGACTACTCAGTACAGATGCAGCTTTCTCATACTGCAAATCAATATAGATATACATTATACATATTCATTGTCAGTGAATGAAGTATATATATTAATATCAAAAATATTATCCAACTTGATGAAATCTCATCTAAACTCTGAAATTGGATATTTTCATTACCTCTGGAGCAAGCTTCTTGCAGTGGCCACACCTGTAACAGAAAACAAATAGTAATAAGTACACATGCAAGATAAACAGTGTCCACATGTTGAAATCGCTTTCCACAATATTCATGTAACCATAGTAATTGCATCCACGAAAACACAAACATTTTAGGAGCAAGCAGAGAAGTTCATGTGGCTGGCTTGCCAGTATTTTATGTTTATTCCTATATTTGGATTTGAAGTTCAAGAAACAACTGCACACGATAAGTGAAAGGAAACCATTTGGGTACTCAGAGAGAGAGAGAGTTAACACGGTGAGCTTGTAAATAGGTGGTCAGCAAGGAAACTTGTGTTGTAAACTCATGCAGTCATGAGTATTGAGATTGCACTACTTATAATCTCTAAACAACACAATGTAAACTCGTGAGTATTGAGTCACTGACAATGCGATACTCATAACTCATGAACATCATGATGCAAGAACAGAACATAACATCTCTTTTCAGTCAGCAATGACCAACACTAAATGACACCAATCTAAAATCCACGCCAAATTGGCCATAATGTTAAAACTGTTTCTCATTTAAAAGGCCTTAAACTACCATAGAAGGCCAAAAAAATATAGGTCAAATATTTGAACTTTCAAAAATGGAGGTAGATTTATAATTTTGAAGTACTTGTTAAGAGACATGTACAAGAACAAATCAAATTCATTAATCTAAATCACTCAAAATCCATTCTTGAAATCTAGATCTAAAAAAGTAATGTCACATAAAACCATTCATTTCAAATCCACAAATCCAACAAAAGTGCTTCAAAGATCTACCTAGATTATAACTCCGTAGACCAAATCCCCAAAATACATAAAAATCCAAAATTGTCAACCCCAAATTCAAATTCACATTCCAATCTACAAGTCTTCACTCAATAAACCAAAAAGTGCGTAACTCTGAAGCTAATCCAAAGTAACAACAACAAAAACAGAGCGAAAAATGCATGCGTATTATTACAAGGAATTACCATGGAGCGTAGAACTCGACGACGATGAAATCGTGCTTGCCAACCGTCTCGTGGAAGTTGGAGTGATCTAGATTCAGAACGAACTCTTTCGACTCTGAGTCCTCGGTTTCAGAAGCAGATGTGTACTCGGTTTCAGAAGCAGATGTCCCTGCGATTAGAGAGAGAATGAAGACGAACGTGCATATCCATAACCTAGATGCCATTGCTGCTAAGCTTTCTCTCTCTAAAAATCCCCTTCTTTTTCTCACTATCTCCCTCTGTGTCCCTGGGGCTTTGTTTGTTTTGTAGCTTGATTTTTTTCCTTTATGATGAGAGAGAGAGAGAGAGAGAGAGAGAGACTTTTCGCCGTGAGAATAAGAGACAGGACTATGCATACGTGGAAGAGTTTAGAGTTGTGAGAAATAGGAATCGTATGTGTAACCTTCTCGAGTACAGTAATATTTCTACTCGCTATGTGTATGGCTGATTGTCCACGTGGAATAATATTATTTGTCTGATGTTGTTGTAATGATGCGAGTGTATGATTCTAGTACACATGTGTAAATAATAATTTATTGTTATTTTTTTTTAATATATTTCGACTGAGAAACGTATGAAGCTAGAATGGTAGTGGGGAATCAAGATACTCTACTTGAATTCCCTCCTTTACTTTCTACTTGCAAGGTTATTGAATTTAGGGCTGCAACCGACCCTACCCTACCCATGATGCTTTGGGCGGTTTCGATGTAGTGAGGCAAGTGGTCGAAATTTACAAAATGTCGGGTCGAATTTAACCCGTCAAGAACCATTTTTTTTTTTTTTATTTTTAAAAGAAAAAATAACTAGTTATTATTATTATTATTTGCATTTTGGATAGATGGAGATAACTAGTTATTATTTTTATTTTTACATTTTGGATGAAAGTAAAATTTATTATATGGGTATTTATATACATTATCATAATCTAATGATATTTAAATTAGTGTTACTAGTTTGACTTTTATTTATATATATATATAAAAAATCATTATATTCCATTAGTCTAGTAGACACAGTTAAATATGATATTTTGAATTGTCATTCTATTATCACATTATTGCATATTAAAAACTAAATAGTGAAGATTAATCCACTATTAAAATTAGTATTACTAGTTTGACTTTTAAGGGTTTGTATTTACATATTTAAATTAGTGTTACTAGTTTGACTTTTAAGGATTTGTTTTTGCAAGCTAAGAAGGAAGATTAATCCACTATCCTCAAGTATGGTTCCATATCATCTTATCTAACATCTTGTAATTTAATTTATAACTCTTCTAAAAAAAAAAAAGTGTTTAGAAAGTAACAAAAAATGTCAAATTTGCTTAAGTTAAAAAAAAAAAAAAAAAATCTAAATCAAGACTCGCTCAAGACAAACCGCGAATCGCATCGGCGGTTATGGTCCATTTTTCCCAACCGCATAGTGGTCGGTCGGTTTTTGACCAAGAACCCGCCAAAACCAATTGTGAGAAATTTCTAATTGAATTCATTTTGGAGTTTAATTTTAATAATTCGAATCGTTTATTTTTTAAAATTTATTGATTATATCATATTTATAAAAAAATTAAGTTGATCGGATATCAAAAAGTATGTGTTCGGAAAACTATTTATTAAATTTTAAAAAAAATAATTTTTAGTTTGATGATCCGAACATAAAGTTTTTGATATTCAATCAACTTGATTTTTTACAGATATAATATACTCAATAAATCTTAAAATGTAAACGGTTCAGATCATCAAAATTAGATTCAAAAGTGAACCCAATAACTCTGCAAGTAGGAAGTGAAGGAGAAAACTCAAGGAGGGAATCTTGATTCGGTAGTGGGTGCCGAATTTTGGTGACCACGTGAGATCTAATAGGAATTTGACGCGTCACAAAAGTAAATCTACTTTGAAATGTTTTGCTGACGTGGTGGATTAGCATTGGTAACTGGGTTTGGTTTATGCTACATCATAGCATGGGATACACCCTCAGTACATAGGTTTGGCGTAAAAATGAAAATATTTTATGTTGGTTTGGGATGCTTGTTGACTTTTTTGAGTTTAATTTCTTAGTTATTTTAGGTATTGTTTGGGAAGTGGCTATTTTAGGTCAAGTTTGGGAAGATTAAATAAGTGCACTTTTTGATTTTTCTTGTTGTGTAGAAAAAGTAGAGAGGAGATCTTGATTGATATGACCCAAAAAAGATAAAAAGATGAAATAAGTGCACTTTTTTAATTTAGCCAAACTTCACCTAAGGTTATTTGATTTTTTGACTATTTTAGTAGGCTATTTTAGTTTTGTGTTTGGGAAGATGAGATAGATTTTTATTTGAGTTGTTGTATTGAAAAGCGTGTTGAAATGATGTTTGAAGTTAAAATGACAATTTTATTCCTAAAATTATAATTTTTTAAATTGATGTGAAGGGGTAAATAAGTAATTTCCCAAGTGATGTATAAGTTTGACACTTTGACAATGTAGGCTGGCCCTATACTGTCACGGCAGCAGGGCTATTTTTTTTTTATTTTTTATTTTTTGAAAATCAGTAAAAAAATGTTGCTACAGTTATGATTTTGGGCTAATTTCCATTTTCAAGCTATGATAGCCCCAACCTGCGCTTCCCAAACAGCGCCTTAGTTTGAGGTTAAAAAGTTTCATTTGAAATAGATTTTTTGTTTTTTTTAATTTTTATGAGAGAAAAAATAAAATGATTATAAGTTGAATGTGACATTTTATCTTATTAAATTAAAAAACTTATTTTATCTTTTTGTGACTATTTTAATCAAAAATTCTCATTCTAGATTAATATCCAATTTAAAAAAGGTTGAATGATATTATGTCAAATGATGGATTAATATCCAATTTAAAAAAGGTTGAATGATATAAAAATATGGGTGAAACACTATCTCAAATAATAGTTTTATGAATTGTTTTTTATTTTTATTTTTTTAGATTCAAAGATTCCATTCTAGTGTCCCTTTTTTCTTATAGATCCAAAGGTCTCATTCTGATATGAATTACATAAAGGGTCAAGTATAAATACACGTGTGTTAAGTATTAATGATTTTCTTATAATGTTAAAATTACTTAACGTAACACTTCAAAAAAAATTATTGCTGTATTTTTTTTTAAACGTAACATATTAAAAAATTATTTAGTATACTTTTTTCAAACATAACAACATAACATTTTTAAAAAGCTCCCTAATGTATTTTTTTCCAAATATAACACTCCATTCAATATAACACACAAAAACTTCTTAATGTACCTTTTTCAAATGTAATACTCCAATGTAACACACTAAAAAAGTTTTTAGTGTACTTTTCTTAAACGTAATAATATAACATTCTAAAAAAATTTCTTAGTGTATTTTTTCCAAGCGTAACACTCCAATTAATGTAACACACAAAAACTTCTTATTGTACTTTTTTCAAATGTAGTAATCTAATGGCTATGCTTGGGATGTTGGTTTTAGATTATTTTACGCATAAAAAGATAAAACAAACTAAAAAGTCAATAACATAAAATAGCTAAAAAGTTAAAAAGTCAAAAAACCAACCTGCATCCCAAACGAAGGTAATGTAACATTCCAATATAACACTAGAAAACTGCACTAACAAAAATGTAGATTTTTACACTCGACAACCAATACCTTAGCTATCAATCCCCCCTAAAAGAATCTTTCATACCTCACATTTCCATTTTCATCTCAAAAATAAATTAGAAAATTAGAAAAATGAATTATAAAAGGGCATTGGTTATTTGGAATGTCCTAAATAAGTGCATTTTTTTTTTATCTTTTTGGACTAAAAAGTTGAGGAAAAAAATATGGATATTTGGGTTAATTTTTTGACTTTTTATGAAAAAATGTGTATTAAAAAATTGTATAAAGAAGTGTGTAGAAGAAGATTAGAAATAAAAAGACAACAGCCGTACAATCTGAGGGGTTGAATTGATAGTAAGAAATTATTGGCTAATTTGCGGGCATTGCACTGAACGGTTTTGTTCGGCCCGTGGGGGCCATCACGGGTCTCATTTTGATAATCTGAACCAATCAATATATAGAACTTGTCGAGTACTATATGTCTATTAAAAACCACGTTAATCGGATATCGATAGCTATCAGATTAGATATGTTTTTTTTCAATCGTTAATTATAACACCATCATTTTTTTATACAAAACTGATTTGATCATATAGTTATCGATATCTGATCAATGTGATTTTTTACAGACATATAGGACTCGACGAGTTCTACATATTTAACGGTTCAGATTATCAAAACGGGCCCCGTGATGGGCCCCTATGGACCAAACAGCAGTGTGTGAAAATTGCACCAACTGTGCAATTTTGCTTTTCAAATACAGCACAGAGCTTCACGGGTCACTTGATGAGTTGTACGGCTGTGTGAATTGATGTGTGAAAAATTATTTTTTTAATATTTTTTTGGGTGAATAGTGATAACTTTTTAATTTTTTTGGTAACTTTTTAGCTTTTTAGATTTTTCGAGAGTTGCCAAACTTGGCCTTACTTAAACTCAAATGGTATCAAATCAAATAAATATAACTTTCCAAAACAAAATAGATTAACTGGTTCATAAGAAAATTCTTGGGACTAAATTGACCAACATTCCCTCATATAGGATTTATGAATAAATTTTTCTAAAAGTATTTGCCCAAAAAAGAATGCATATATAAAAGGAGAATATTGTGATGCACACTTTTTAAAAATTGTGTACCATATTTACCTTATAATTAAAAAAATTATATAATTTTAATTTTCTAAGTCATACTAAAAAATGAAAAAAAAAATTATAACTAAATACAATATGAGATATAACTAAAGAACTAATGAGTTATAATCAAAATAATGTTATAACTAAAAAAACAAAATTGATCATAACTATAGAAGAAATGACATAACAAAAAGTGCATATGGTACATCCATTTTAAAAGGGTGTATATTAAAATTTCCCATATAAAGGTGAAACAAACAAGGTATTGATAAAGTATTTTATTTTTATTAGATTTTGTTTAGGGACAATTGTTAAAAAAAAATAAAAAATAAAAAATGATATAATCTCAAAATAATTACAAAGAGATGAAAAATTGTATAATAATTGTGTGAGTGAATTTCCGATCACACTGCCCTCCTTAGTAATCCAGCTGTAGAACACAGGCAGAATAGATGGCACCCTGTAATCTGCACAGAAAGAAAAGGCTCCGGCGGTGGTTCTTCCACTCAAACCGAACAAGTCAGTATCTCTCAAAGATAAACAAGTGCTTAAATTACTGCTCAAGACTTAAAATTGCATACCTTAGACTCGCCGAGGGTGCCCTTCTTTTATAGCCTAACTCTCTCCCAGTCCCACTAGAAGTCTCGCTTCTATGGACTCAGGATTACTGCTGATCTGGGACTTCCAGTGGGATTAGGATAAACTCTGTAAGAGTCTTATCTTTACCCAAACTGAAGTCTTCTCCCAATCTAGGACTCTTGTCCATATCCAGGTTGAGTTCCCTCTTTATTCTAGGACTCTTGTCCCTTATCCACTTATCCCGGATTCCTGTATTCACGCAGATAACCTCGGCAACTCCGAGATAACCTCGGCGTAACTACTACGACACGTGGCACCTCGGCTGACACTTCGGTGTCACCTCGGCCACGTGTTGGTACTCAGAAAATACATCCCCACAACTGCCCCCTAGGTTCTATTACCTCGGCATTCTGAGATGATGGAACCTATATTTGAACTTCTTTCTCGTACGTCGGCTTAGGAACTTTCTAGCCGATGTCATTCATTTCAGGCCGATACGTCCTCTTTTCAAGAACAAGAATTTACATAAACTCTGCACGCGTATGAGCTGTCATACACCACTTCTTAATCGTTTCACTTACGTGTTTTACCCTTATTGGCCCGTGTCTGTGACGCGCCTGTAAGCCGTCTTTTCCCTGTTTGCGCCGTCTGACGTCTACGTTACTCTAGGCGCAATAAGTGCTCTGTATTTGCCGCCGTTTCAAATTTTGACAAAACTTTTTGCCTCTCTCTTTTGGCTCTTCACTTTTGCATTTGACTTTCTCGCTTTCTCTCTCTCTAAACTTTCCCCTTCGAAACCGCCATTGCTTCAAGCTCCAAGCTCTGTGACTGTCTTTCGTTCTCCTCTCTCTAAACTTTCGTTATTGTTTCATCCGTCGTCTGTCCTCGGCGAATTTCATTCCGGCGTCACTTTTCCTGGTAAGCAACTGTTCTTTCTTTTCCAGTTCTTGATTATCCCTGGAATTGCCTGCTTTTACTGCTTTACTTAAGCGTTTATTTGCGTGAATCATTCACCTGAATGCGTCTCATTTCATGTGTTTACACACTGACACTATTTTACCACTGTTTTTCATCTTCCACCTTTTGTGTTCTTGAATCTGAAACTTCGTCTTTTTTTGCTTTGTTGTATCTTTTCCAGATCCGAGCCTCCAATCTTTGTTTTCGTAGATTTAGGTTTGGGGTTTGCTTATAGAACCTTCAATTCTTAGGAAAAACTGGAACAATCCTTACCAGTATATACCTAGGTTTAAGCCGAGGTGCTAGAATTTCTTTAAGAATACTCTGCTTCTGTAGTCAAATACCTTTGTACCAAAATCATGGATATGTGGCGTCATAGGGTAAACACCCCAACTAAACTCGAATACTTTAGGCAAGAGTTCTCTATTCCTGAGGACGTCCACCTTAGGCTAGCTGGGGATGATGATTCCATCATGCCTACAGACAATACAATGTCTTTCCCTGTTGTAGCCTTTGTTGAATGCGGACTTCGGCTCCCACTCAATCCCCTCTTTCGTGAAGTTCTTCACTACTACACCCTGAACCCTATGCAACTCACCATCAATTCCTATAGAACACTTAATGGTATCATAGCCTTAGCTCGGCAGGAGAATGTTAGAATCACTCTCGTCGATATCCAATACTGTTATACTATGTGCGCCCTGGACTTAAAAGAAAAAGGCTTTGTTTGTTACCTCAAGCCGAGGTCTACCGAATTTAAAATCGTAGCCGACCTCCCAGACTCCAACAAAGGGGCTGGAGACGATTATCTTATTGCTTCTGGAAATTAGGAATTCGGCCCAGACGAAGAAGTCCATTTATACCCTCTTCCTCGAACTATTAAAGAAGGCAAGAGTAAGAACCCACTATCAATCACTTGCTTGTTTTCTTTTAAGTCTTCAGAATTTTGCCTGTTTTTAATGTTGTGCTCTTTTTTGTAGACGTTCGCAAACCACCCAAGAGCTTTCGCCAGTCTTATTTTCTGGGCAAGGATTTGAAGAAGTTACTTGACCTGCCAATTGACAAGCGTAAGGCTCCACTGGTACTGAACTTTATCCCGTCGTACAAATGCACTTTGCCCGACGTTCCTCGAAAGAAGAAAAAAAGCCTTTCTCCTTCCACTGCTACAACTCAAGCTGCTGCTTCATCCCGAACAGATCAGGGATCCACATCTGACCCAACCAATCAGCCTTCCACCTCAGCACCATACTTGGTACCAATTCCTGAAAGAAAACGCCGACGTAGGCTTGTTAAAACAGTCGACATGGTCCGCGCAAAGCCTGTTGCCCAAGATCTCCTGGCCGACCTACCAGCTGATGTTGATGCCATTCCAGCCCAAATGATGCCCCCACCTAAACCGAAAAGAATAAAGAAGGCTCAGCCAAAGTCCAAAGTTACTGAGGTGAGAAATTTGAGGATCTGCCTATCTCACAACTGGCTAAGAATATGAAGACTGCTTCCACCTCAGCAAAAAGGTCTGCCGAAACTCAACCAACAGAGTCCCAGAAATCAAAGAGGCCGAGGTCTTCATCTGGGACGTCTTCAAAGTCCAAAGTGCCCAACGTCCCCTGGATACCCGCAATTACCTTGGAGAATAAGCCAGTCTTGGCTAGTGACAGTGCCGATGACATAAACATTGGTGTTGCACTAAGCACAGCCCTCCTTCTCCCACGCGATCTTGAGAAGAACACCGAGATGAGTGAATATGAAAATTATGCTTTCATGCTTCAGCGATGCGTTCAAGTAAGTGCCTTCACTTGATAACTTATTTTATCCTTATTGCTCCATACTCGTAAAATTCTGTAATAACTTTTTGCTTTGTGCTCTTTCAGGCTGTCCAGCATGCACATTCCTTCTCCATGCAGTCCTTTGAGACTAGGGAGAAGTTGAATGACTTGAAGAAAGAGTTTTCTGCCCTTCAGAAGATCAATAAAGGCCTTCAGGCTAAAATGAAAAAGTTGGAAGATCAGGCCGAGGCTGCCACCAAAGCCCAATCCTTGGCTGAAGAAAATTTCTTTGAAGCCATAAAAAACGTTCTTTGGTAGAAGAAAGAGGCCGAGGAAAAAGTGGCCCAAGCCGAGAAGGAACTTCAGGAAGCCTTGGCTACAAAAGAAGCCGAAATCAAGGAAGCTGACGAAAAGGCTTACGCCCAGGGTGTAGCCGATGTCACTGAAGATTACAAACTTCAAGTTAGGCAGGCATGCAATAGGGAATTTTCCCTGGGTTGGATGTCCTTAGCCAAAAAACTTGATCTTCCTGCTGACTCACCCTGGCGCAAGGCTGAAGCTATTCTTCTTTCGTTCCCTCCTCCTCTACCTCCAAGTTAGGGTGAGGAAGAAGCTGAATCTGAATCCGAGGCTGGAGATGAGGATGAAAGCAATGACGAGGCCCTAATAAGGAAGCCCAAGGATGCTAGTGAGACCAAGTCTCCTCCTGGGGGTGATCAAGTCCTGGACTTAACCCAGGATGAGGACATTGAACAAGTGCCCAAGAAAGCTGACATCGGTAGGCTATCCTCTGACTTTCTTTTGGCTGAGAGAAGCGTTGAAACGACTCTTGCTAAGATTGATGCTGAGATTGCGGCAGACAAGGAGGGCGAGGTTGTGGTGCAAAAAGATGCCGAGGTCGTTCTTCCAGAGACTACCGAGGTCCAGATCCAGAATGTTCTTGAGGCTGAAGAATCATAGCTTTTTTCCTTTATCTTTTGTACTTTGTTTTCTTTTCTGAACAATGCGAGCTTTCTTTTGTGGCCGATGTTCCCTTCTTTGTTACTCATGAACAATTTGCTTCTGCTAGGCCATAGTGCCTTATATACAACTGCAACTGTTTTTCTCTGAATTCTTTAATCTTTAATTTTTCTTGACTGCCCTTGCATGATTCTATACTTAAAATATTTTGCGAGTCTCCTAGTTTGTACAATCTCCTCGGGGAAAAATACCTCGGGTGTGTTTACCCGAAGATTTATCTTGGCAGGAACCTCACCTGTAAACAAGTATAAAGCATATATAATTTTAACTGGCAAACTTTTCTCAAGTTTTAACAAAAGTCTGAATCAATAAACTTAATTTAACTTCATCTTGTAAATTGCTACAAATTTCAACAAGTGAAGATAAACAATTATATCGGCGTAACTTTAATTTGTAAATTGCTACAAATTTCAACAAGTAAAGATAAGGAATTTATCTCGGCTTAACTTTAACTTGTAAATTGCTACAAATTTCAACAAGTAAAGATAAGGAATTTATTTCAGCTTAACTTTAACTTGTAAATTGCTACAAATTTCAACAAGTAAAGATAAGGAATTTAGCTCAGCTTAACGTTAACTTGTAAATTGCTACAAATTTCAACAAGTAAAGATAAGGAATTTAGCTCAGCTTAACTTTAACTTGTAAATTGCTACAAATTTCAACAAGTAAAGATAAGGAATTTATCTCGGCTTAACTTCGGTTAAGTATAATCTCTGTTTAACTTCGGTTAAGCTTTATCTCAGATTAACTACGGTTAAACATAATCTCGGCTTAACTTCGGTTAAGCTTTATCTCAGATTAACTACGGTTAAACATAATCTCGGCTTAACTTCGGCTAAGTTCCACTTGGGTTCTCATTCTTCAAAAAAACAACATTGTGCATAGTTTCATAAGTTCTGAAAAATTCTGCTAAGATTTTATTGATCATATCGGCAAAAAATCAAACAAGCATCTAATGATAGAAAAACTTTAAATTACAAGTGTTCCATGGTCTAGGCAATGCTTTGCCCTCATTATCTTCGAGCCGATATGCCCCATTTTCTAACACCGAAGTAATTCTATAGGGTCCTTCCCAGTTTGGGCCAAGCTTGCCCTCTTTGGGATTCTTCTTATTGCCGACGACTTTTCTCAGGACTAGGTCGTTGACTTGAAAATCCCTTGGATTGACCTTCTTGTTGTAAGCTTTAGCAAGCTGTTGCTGGTATGCTGCGAGCTGGATTGCAGCTTTCTCTCTTCTTTCTTCTAGTAGATCCAGATCTCGGGCTAAGAGCACATCATTAGTCCCGTTCTCAACTTCCTGGGTTCTGATCCCTGGGATGCCGATCTCCAATGGAATGACTGCTTCTGTGCCATAAGCCATAGCGAAGGGGGATTCCCCTGTTGATCTCCTCGGCGTAGTGCGATATGCCTAGAGCACATTGGGCAATTCGTCTACCCACTTTCCTTTTCACCGCACTCTTCTTTATCCCGTCTAGGATTACTTTGTTGGATGCTTCTGCTTGCCCATTACTTTGGGGAAAACTTGGTGTTGAAAAGTAATTCTTTTATCTTGAATTTTGCACAAAAATTCTTGATAAGTTTGCTGTCAAACTGTGTTCCATTGTCGGCAACTATTGCTCTTGGAATCCCAAATCTGGTGATGATGTTTCTCCAGATGAAGTTCTTCACATCCACATCTCGGATTTTGGCAAGAGGCTCTACTTCTATCCACTTTGTGAAGTAGTCATTACTACCGATGGTACCATTGCCCAGTTGGTTGGGGCAATTGCCCAACGAGATCCATGCCCCATTGGGCAAATGGCCAATTTGAAGCAGTTCAGTCGGCCGGTGGGCGATGTATCAACGGTGCAAACCTCTGGCATTGTTCACACTTCTTCACATAGGCCTCTGCATCTTTTTGCATATAAGGCCACCAATACCCCTGGGTAATGGCCCTGTGAGCTAATGATCTGCCCCATGCGTGGCTTCCACAAACTCCTTCATGAATTTCATACAAAAAGTCTTCGACCTGAAGAGGGTGTACACACCTTAAAAGAGGTCCAGTGAAGGATCTTTTGTAGAGATGTCCTTCTGCTGTCAGACTGAATCTTGCCGACTTCAATTTGACCTTGTGTGCTTCCTTTCGTTCTTCTGGCAGCTTTTCCTCTTTCAGGAATGTAACAATTGTATCCATCCAGCTTGGCCCCATGTCCACACATAATGCTTCTTGCATTGTGTGCGGTGACTCTATGCTCAGGCCTGATAGGTAATCGATCATTATTGTTCTTGTCTTTCCGGTTTGCATTGAACTTGCTAAATTGGCCAACGCGTCGGCGCGGCTGTTATCATCTCGGCTATCCTGAAAAAGTCAGCAGTTTTGAAACATGTCTGCCAGCCTGATGACTTCTTTTGCGTATGCCGACATCTTTTCATCTCGGGCAGCAAACTCTCCTGTAGTTTGATTCACTATAAGTTGTGAGTCACAAAAAACTATTACCTCATCTGCCTCTGCGCTCTGCCCGGCCGATCCGAGAATCAATGCTTCATATTTCGCCTCATTGTTCGAGGCTTTGAACCCCAGTCGAATGGACTGCTCCAATATCTCTCCATCGGGGGATATCAACACTACTCATGCCCCTGCCCCCTGCCGGTTCGAGCTCCCATCAACGAAAAGTTGAAAGGAGTCGCCGATGTAAATGCTGCAGGGTCTGAGTTTTTCCTTCCTTGGTTTTTTAGCCTTTGGCTGCGCTTCTCCTTCCATGTTTGGACATTGTTCATCTCGGCTCAACGGAGCCCGATGTTCGATGTATTCTGGCGAGAACTTCGCACGAAGTCGACTTAGCCAAGACTTAATTCTTTGTTCTCGGCTTGAACTCCAGGTCATATTGGCCCAAAACTACGGCCCATCTTGCTATTCTTCCAGTTAAGTCTCCTTGTTGCAACAAGGATTTTAGTGGGTGCTCTGTTAGAACCACTATCTTATGAGCCTGAAAATAATGGTTTAGCTTCTTTGAGGCCATTACCAAGGCCAGCATTAATTTCTCCAGTGGTAGATACCTTGTTTCTGCATCGGCCAAGGTTTTACTTACATAGTAAACAGCCTTCTGCTCTCCCTTCTCTTCTCGGATTATCACAGCACTTACTGCGTGCTCTGAAACTGCTAAGTATAAAAACAGTTCCTCCCCAGGTTGAGGTGTTGAGAGGACTGGAGCCGTGGTAAGATATTTCTTCAGGTCGGCCAAAGCGGCCTCACATTCCTCTGTCCATAGAAAATCCGTGGCCTTTTTCACCAGATTGAAAAAAGGTTTACATTTGTCCGAACTTCGGCTTATGAACCTGTTTAGGGCTGCGGCCCTTCCAGTAAGCATTTGAACCTGTTTTGCCGATGTCGGACTCTGTAATTCCAGAATGGCCTTGATCTGATCTAGGCTGGCTTCAATGTCCCTCCTAGTCACCGGGTATCCCAAGAACTTACCGGATTCGACTCCAAACGCGCATTTCGATGCGTTTAGTCGGAGTCGATATGTTTTGAGTATGTCAAAGACCTCTTTTAGGTCAGCGAGATGATCCTTTGGTTCCTTGGTCTTCACGACCATGTCATCAATGTAGACTTCTACGGTTCGGCCAATCAAGTGTTTGAACATCTTGGTTACCAGCCTTTGGTAAGTTGCTCTTGCGTTATTCAACCCAAAAGGCATGACTCTGTAATAATACAGACCTTTGGGAGTGATAAACGCTGTCTTCTCCTCATCCGGAGGGTACATGGCTATCTGGTGATACCCCCTATATGCATCCAAGAAGCTCATCCTTCCATGTCTAGATGTGGCATCCACCAACTGGTTGATCTTTGGCAGAGGGAAGCTGTCTTTGGGACAAGCTTTGTTCAAGTTTGTAAAATCTACGCAGACCCTCCACTTGCCATTCTTCTTCTTTACTACCACGGTGTTTGATAACCATGTCGGATAATTGGCTTCTCTGATGGCCTCTAGAAGTCATCTACTTCTTCCTCCCGCTTGGCGTGCATCAACGCGTCGGTCTTCGCTCGTTGTATTACGGTTTGGCCGACTGTCGCGTTGAGTCTGTGACATGTGACCTCGGGGTCAATGCCGGGCATTTCATAAGGTGTCCAGCGAACACCTCAATATTTTTCCTCGAAGGCTTCCAGTTCCTCTTTCTTCTTGGCTAATCTGTCGAGAAGAAAAGCGTTCTTCATCGTCCTCTTGGGCGAAGATTTTCTTCAATGCTTCTTCACTTTTCTCGGCTCCTTGCCGACATCATCTAGGACCTTCATGTCCTCTTTTTCAACTTCTGCCTTCTGGTTCCGAATCTGCGGGTTAATTTCATTCTTTGCCATGGAGCAATTTTTACTTCGAATCGATCTCCTCGACTTCCTCAATCCCATGTTACATTTGGGAACCATAGCGATTGATGCAATGTTAGGAATCGCCCCATTGCATGCAACCATGGCCTCCCAAGATGATGTTGTAAGACGAGGCGTGTCAATCACAATGAATTCTGTCTTGATCTTCTTCGTGCCCTGTACCTCCAAGCTTGTTGCGCCTAATGGCCATGGCGTTCCATTGAAGCCACCATCGGGCCGTTTGATCGCTCCATATCATCGGGGTGAAGGCCTAACTCCTGTAACATCGACATACATGATGTCGCGAGTCGCCTTGATCAATCAGGATGCGTTTCACCTGGCACTCCCCAACCTGGAGGGATACTACCAAGGCATCATTGTGCGGGTGCTGAACCATATCTAGGTCGGCTTCTGTGAAGGCTATCATCTGTCCTTGGCACTCTTTAGGCCGAGGTCTTTTTAGTCCGACCTGGTTGACGTGCTACAAGTGTTTTACCCTCTGTGTCTCCCCTCGTATGTCGTTTTCATTGACCTTTGAGTGGATCACATTAACCACCCGAGGTCCACCTACCTGTGGTTGCTGCGCTGGGGAAGGCGGGTTGCTGGTGCTTGAGGCAATCGTGCCTGTTCTTCCCTTGTTTTGGCCTCATCCACAAGGTCTCTCAGATGGCCTTGCCTCACCAAATCTTCTAAGTGTGCTTTAAGGGCTCTGCAACCCTGAGTTGGGTGTCTCTCCTCATTGTGGTAAGCACAACGCCTACCAAGGTTTTTTCCCATAAATTCTCCTAGTGCCCTTGCCGGCGCCCTGAAGTAGGGCTGATTTCGAATTTGATCAAGGACTTTGTGGACCGGAATTCGGAACACCGTCATCACTACCTGCTTAGCCCTCAACTCTGTCT
The DNA here is from genome assembly GCA_025200525.1 of Camellia lanceoleosa. Classification (NCBI taxonomy): domain Eukaryota; kingdom Viridiplantae; phylum Streptophyta; class Magnoliopsida; order Ericales; family Theaceae; genus Camellia; species Camellia lanceoleosa. The sequence continues at coordinate 108,749,663 of CM045766.1, read as the reverse complement.
CTTGTTTGTTGGGTCCATTGTTACCTCGGCCTCGCTTCGGCGATCCGTTGCCTTTTTCTGGTTTCGTCTCCTTATTCCCCGACGTATCTTCCTCGGCTCTTGCATACTTCTCAATTCTCGCCATGAGCTCTTCCATGCTCTTTGGCAGGGTTTTTGCCAAAGACTTCCGCAGTGGACAGTCATCCTTCAGGCCGTTCTTGAAAGACATGACCGCCACCTCCTGGTTGCATTCAGGTATTCGATTGAACACCTCATAGTACCTCTTTGCATAGGCCCTAAGGCTTTCATCTTTGCCGATCTTCAGAGCCATCAATGCATCTACCCTCAATGGCTGCAGTTTGTTTGTTATGAACCTGGCCACAAACATCTTGGCCAGGCCTTCCCAAGTCTTCACGCTGCCCTTTGGTAATTTGTGGAACCAATCTGATACAATCTCCCCAAAGGATGAAGGGAACACTTTGCAGAGTAACGACTCGTTCCCACTATATAATGCCATTGAATTCAAAAATAATCCAACATAGAAGTTAGGGTCTAACTTACCATCATATATCTGGAATCTCGGCATACTGAATCTTTTCGGTGCGACGAATTTGTCCAATTCCATCGAGAATGGTGTCCTCGGCTTAACCGAGGAGGTTACTTCGGCTCCGACATTCTCCTGCTTCCTCTTGAGGTAATCTCTCAAGTCTTCTTTACTTCTTCCTGCCGTTTGTCTTTGGACTTCACCTTTTTACAAGACTCTCGGCCTCATGGTGGCCCCCTTTTCGATCCTTCCCCGTAGGATACATCAAAACACAATACTCGCCCCGGAACATGCCGATGTTCTTTGGGGTCTGCCTCCTTCTCGTGATATGTCCTTCGGGACTCTTCTCTTCTCGGCCGACTTCCCTGGAGGGTCGGTGAGAGTGCCTTCCACTTCTCGTGTACTGAGGGGCTTCGGGGATTTCTTTGCGCCTTCTTAGGCGTTCTTACTTGGCATTGGCGTGTCTGTAAGCGGGTATGGCGTAATATGACATTATTTTGCATCATGAAGTTGACGACCGATTGAAGGTCTGCCAACTTGTTTGCCATCTCCTTTACTTCTTCATCCCTCCTCAGACATCTGTCTTTCCAGGTCTGGAGGTCGTCCTCGTTATAGTATTTGCCCTGGTCCGCTTTCTTTGATGTGTCGCCATCTTGGCCGACGCCTTTCTCTACGTGATTCTGATCACGAGTTTCTTCGTTGTGGTCTCCTCCTTCAGCGTTAGGGTTGACGGGTCTTCCAATCCCAGCAGGAGTGTTGTCCCCAATCTTTTCCTTCTGCGTGTTACTGGCCATCTACTCTTCTTTCGTTCCCACAGACGGCGCCAAATTGTGTGAGTGAATTTCCGATCACACTGCCCTCCTTAGTAATCCAGCTGTAGAACACAGGCAAAATAGATGGCACCCTGTAATCTGCACAGAAAGAAAAGGCTCCGGCGGTGGTTCTTCCACTCGGGGGCACTCCGACGAACAAGTCAGTATCTCTCAAAGATAAACAAGTGCTTAAATTACTGCTCAAGAATTAAAATTGCGTACCTTAGACTCGCCGGGGGTGCCCTTCTTTTATAGCCTAACTCTTTCCCAGTCCCACTAGAAGTCTCGCTTCTGTGGACTCAGGATTACTGCTAATCTGGGACTCCCAGTGGGATTAGGATAAACTCTCTAAGAGTTTTATCTTTACCCAAACTGAAGTCTTCTTCCAATCTAGGACTCTTGTCCATATCCAGGTTGAGTTCCCTCTTCATTCTAGGACTCTTGTCCCTTATCCACTTATCCCGGATTCCTGTATTCTCGCAGATAACCTCGGCAACTCCGAGATAACCTCGGCGTAACTACCATGACACGTGGCACCTCGGCTGACACTTTGGTGTCACCTCGGCCACGTGTTGGTACTCAGAAAATACATCCCCACAATAATGTATAAATTTTTTTACTTTTATGATATTACAATTATTCTGTGTTGTTACTATTTTTTGCAATTCTCCCTTTTGTTTATATGTGGTTTAAATCAAATATATATTTTATAAATAATTATCAAACACATAGGAAGGATTTTGTTATAAAGTTTTTTATTTTTTTCATTATAATAAGGTATTCGAGTCAATTTGGAAGCACTTCAACTAATTAATCTTAAGTCTTAAGGGAAATTGCATTTTATTGGAGCAATAGAGAAACAATGTCATTTTCATAATAGTGCAAATTTCTTATGTGTATGGTATAAGTCCATTCATGTGTTTGTTACAAATCTTTCTTGTGTGTTAGAATTGCACTAGAATAGATTCTCATTTGTATGTTATAGTGCAATTATTTTGTAACGGCTGTACTTATTTATCATTGAAAAATGATATACAAACTCACTTTTATAGACTTAATTATGTGTAAACGATATAATTGGTTGATAATTAGAAAAGATATGAAAAAAAATTGTTTTCAATATTTTAATACATTGTCACATTATTAAATTTAAAAAATAAATCTAATTTTTGGATTACCCTTTACAATTTGCCCTCTTATAAATGCCAATCTATATCTATATCTACTAGTATATCACTCGTACTATGCACGGATTGTGTTTACAATTATCTATATATGTGAATTGTGATTTTTAAATATTTTTTTTAAATGTCTTCTTTTTTTTCTTTTTTTATATTATATTAAAGTTTAATATTTTGATAATAATCATATGTGTTGGACTTTTCAAGGAATTAAATGTCTTTTTTTTGTTATATTATATTAAAGTTTAATATTTTGATAATAATCATAGTGTTAGACTTTTCAAGAAATTTTTTTTATACTTGTTCTTAATGCATTAAAATGTTATTACGAGGGATAATAATCATATGTGTTGGGACTTTTCAATTTTTTTTTTTTTTTTATGCTTGTTCTTAATCCATTAAAGTGTTATTATGAGGGTAAAACTTGGGAGTTAGTAGAAGTTAATAAATGCTAAGATTTTTTTTTAAATAAAAAAATCAAGAAATTTAGATTGAGAGATTGGAGCTGTGAATTGTGATTTTTAAATGTTTTTTTTTTAAATGTCTTCTTTTTTTTCCTTTTTATGTTACTAGCCTATCACCCGTGCTATGCACGCTATAATTATTGATATTTATATTTGTTTTAGATTTTTTTAATATATAAATTATGTTTTTAAAGATTTTTTATAAAAATAATTTAACAATCTTATCACTAATCATAATGTATGGGAGAAGTTGAAAAGGATACACCAGTAACTATATACGGATTGTATCTATAATTATTTGTTTGAGGGGACTTTAAATGCTGATCAAGAAATTTTGACCAAATCAATAAATGCAGGCATGTGAAAAGACATATGGATTGAAAAAAGTTAATAAATGCTGATCAGGAAATTTTGATCAAATCAATAAATGCTGTATTTTTTTTTAAATAAAAAATTTTAAAAATTCAGATTGGGATATTGAAGCTCTCACAAGCCTTGGGGGTTAAAAACCCCCATTTTAAATGTCTTCTTTTTTTCCTTTTTTATATTATATTAAAGTTTAATATTTTGATAATAATCATATGTGATGGACTTTTCAAGGAATTAAATGTCTATTTTTTTGTTATATTATATTAAAGTTTAATATGTTGATAATAATCATATATATTGGACTTTTCAAGAATTTTTTTTATGCTTGTTTTTAATGTATTAAAGTGTTATTATGAGAGATAATAATCATATGTGTTAGGGTTTTTTAAGGAATTCATGTGTTGGATTTCAAAGAATTTTTTTTTATGCTTGTTCTTAATGCATTAAAGTGTTATTATGATGGTAAGACTTGGGAGTTTGGAGAAATTAATAAATGCTAAAATTATTATTTTTTTAAATCAAAAAATCAAGAAATTTAGATTGGGAGATTGGAGCTCCCAATCTAAAAAAATCAAGAAATTTTTTTTTAAACCCCAAGCCTTGTGGGAGCTCCAATCTCCCAATTTAATTTTTTTGATTTTTTGATTTAAAAAAAAAAAATCTTAACATTTATTAACTTCTCTCAACTCCCAAGTCTTATCCTCATAATAACACTTTAATGTTTTAAGAACAAGTATAAAAAAATTCTTTGAAATCCAACACATGAATTCCTTGAAAAGTCCTAACAGATATGATTATTATCCCTCATAATAACACTTTAATGTATTAAGAACAAGCATAAAAAAAATTTCTTGAAAAATTCAATACATATGATTATTATCAAAATATTAAACTTTAATATAATATAATAATAAAAAAGACATTTAATTCATTGAAAAGTTTAACACATATGATTATTATCAAAATATTAAACTTTAATATAATATAAAAAAGAAAAAAAAGAAAACATTTAAAATAAAATAAAATAAACATTTAAAAATCTATCTATACTATATATTAAGCAAAATGGGATTTTTAACCTCCAAGATCTGTGGGAGCTCTAATATCCCAATCTGAATTTTCTAATTTTTAAAAAAAAAAAAAAAATCTCAGCATTTATTGATTTGGTCAAACTCCCCTGATCAGCATTTATTAACTTTTTTCAATCCACATATCTTTCCACATGCCTGCATTTATTGATTTGGTCAAAATCCCCTGATCAGCATTTAAAATCCCCTCAAAAGAATAATTATAGATACAATCCGTACATAGTTACTGCAGTACTTTTTTCAATTTCTCCCATATACCATGGTTAGCGATAAGATTGTTAAATTATTTTTTTTAAAAATTTTAGAAAACATAATTCACATTTAAAAAAAAATTTAAAACAAATATAAATATTTATAATTATTCCGTGCATAGCACGGGTGATAGATAATTCACATATATAGATAATTGTAAACACAATCTGTGCATGGAAGCTCCAATCTCTAAATCTAAATTTTCTAAATTTTTATTCAAAATAAAAAAAAAAACTCAGCATTTATTGATTTGATCAAAATTTTCTGATCAATATTTATAAACTTTTTTCAATACACATATCATTCCACATGATTGCATTTATTGATTTGGTGAAAATTTACTAATCAGCATTTAAAATCTCCTTATACAAATAATTATAGATACAACCCGTGTATAATTACTGCAGTACCTTTTTCAACTTCTCCCATACACTATAGTTAGTGATAAGATTATTAAATTATTTTTATAAAAAATCTTAAAAAACATAATTTATATATTAAAAAAATATAAAATAAATACAAATATCTATAATTTTTCCGTAGCTAGTACATGTGATAGGCTTAGTTAATATAAAGAAAAAGCCATACAATAAGGGGTGATACTACACCTGCGTGAGAGGGTTCGATTCAACCCACTCAAGTTATGAATTTTTTTACTTATTAAGCCTTGGTTTGGCAAACTATTTTGGCTATATAATCACAAAAAAATAAAAAAATAAAAGTTCTAAAATTACAAAAAAACAAAAAAATAACAAAATTACTAAATTGACACATATACAAATAAAAAGTCAAAAAAACATCATTTTTAAGTGGAGGACAATTTTGTTATTCCAAAGCTAAAAAGTCAAAAAACATAACAAGAATACCAAACGACTAAAAAAGTCAAAAAAATAAAAAAATCAACTAAAAAAGCCAAAACCAAACGACTCCTAAATATATGAAATTTTGTTTGTTCACCTATTTACAATTTGTCCTTTGGATGTCAACGTTGTTAATGCCCAACAATATAAAGAAGAAGCCATACAATAGGGGGCGACACTACAATTGCACGAGAGGGTTCAATCTAACCCACTCAAATTACTATGTTTTTAATTAAATATATGAAATTTTGTTTGCTCAAATTAGTTATAAGAATTTTTTGACCCAACCCTCTTACCTAGACTTGAATCCTCTTTACTTGTATCTGATATTCAACAATAGGAATGGCATCTGGCGGGAGTAGGGATCACCCTCGATCCCGATCCCGATGGTGGCAATTCCGTCCCCGGTCCGACTCGACGGGAGCCCATCATCGCCATGCGTCCCCAAGCAGGATCGGGTTTCCCCGACCCCGAACATTCCCCGAACAAAAGAAAAAAAAAAACAGTTCAATATTTTCTTCAAACTACAACAAAAACAACAATTATCAGATCTAATAGATTTTCTTCAGATTCATCAACAACAACATGAACAACAACAACAACATTTTTATGATCTCAGATCAAATGTAAAAAAATAAAAAAATGTTGTTTAGATTTTGTTTAGATTTGAGAACACTGATCTTGTTTATAAAAATCTAAACAACACTGATCTTGTTTATAAACAAAATGTTGTTTAGATTTTGTTTATATTTTTTTATTGTTTAAACAACACTGATCTGAGGCAACATCTTTTACATTTTATTGTTTATAAAAATCTAAACAACATTTTTATAAAAAGATCTGATTTTTTTAGTTGTGTGTTGTGTCTCAGATCAGTGTCTCAAATTGAAAAAAAAAAAAATCAAACACACAACACACTGTTGGGTGGTCTTGGGCCTCTCTCAACCCCAAAATGGGTGGTCTTGGGCCTCTCTCACCCCAAAAGCTAGCTCAAGAGGTGAGGTTTTCCCTCACACTTATAAACTGACCACCAGCCCCTTCCACAACCGATGTGGGATAACTCCAACAATCTCCCCCTCACACATCGGGCCCTAGGTCAGAGCAGCGACAACCCGTTTCTCCCGTGGACTATTGGGCTGAGATTTGTTGGTAAACCTGGGCTCTGATACCAGTGTTGGGTGGTCTTGGGCCTCTCTCAACCCCAAAATGGGTGGTCTTGGGCCTCTCTCACCCCAAAAGCTAGCTCAAGAGGTGAGGCTTTCCCTTACACTTATAAACTGACCACCAGCCCCTTCCACAACCGATGTGGGATAACTCCAACACACACAACACACACAGAGATCAGTGTCTCAGATCAGTCGTGTGAGAGTGAGAGAAAGAGAGAGAGGGGGAGGCCATAGCCGTTGTGTGTCTCAGATCAGTGTCTCAGAGGAGGCGACGCGACGATGGTGAGGAGGAGGAGGCGTGAGCAAAGAATCTGTCGCAGATCGAGAGACGAGACGACGCCAGGAGCGACAAAACTCCGACGATGGCAAAGAACGATAGAAGATCGGTGGTGATGGAGATCGGCGGTGATGCGGAGGAAATTGGTGGTGCCGAGGACAGCGGAGGAGGGAGATCGGCCGAAGATAATGGAGGAGGAGGGAGATCGGTCGGAGGAGGAGGGAGATCGGCTAGAGGAGGAGGGACATCGGCCGGAGGAGAAGGGAGATCGGACGAAGCCGTGAGAGAGAGAGAGAGAGAGAGAGAGAGAGAGAGAGGAGCTGAGAGCAGGCTCAAACATAATGAGTAAGAGAGCAGACTAAATATAAATATCTATGAGGAATATTTGGGGAATATTCGGGGAAAATTTGGGCCGGGGTCGGGCCGGGGTTGGAGAACTGATCCCCGTCCCCGGCCCAAATTTGTTCGGGGATTAAATTTTAAATACCACCCCCGTCCCCATGAGGGTATTTTTCGAAAAAAACCAGCTTAAATCGGGATCGGGATCGGAAATCCCCGTCGGGCCGATTTCAAATTGCTATCCCTATTCAACGATGACAAGGTATCCATCCTACCGCGCAACGTCCGTAATGTAATCATAATATTTTATATAAAAAAACCCATGTTGTAATTTGTCCCGTCAAATTGATCCGTAATATTTTATTTTGTAATATTTACAACACACCACATACAAAATATCCACAACATTTATAACATAACACAATAGTTTGCAACTTTCATTATAACTCAAGCCCAATTGTATTGAGTTGGGTTGGGTAGGAGATACCCAAGATTTTTAAAAAACAAAAAGAAAAAAAAAAAAAAGAAAAAAAAAATCGTTATAGAGTTTGAGTTGGGTTGAGTAGGAGACACACTAGATTAAAAAAAAAAAAAAAAAAAAAAATCATTATAGAGATGCACACCATATTAGCCCTTCGTAATTTTTACCTAAAAGCAGTATAACCATCAACATAAAGAGCGAAACATTTTTTACAAGATGTTTCTTTTTAAGGGTGCACACCTTATTTCTGCTACAATAGTATATGATTTCTTTTTGGATTTTTTTTTAAGTGTGCAATTGCACATCATGTGTCATTTACACAAAAAGTGTAAGTATAAGGTGTAAATATAAGTATAAGGTGTAAGTGTAAGGTGTAAGGTGTAAATGGATTGCATATGGTGTGCAACCTCAAAAAAAGTGTAAGTGTAAGGTTTAATTTTTCACAAAAGATGTAAGTATAAGATGTAAGTGTAAGATATAAAGTGTAAGGTATAAATTGCACACCATAACCAAACCCTTTGTTTTTAACTCTTTTGCATGTCTACATCATACTCCCTCCATTTTTTTTTTGTGTGTCCATTATTCTATTTTTCTCGTTCCAAAATTCATGTTGATTTTGAAAAATTAAAATTTAAAATTTTCAAAATTGTTATTTATAAATATATTTTTTAAAAAATAATAATAAAGTATTTTTAAGTTTAATATTTTAAAATTTAAATTCAAGTGAAGTGATTAAAAGTCTCCTCTTAAAAAGTTAAGGCTTTGTTTGGTTGTGAATTCAAATCATAATTCCACACCTTAATTTAAGCATGGTGTTTAGTAAAGATTCTCAAATGATGTTTTCAAAACTCTGCACAGAATACCTATATTTTCTGTTTTGACAGACGCGTTTTTCCTCTTTTTTTTTGAAAATTTTGCTTGGTGGGACGTCCGGCCAGTTGACCGGAATAGTGATTTTTTTTTTTTTTTTTTTTTGCAATTGATTTATATAATCGAAAAAAACATTTTCTAAAATTTTTAAAATTTTTTATATGCTTTAAAATAATTTTAAGTTGTATATTTAGTTATGAGTTGTAAATTTTTATATCACATATCAAATATCACATCAACAATTCCCCACTCAAATCAAAACTCTTTTCAAAACTCTTTACCAAATAAATTTTTTACACTCAAATCATAATTCCACAACACACAAACTCAAAATACAACTCATACTCTCAAATCACATTTACAAAATTCTACCAAACACTACCTAAATTTTCATAAGGGATCAAAGTGGGACAGAGGAATCCTAAGGTACATATCTGAATATAAATCTTCTGTGGATTTTAATTCATCAGGAGGGGGAGCCCTTTGCTTAATTAAATAAGCAACAATACCGTCAGCGTCCCGAGGTCCTAGGTAATCTTGAACATGGTTCCCTCCATATCTCAAGATCTTAATTGTTGGGTAACTCGAAATCTTAAATTCACTTGCAAGTCCCTCGTTTTTTTCTTCATTGACATCAACTTTTGCTAGGGCGATTCGAGCATCGTAGCCACTCAGTACAGTTGCAGCTTTCTCATACTACAAATCAATATATATATATATATAATTCATTGTTAGTTAGTGAATGAAGTATATATATTGCTATCAACAAAATAATCAAACTTGATGAAATCTTATCTATACCCCCTATGAAATTGGATACTTTCAATATTACCTCTGAAGCAAACTTATTGTTGAAGCCACACCTGCAACAGAACACAAATAATAAGAAGCATACCAGATAAAGCTTTCCTTAATATTTCAATAAGACCTTCATGTAACCATAGTAATTGTATTCATAAAAACACAGACATTATAATTGCAACCAGAAAAAGTTAATGTGGCTGGCTTGCAAGTATTTTGTGTTTATTCAGATATGAAAAAACTGGTGTTGGTATTGTTTTTATGTCTCCAGAAGGGGAAGTAGTTTCATTCTGTTCCTTCTAATATTGAGAAAATCAAATAAAACAATTGGAAGCATTGAGGTAAATTCACATAGCCGGAAGGGAAAGATGGCCGAGGATCGTAGATTCGCCTGTTGAAGCAGAAAACAGAATTCACTTGTGTGTTCCGAGCTATCAATTTTTTCTTCTTCTTTGTATATCATAGCATACGAGTCTTCATGGTGCTCGAGGAGAGCCCATTACTTCTTCATTTCAGGGGGGAAGGGGGGACTAGCCTCATTACTTACTTCCCACTGGCTTGTTCTTCCCCTGACTCTCCTATGCCCCTTTAGACAGGGTACCTTTGCTTAAAAAAAAGGAGAAATTTCTATTGTGACTCCGAATGAATCTCTACTTGCTATACTGACTAACCACGGTATTAAAAATGCAGGCTTGACTAACTGCACCTTCTCTTTGATATCCCTTGACCTGTTATCGCTACTGGCTTCCGGAACTACCAAAAGTCGACAACAGGGCCAAAGCACAACAAGCCTACCCATCATCAAGAACAACTGTACATAATAAGCAAGACGAAACTATTTGGAAACCCATGGATAGGGACATAGCAGTACTTATAATCTCTAAACAAAAGAGTGTTAAACACATAAGAACAGCACAAGCACACACATTCATGAACATCACCATGCAAGAAAACATTAGACCTCTCTTCAGCCAGCAGAAATGATCACTAAATGGCACAAACCTAAAATCCAAGCAAAATTAGCCATAATGTTACACCTTTTAGTTACCATATGGCATATAATTTCCCATAATGTTATAACTGTTCTCATTTTGAAGGCCTCTAAGTACAGAAAAATCCCAAATTATCAACCCTAATTTCGAATTCTTATTTCAATCTGGAAGTCTTCTTCACTGAATAAACCAAACAGTGCATAATTCTGAATTTAAAGTAACAACAAATTATCAGCAGAGTGAAGAACCATAAAAATCAAATGCATCCACATTACAACAACAATACGAAGAGAATTAATGGAACAAAATTGAATTACATACCATGGAACGTAGAAATGGACGACGATGAAGTCGTGCTTTCCAACAGTCTCGTAGAAGTTGGAGTTATCTAGACTCAGAACGGACTCTTTCCAAGCAAACGATGAAACGATGAGAGAGAAAACGAAGATCAACGTGCAGATCCAAAACCTAGACACCATTACTCCTAAGCTTTTTCTTTCTAAACCCCCCTTTTCTTCTGCGTCTCTCTATTCGTGAAGGAATTTGGTTTTAGGAAAAATTACCAGTAAATCCTATATGGTAGAAAGTTAAACCATTTAGTCCTACAAGTTTTCTTATGCACCATTTAGTCCCACTATCTACATCAGTAACATCAACAACATTATTAACATCATCAAAACATTAACTACATTAGCAACATTAAGCAACATTAACTGCCCCAATCTGTCCCAATCGACAATATCAAACATTAACAAAAACATCATCAAAATTATTCTTCATACATGATCGCGTATTATCAATGTTTAATAATCATCATCAGCACCAACATTATTCTTCATACGAAGAACATCACAGATCCGAGATTCGACTCATCAGTGCTATTATTATCCTCATGTATAGATTCTTTTAATGAAGTCTCGGGGAATTGAAAAGACAAAGGCGAGCGGACAATTTGAGAAACCCTAATTCCATTATCGGTAACGTAATTCGAAAACCCTAACCTGGGGTTGCTTAGAATGAGGAAGCTTATTGGCGGGGTTTTGGGGTGGGACCAAGAAGGCAGTGTTATCCTCATCATGGAGAAGAAGTCGTCGTCGAGGTTGAGCGAGTGAGGTGGAGGAAGGGCGGCCGTGGGAAAGGGGTTTCAGAGGGGGGTTTTGAGGGAATGTCGGCGAGAGGAGGATCGCGTGGAGGGTCTTTGTCGATGAAGGAGGTGAGGAAGTGAGTGCCATTTTCGACATTGGAGTGGAAGGTGAGGATGAGGAAGGAAAGGAAGTTGAATGTGAGAAGATGAGACCAGAAGATCGACCTCGTCTCTCGAACTTCTGGCGTCGCGTCGTGCGAGTGATTCGAACTGGCGGCGGTTGGTGGTTGTTCATGGCGGATTTTCCCGAAAGTGTGTTCTAGTGTGTTTGTTAGGGAGATCGAGAGATTTTTGTAATTGTGCGATCAAAAAAAAAATTACCCATAATTTTTTTTTCCTTTTTCAGATTACTTTTTTGCTTTGAAAGTCTGGAATGCCTACACATTGACCATTGTTTGTTTAGTGATGTATAATATATATGTTGATGTTTGATGTATATTTTTTTAGTTTGATGTTGTGATGTTGTGTTAATGATGTGATGATGTTTGATGATGATGATGATGATGATGATATTTGATAATAATGTTGTGATGTTTGATGCTGTTTTAATGATGATGTTTGTGATGTTTGATGTTATTTTCATGATAATGTTTGATGTTGTTTTGATGATGACATTGTGATGTTTGATGTTGTTTTGATGATGATGTTTGATATTGTTTTGATAATGATGTTGTGATGTTGATGTTGTTTTGATGATGATGTTTGATGTTGTTTTGATAATGACGTTGTGATGTTTGATGTTGTTTTGATGATGATGTTGTTTTGACGATGATGATGTTTGATGTTTAATGGTCATTAACATTGGGATAGGACCTAACGGTTCATAAGAAAATTCATAGGACCAAATGGGTTACAAGATACAAAGTTGGGATTTATTGGTACATCCCCCTTGGTTTTATCGTTCGATTTTTTTATTTTATTTTATTTTTATTTTTTCCACACGTATAAATTGGTCTAAAAAAAAGTTCACCCTATATATGGTAGTTTCATTTTTATACATTAATTTTTCTCAGTGCACATATTTAATAAAAAAATTTATTAATATAATTTTGTCTTAGAATAAAAATATCATATTATCTTTATTTTCTTTCACCAAAATCCTAATTCTAAAATGTCACAACCATTGTCTATTGCCAATGTCACCTCGCTTCTCTTCCATCTCCTCCAGTTGGCTTTGTCTCCTTCCGCCTACAACCACCGTGTTTATGAACCATGCACTTCCATAAGCCCCTTACTGCAAACCACTCACTTTCAAAATTGAATGTGAAGATATAGGATGGAAGGGAATGATGAGTTGGAAATAGCAATGGTCGTGGCAATAAAAGGTTGAGAGTGGGGACAAGAGGGGCAAAGAAAAGAAGGGTCACTACAACATATTACATTTTTTGTGACTAAATTTTTAGTTACAAAAGTCATTTTTTAGTCGCCAAAGATTTTTGCAGACTAAATTTTTTTTGTCGCCAGTTTTGTCGCTAGATGATTGTCGAGAAAGGTATTAGCGACTAATTTTTTTTTAGTTGCCAAAAGTCGCTAATTAGTGACTAAAAATTTAGTTGCCCAAAGTTTTCAATAAATGTGCTTTTTTATTTTAGCAACTAAAATATTTAGTCGCTGTAATGCCCCAAAAATTGGGAGGATATATCTATTTATGCTACAAAACCCACCTGATAGACAAACACATATATATAACTAACTATTCCATGCATCCATTTCTATTAAATCCCAAATGCCAAATACATGCTATTCACATCTCAATGCCTTAATTCCAATCCCAAGCATACATTTTACAACAAGTATAAAATAGAAGCCAAACAGATAATAAGTGTCTTACAGGTTTACAAATTTATCCAAAAATATTCTTGGTTACACAAAATGGAATTTCAACTCAACGTAAATACAGCCCTGGGCTTACATTCAATAAATAACAATAAAACAAAAATAAAGTCTCAGCTCCGAGTCCTCTCAAGTCAATGCCTTGGCGGAAGCATAGCACCTGTACCTGAAATGGTTTCCCTTATAGGGTGAGCCACAACCCAATAGAGATATATTACACAACATATGGACCATGAAAAGACCAAAGAGGAGTATGCTCATGACATGCTCATGATAAAACAATTTATCTCTCTTTTTATAAAGCATGCAATGCTGAGATGTAACAACAGATATAAAACCATTTTCATTTTAAACCATATCTGTTACATGAATACAGGCTCTGTGAATCTCTAGGTGAGTGTCTACAAGTAGGCCCTAATGTACTACCATTGTCATTTTTATCAGTAAACTGGAAGGCTTGACACTTAACCGCGCAGTTCTATACTCCTTACCCAGATTCACTAAGTATTCATCTTTTTGCAAACAAATACATTTCCAAACATTTCTCAAAACACAAAACATTTTCAATGAAATGAATGTAATGCAATGTCCAATGCAACAAATAAGGAAATGTGGTTCAATTTACTTAAGTTTCATGTATTTCTACAACAATCATGACTATCCTCTACCAATAGCCAAAAACAGATATTTAAACAATTAAATTCCAAAAATTTTGATAAATACAATCTATTCCACATCTCATCAAATATGAACAACTACACTAGTTTTCATATCACAATCACATCCGGTAACCTCTCAAGGTCCATTTCTAATCGTGTCGGTTTTATTCCAACAGATATATTTAGCAAAATAATACCATTAATACCCAAGAAAATATCATTTTCTTTCCAAACTCATTCTCCAAGCATTATTCAATTATGACATCATACTTTGATCAAAAGTCCCAAAAGTTAAACAAAATTTCTTTATTTTCTTTAAAAATGCTTTTTTGGTCACAAACCGGTAAAAATTTCAAAACCGATCGAATTAAAGTCTGTTTTTGTTCAAATTTAAAACATAACTCTTTCATAATCTTACAAACATATTCCAAGTTTACACTTTCGCAATTTGGGTATCAACTCTTTATTTTTCTCAAATTTTGTCTTTTAAACAAATAAATCACAAATTTTCCAAAAATTTTAATTAAATTATATACAACTCTAAGCTCCATATAATTAAGTAAAAGTACATAAAGAAGTGTAGGAAAAATTCCTACCTCGAGCCAAGAAGCTTTCAAATTTTTCAACAACAGAAATTAAATTTTTTTGGAGCCAAACGACGTCTTTTCCGCCCTCTATGTTTTGATCCAAAGCACTAGGGGTCAAAATTGACTTGTCCTAGATCAAACTCATGAAAAACTAACATTGGAACCCTTTCTCTTTTCTTTCTCACGGCAAGAGCTCAAAGAACTCTCAAAAGTTGAATAAAAAATTATTTTGGTTACTTTTATAGATATTTCCTAAACAAATATCTAATTAAACAAATATCTAACTATATATATATGTATGTATGTAAATTTAAAAATACATTTCAACATCTTTAATGATAAAAGTGAATATAATATTTTCTCACCACAAAATATATTTCGTTTAATGGTACACACCATAAATATTCACAACTCTTTTATGGTAATTAAATAATAATAATAAAACCATAACAATATTACATGGTTACTAACGGGTCACAATTCAATTAATTGGGTCCAAATGAATGGAGTTTAATAATTTAAAATAAATCCCCAACTGAGATTAAAGTATAAATCCAATTTGATTCAACTCGTTACAGTCGTCAAAAACCGTTGGTTTTTTTTTTTGCTACCAATTATTTAGTAGCTAAAAATGTGACACTCCCTTTTGGCTACCAATTTTTTACTTGTTAAAATTATGGTACTCCTTTTTTGCTACAAATTTTTTAGTCGTTAAAAACTTTAACTTGTGACATCATATTCTAAATATCATATAAATCCATATCAACCAAGTATAATCCATGCTTGGTTCCTGTTTTCAAAAAACACTTTTCAGAAAATTCTACTTTCTTGTTTTTCGTATTTTTTTATTTTTACTGAATTTTTTAAATATTTTAAGCAATTTTTTTTTTACTTTTTAGACATACCAAACATAAATATACGTAAAAAGTAAAAAATTTGTGAAAAAAATCTTTTAAAAATTCACTAAATACCAAAAATACAAAAAAAATACGAGAATTCAATACATTTTTTTATATTTTTATGTATTTATTAATTTTTTAAAATGTTTTTTCACAAATTTTTTACTTTTTGGATACATCCAAGTAAGGTGAATCTAAAAAAATAAAAAAATTGTTTAAAATTTTAAAAATATTCACTAAAAACAAAAAAACACGAAAATAAAAAAATTCAATTTTCAAAAAATTTAATCCAAAAAACACAAACCAAACACACTGATTGGATTTCCAAAAAGAGGATTGTACAAAAATAAATGTCTTTCATATACAGAACAAATGCTCTTCATACACAAAAATAAATATCTACAATGGCCCTCGCAAAAGCAATCTATAAAATAAAAAAAAAAACAAAAAAAAAAAAACATTAACACTTATTCAAGAAAATTGGCATTTCAAATTATAGCAATTATAAAATTAATAATTCTGATATATTATACTCCGCAAATTATAACATTTATAAAATTAATAATTATAACTTTCTACTTATTAATACAATTTTTCTACACACGTTCAAATGCAAAAACTCTACTTTCTTACATGCCTATCTATTCCTAAAATCATAAATAATAAATCGTTGTAGGTGCTTTAATAGGTGCAATCGTTGTAGCTCATCAATAATAAAATCTTTAGAATAGAACTAGGAATCCAAATCAAACTTTGTCGTAGATTATCATATTCATTTCTCTTCTATTCAAACATGTGTACTTGTTTTGAGCGTCTATTTATTTTTTATCAGTATTTACTTTGTCTTAGAAAATTGGAACATGAACACATAGCTTAAAGAAAAAATAAAATAGTGTATCATAGTAAAGCAGAGTCTATATAATTATAACAAAACAGCAATTTGGATTCCATAGTAGGATTTGCAGTGTATCTAAACTATTGAATTTACATTCATGGCCAAGGGCCAAGGTCTTGCAAATTTGCTCTTGTTAGACACCTATTTTACACTTTTTTTTTTTAAAAATGCTTTCAAAGCATTTCATAATACTACCACTAGTGCCAAGTGAAAGCCAACTTGCTTTACTAGGCACTCATTTTGCATCACAAAAATGCTTTTACAAGATTAACGAATAACACAATTGTTTTACCAAATGAAGGAAAACCCAATCTTTCCCAAATAATTCTAATAAATTCAATTTAAAAAAAAAAAACAAAAACAAAAAGATGACAACACAATATTCTCAAAACTATGATTTTTCATTCTGAAAACTCAAAGTAATTCATATATAATGAGATTCAACTATAATATTCACAAATTTTCAATGTAAGAAAATTTATAACCAAGTTACCATCTGTTGGCTTTTTGGCTTTTCAAAGGGTAAATTTGTAAATGCGAGCGTGCCAGCAAGGATCAATCAGTCCTTACAGAAATTATAATTGCCAATCAATTATCAGGCGACTATGTTTTAGTTCTTTCAGCCTCAATGAAGAGGACTTTTACTGGTGGCTTGACTTTTAGGAGAAATTAAGAGAAATGACAATTAATATTAAGAGCAATTGAAGTATTTCATTAACATAAACACTTACAATTGTCCAAACTCAGCCTTGAGGAAGTTTACAGCAACGGTTTACTTGGATCTACTTGAAAACTACTCCTATGAATTGAAGTACAGTGCAGGTATTTAAAGAACAAGTATTTAAAGTACAGGGAAGGTAAAACTGGAAAGGAAAAATACGAAGTAAAGCTGGTTTATATGATCTGAGTCTGGGGGCCTTTTCTGGGAACTTCCTTGCTATTTATACTTGTTAGAGATGACCTTCGAACTGTACTTCGAACTGTCGAACTGTTCTTCCATGATCGCTGATCATGCTACCTTAGAAATAGCTCCATTATGCCATCACTTGCAGTTGGACTTCCCTCCTGTTTTTGAATTTGAATATAGGTAACCGTTGAAACCACGTCACCTTGTATCCCATTCCTGATCTAATGTTACTCAGACCACTTTGAGAACCAATATTTATTGCCACGTGTATGGTTGTGATTTAAGATTAAAATCATCTCCCAATAATACCCTCATCCTGCTACGTGTCGAATTGTAATTGGCTTTTACAAAATATGTAGCCAACATTACCCCCCGCACTAATATACCCAATACTTGGAAATATTAGTGAATCAAAAAACTTTTCCCTCGCTTTTTTGGAACGTGCATAGAATCTATGTTCAGGAAACACAACCGTCACCTATTTTGGTGATCATTTGCATTAACCCTTAACTTTGTTGGACGTTCCAATACCTTCAGCACTCGAACGGATCATGACTCAATCACCTTCTCACTCTAACGATCGAGCATACGAAGAGCCATTGAGTAATGCTGTTTCCCCTCGAAAGAATCTCCACGCATTTATTAGCTACCTTTACCCGCCTTTCTATATTCAGGTCATGGAGGCTTTCGCAGATTATCAACCTTTGGACTACGAACACATTGCCCTCAATCCTTCGGTTTACGAACTCGTTGATACAAGAAGTTCTTCCTCTAAATTCCCTTCACACTTTGAACAAACAACTTTCAAGCCTTTGCTTCAACAAATTGCAAATATGGAATTAGGAAATTCTTCTTCACAACCTTACGCTTGGGATGAAGCTTCATCTTCAGGGTGACGAATCGGTGCGCTCACGAGTCACGGGACTTGAGGAATGGATCAATCATCATTTTATTGAGTTCTTGACCCTTGATTTTCCTTCCTCGCTCGAAGCTCGGTGGTTTATCCTTACGTGCCCATCGACTTTCGGCGCAGATTTAGAGGAGAATTTGCTTGTAGCTTGGTATACATCCTCCATGCCCACAGAGTAATGCACCCTACCGGTGCTTGGAAGAAGCACAAGGATATACCCTTCATTTTAGCCAAGAAAGCCAGATTTGTTCTTACGACCGCTTAACTATATTAATGCCTTTGTTCCTCCCATCCCTGTGTCATCTCCCCCAACCGAAGCAACCACTTCTTCTTCTCCATCTTCTGAAATGGAAGCATCCACATCTTCTTCATCCTTCGAAATAGAAGCATCCACACCTTCTCCATCCCCTAGACTAGAGGCATCCATACCTTCTTTTTCTTTTGAAGCAGAACCATCTACTACTTCTCCTCCTCCCACTCTTTCTTGGATAGAGAAGTTAAAGCTTGCTCTTCCAATGGACAAAACCTTCCCCCCTTACAAACCTCCATCATCTCCAACTCCACTTGAGCGGAAAGAAGCCCAACTTCTGCTCGCAGCTTTTTCTCACCTACCCTTTAATGTTCTTGAGGATGACATTCCTCTTAAGAACTTCCGATGGGCTTGTGATATTCTGACCAGGGGCCATATCCTTAATCCTATCGCCCAAGCAGAACTTCACCTGTTCCTGGATCAACTTCGATTCTCCATTGGCATCGAAATTCGAGTTACCACTCGGTCTTTGGATCAACTTTCATCTCTTGAATTCATGCTCAATCTGAGCGAAAACTTCATTGAAGACTTTGAAGACTTCAAAAATAAGGATTCTGCGTATTGGGATGATTTAGTTGTAGATGAGTTGGAACAAAATTGAGGAGGAGGCTTCAAGCAAAGGTGAAGAGTCAGATATGAAGTGAGAGCACATCAACTCATGCACCAACTTTGGAAGAGATGGAAGACATAATAAAGAAAGAACAAATATTCATCGATCATTGTTGGACGAAATTTCATGATCTTGTAATTTATTCTATTCCTTATTTTTACGAACTTGAATTTGTACCAAAATAAGATTACTTAATGTAATTATCTTGGCTCTAATGAAAAGCAAAGTCTTCTGTACTTGACATTGTTTGACTCTGTTTCTTCTTACTTTAAAAGCCAACTTATAACCTTAAATTAAATAATCTCATCCTTTGAATTTGGACTCACTTGTCTTTAATGAAACACTAAAAGAAACCAATATGTCTTTTTCCAACTTATGGAGTAAAAATTGACAATTTTGGCCAATATTATCTAAAATTAGTGCTTCGAATTTAACAACTTTACTTTTCAAAGCTAATTATAACCAATGCATGGTCATGGCTACTATAGTCAATCAATTTTAAGTTGACCACTTCTTGCTTTGAAAAGTAGTTTATGCTGTCCTAATTTCAATGGGCAGTCTTCTCTTGCAAAAAACCAATGATTGGTTTTGATGTTCTTTAAAGAATTCTAAATTTTGCTTTAAAGGTCATTACTTTCAATAATGTTCATTAAATAGGTCTTTAAACCTTTTGAAGTAGACCAATACTCAAGCATCTGAACGTCTCCAAACATGTAATATACTTCGAAGCCGGATTCTGTATTTCGAAGCCATTTTACTTGATTTCTTGGAGCCAGAATTGGCTTCGAAGCCATATACCCCACTTCGAAGCTGTTGTCGACATCCGAAATATACTTTTCCCTCCAAAACCATTAATATCGGCAAAGGCTCCTCGTATTCGTACTTTTAGTACTTAACGATTTACGCCCTATATGTTCAGACACGAAACTTTTAAAAAGCCCCCTTTGTTTTATGTTCTGAAATCACTTGCTCTTATCATACAAACCCTTATCAATCTTCAATGGCTTCTTCCTCATCAAAAATCCCAACCATAGAGCGTCTAAGCCCATCTGTGGTCTTGAAAAGGCTTATCGACCTGAGAATGTGAGAAATACAAAATTTGGCGAAAAAGTGCTATCGATGGGCGTATCTTTATCCCTCGTCGTCATGAACAGCAAGATTACGTGCTTGGGCCAATATTCAAAGAGACTCTTACTGAACTCCCTGCCCTATATCCCTTTGGAGGATCAGCGTCTTCTTCTGAAAGTAATCTTATTTGGAAAAATTTGGAGAATCAATCGTCCCCCACCGATGTTGGCCCACGATGAGACGAGAATGGCGAGAATGAATGCGATCGAGTTGTCCTGCCAGACGCTAGACCTTCAAGAGCTTTGTCTTCTTGATGCTCTTCGATTATCGAGGTAACTATCGAAGACCCTTTCTTAGTTCCTCGCCTTATGCTTTTGGAACCCCATCTTTAATTTCTTTCAATTTAAGTGTGGGATGATGGCTCCTACCGTTCTTGACATTTGTCACCTTCTAGGATATCCTATTGGCACTCCCATTACCCCAGATTTCCCGATTTAACAGTTCCTTTCTCCTTCCTCTCTTACCTCATCTTCTGGTGATTTTGTTAAGGCGAAAACAAAGGGAAGGTCCAAGATGTGATAGGAACTCTTCTCCTTCTTATTATATTGGCTTTGCAAATTCCTATACTTCCTCCCAAAGAATCATGCTGAATTTGCTCCTCTTGCCAAAGCCTTTGTCTTCTGAGAAAAAGAGTAGCCTTAGCTCCATATGTCCTAGGCCACGTTTATAGAGTTTGCTCCTCTTACGTGAGAAACCTTTAGATGCCAATCAAGGGGGGCCATTCTGGATCCTTCAGCTTTGGCTTTTTGCCTATTTCACTGAATTACAATCCAAATGTCTCAAATTTCATGGGTTACACTCTTTCACTCATGGCATAAGACTGGCCAATGCTTCACTTTATCCCTCTACTTTTGCCTTTTATTTCTCCTTCTTCTATCAGCTGCCAACTGCCCTTCCTAGTCATCGTTTAGTCCTTTGAAGCGGTGTAGGCCCAACTTGGTTGAGTCACTTTCTGAGTGACAGGCTCTGTACCTTACCCATTCATAAAAACATATGGGCTTCCATTCTGATTCCTAGAGAACTGTTTATTGGAACCATGAACCCCAGGGCTTATAAATGCATAGCTGAGCCTTACTGTCCTGCTCAATTTGCTAGACAGTTTGGTCTTACAAGGAGTTCCAATACCCTTTGTAGTAACACCAACTTAACCCTTGCCAAGAGAGATTTGAAGGTTAGAAAATCAAGGCTAGAAGAGGCAACTTTCAAATTTATAGATGACTTAGCCAATTTTGAATACACCCTTTCATCCTCAAGGCACTTTTTGAAGAGATACCAAAAGCGTGAGTGAGCAATATGGAAGTGTACTTAGCCATTTCTCCTCAAGATCATTGAAAGTGTTAGATGTGTCGATCCAAAACCTTTGAAATTGTCACTTCTTCCCTTTGTTCCCCTACAACTCAATCTGTTCCTATTACTTCAACTCCTCTCGAGTCACTCGAGCCTTGATAAAGAGGAAAAAAGTGGTGATGTGGTTCATGAGGAGGCGGTACATTAAAGGATCGAAGAAGAGTTTCATACGGGGAACTGAATCTCGAGTTGAAAGAACTGAAAAAGACAATTGATGAGCGGAACAATCTTGACTCAAGAAAAAGGAGAAGAAAGATTATTGTTCCTTCTTGATTTTGATGCCTCTCCTTCCGATTCACGAGGATTACGATTACGAGACACTTGCTCAAATAATAGGAAAGAAAAGAAAGATGGCTTCAACTCTTGACTTGATGGAAAATCCCATTCATGAGACATTTGTCAAGGTAGTAGGCAGAACATTCCAAAACAATAATTGTCTTTGAGAGGCAGAAGAGGCGGCAACAACAAATTTTAAGGGAAGAAAGCTGCTTGTTGATGCATTACAAAGGGAAATAATGAGAAAGCATCAAAGTGCCACATCATTCCCTCATGACTCTCTCATTAGTGCGATTATCTAAACAAGTAATTTCTTTCACACTTCCCTTTGTTTTCCTTTAGCCATCTTTTACATCTTGAATTCTAACAATCTTTTGTACTTCTTCCTCTTGCGGCAACAACTCGTTTTCATTTTTCGTGAAGTCTCCTTCGATTTCGGTTGAAATTGACCAAATGCAACGTGAAAACCATCCAACTCACGCTTCCTCTCTCTGAACCTATATTTGATATGCCTTCTTTGAATCTAAGCATCCCTGCTTCTCTTTTCCTTGGCTTAGAGCCATATATTCCTTTTTTAACTTTTGATCCTCCTCAGTCCATTTCTTCTTCGAGCCTTGCCCTTCTTCCTTCCTTCACGGAGATTTGATTGCCCTCCATCTCGATGGCAATTAATTCTTCCACAGTCTTTGGTAGTTCCCCAATTCATGGTCCACCACCTATGCCTATCTCCAGCCCCTCTTCACTTGATTCATTGGTGGCTAAGACTATAGAAGCTGCCAAAGACGCTCCATCCATTTCTCCCATCCCCATGCAGCCCTTTGTGTCTTCCACCACAGTACTTTCTATGCCCTTCATGCCTAGGGATGAAGTAGACATCTTCGAAGGAAGACTTGCTAGTCTTTTTGATGTACCTTCTACATCTCCAACATTTAGTGCTGAAGCTGAGCCATTAGTCTTGGCTGACTCCTTATTGGAGATTTTGAGAATTCTTCCTCCAAAGACAAATCTCTGTGCCTTCAATAGACATAGATACATGTCTAGAAGCGCTAAATTCCTTTTCGAGGATTCCTTTGAGGCTCTACAAAGGCCTACTATCGAAATGGGTTCCTTGATTGTTGTAACATTCTTTGGCGATCGGCTGAATGTCTCAAGTCATCTATCTCGAGCGTGACCACCATCGATTTTACCTCAACATTTGTCAAGTCGCTAAGGTTGCGGATGAAAGCGACTAGGGATCGAGTTTTGTTTCTCAAGTGCATACCAAAGTGTCGAACTCAAGGAACAACATTCCTCGATTCCAAGTTTAGACTCAAGCTGTTAGAGAAGAAGGCCCAACGGAGGAGGAATTAGTTGCAATAAGCCGAGCCTTGGGTCGTCTTGACGCAAATTGCAGATCACTAACCAAGAATTGGTGATCGTAAAAGGGACATAGCTCTGACTATCAAACTATTCCTATCACTTAGCAATAAGAAATCCGTTGTACAAAAACAATTAAGACATTGTAATGACTTCTGGGCCAATCTATGGCATAATGTATTTAATTCTTTATGAAAGAACAAGTTTTGTCTATCCTTTGAGTAGTCTCATGTTTTTGTATTCAATGTTTATTCCATTCCTTGTGTTTCCCAAATGGTTGGAAAATAAGGCTTTAAATATCTGCCATTAATCTTTTTGGGATGTACATAACCATTCAAATTTCTTAAATGGTATGCCCCAAAAGGCAAAACTCTATGAACTTGATATGGTCCTTCCCAATTAGGTGACCATTTGCCAAACTTATGGCTTTTAATCCCTATGGGGAGTATTGTTTTCCATACCAAATCACCTTCATCAAAGCCAATATGCTTGACTTTCTTGTTATAATTCTTGGCTGCTTTCTTCTTTTGAAAAAGAATGCTATTTAACGCCAAAATTCTTGCTTCATCTATGTCTTCCAATTCCAAGCACATGCTTTGATGATATTGCTCCGATTCTAGTTGATCTTGACATCTTACCCTCAGGGATTTAACATTAATTTCCACAGGTAACAACGCATCGTGTCTGTATACTAAGGCATAAGGAGTGACTCTGTGCTCGACCTTAGGGGAAGTTACGTAAGCCCATAAAACATCCAACAACGAGTTATGCCAATCCCTAGGATTATCTTCCACCATCTTTTGTATTCCTTTTTCAAGGATTTATTAGATGATTGACTTGACCATTGGCACTGCATAATAGGGAGTGGAATTAATAAGGCTAATCCCAAACTACGCCACAAAGGATTTCACCATTTTCCCATCAAACACGGTTCCATTATCAATTGTTATGGTTTGTGGAATGCCAAACCTATGGATCAAGTCTTTAATGAACCCAATGACCTCTGCGGTCTCTGACCTTATATGGCTTGGCCCGACCCATTTAGTGAAGTAGTCAGTAGCCACTAGAATGAAACAATGATGTTTCGAAGAAGGTGGATGAATTTTACCTATCATGTCCATGGCCCATCCTCTGAATGGCCAAGGCTTCACTACTGCATGTAGGTCAGTTATGGGCACATGTCTTATTGTGCCATGTTTTTGGCATGCCTGGCACCCTTTTGCATATTCTATGCAATCTTTAAGAATAGTTGGCCAATAATAGGAATGCCTTCGAAGCAACCATCTCATCTTTACACCAGGCTGATGAGCACCACAAATGCCTTCGTGAACCTCAGCCATAGCTGTTAATGCTTCTTTTGGACCTAAACACTCCAGTAATAAACCATCTCCTCCCCTTTTGTATAAAGCATTATCATATACTATGTATTGCATAGACTGCAATTTGATTTTTCTGCTGGCTTTTGAATATGGACCAGCCAAATACTGCATAATTGGATGCCTCCAATCCTGTTCTTGTGAGTCATTATGATTGACTTCCAAAATCACATTCCTTTTATTCAAAGGTTGTATTAGTCTCTGATATGTTGTTTGGCTTATATCCCTTTGGGTGTTATCCCTTCTCTTGAAGTTCGAAGCTTTTTGAGCCACATCATTAGCTCTACTATTCAAGAATCTTGGAACATAGGTTACATTTGCTATTTGAAGCGAAGCGGATGTAATGCAACAACATAATATGGTAGGATGCTTATGCTTTGACACTTGAAAATCCCTTTTACTTGGTTAACAACCAATTGAGAGTCTCCAAATATGTCAGCTGCATGTACTTGTAACCCAATAAGGATTTCTAGTCCTACTATTAAGGCTTCATATTGACTGATTATTGGAGCAACTAGCTTCATCCACTCTGAAACCATGTGTGGTTTCTACCCCTTATGGAGACTTAATCACAATACCAATTCCAATTAATCCATTGGCTTCGATCCATCGAACCACATTTGCCATGGTTCAACACTAGCCATACCAAGTTCCATTACCTCTTGGTTCTCTGTTTGAGATGGATGATCGCTAGAAAATTGGCTAATACTTGCCCTTTTCGCCCTTTGAGGAACATATTCTAAATGAAATTACGATAAAGCTAATACCCATTTGCCAATTCTTCCCTCAACATAGGTCTAGATAACATGTATTTAACCAAATCGTGGTTGCAATTACCAAGGCAGGTTGTAGGTAAAAGATAATATCTTAATTTCATTGCGACAAAATACAAAGCAAGACCTGACTTTTCAACGGTGAATATTTACATTCACAAGAATTTAAAACCTACTAAGGTAATAAATAGCTTGTTCCTTGCCTTCTTCATTGTCTTGGGCCAAGAAAGCTCCCAATGAATCTTCTGCTGCTGCTATGTATAACTTCAAGGGCTTATTTCGTTTTGGTGGCATCAGCACTGGTGGATTGACCAAGAAGGGTTTGATACCTTGAAAGCGGTTTGATGCTCTTGTCCACACAAATTCCTCTTCATCTTCGGCCTTAACAAGGAAGAGAATACTTTAGTTTTCCTGCGGTGTTAGAAATAAACCTTCGAAGAAAGTTAACCTGCCCAAGGAACCTTTGTAATTCTTTCTTACTTGATGGAGGCCTAGCTTCAATGATGGCTTTGGCTTTATTCTGATTAATCTGTATTCCTTTCTTATGCACCACATAACCCAAGAAATTTCGGATGACACACCAAAAGCACATTTAAGAGGGTTGAGTTTCAACTTGAACTTCCTCATTCTTTCAAAATGCTTCTAAATGAAGCAAGTGTTTCTCCATGGACTGGGATTTTACCACGATGTCATCAATATAACATTCTAGATACCCTCCAATAAGGTCATGAAAGATGGTGTTCATAGCCCTCTGATACGTAGCTCCAGCATTCTTCAGACCAAATGGCATCTTAACCCATTCGAAGGTGCCAATATTCCCAGGACATCTGAATGCTGTCTTGTGGATGTCTTCCTCTGCAATACATATTTGATTATAACCGGAGTGGCCATCCATCATTGACAAAACTTGATGCCCTGCTGAACTGTCCACCAACAGATCCACTATAGGCATAGGGTATTCATCTTTAGGAGTTGCTAGATTTAAGTTCCTGAAATCGATGCATACCCTCATTTTGCCATTTTTCTTAACTACAGGCACAATATTAGATAACCATTCAACATACCTGGCTGTCCTAATAAAGTCTGCCTTAAGTAGTCTAAGAATTTCTTCCTTGACCTTCTGAATTACATCTGGACTCATCCTTCTAGGTTTCTGTTTGTATGGCTTGAAATTAGGCTTCAAAGGGAGCCTATGTTCCACCAATGATCTATCCAATCCTGGTAGTTCATTATAAGACCATGCAAAACAATCTTTGTATTTCTTTAAAACGACCAACAACTGGTCTCTGTCCAAAGCATTCAAACAGGTACTTATATAAGTGGGCTGCTGCACAGAACCTTCCCCTAAATTCACTTCTTCCAAGGGGTCCTGCGTCTGAGAATTCATTGAAGCTTTCTCTTTGTTTTCTTCAACCTTTGAAGCAATCTTTTCACCTTGTTCTGCCTCTAGGTTCTCTATTTCGACATCTCTACCTTCTTCCTCATAGACAAAATCTGTCCATAAGGCGTCTTCTTCTTGTATTTCCTGGACTCTTGTTTCAATGTCCAATGCACAATATTTCCCAAAGGTCAATCTCCTGACCTGTTGTTGTTCTTGTTTACAGCCAATTGTCATGGCTTCTCTCTCTTGTTTACGTACATACGGACTATTGCTTTTACATCCAATGATGAGAATTTAATCAAAGCCAATGAATTGGCTTCTCGTTCTTCACTTCTTTGCCTACAACCAGGCATCGTTGTCATCTTTCACGGCAACCTCTTCATCAGCACTTTTCTGAACCAAGTGCTTCAGATGTGTAACTTCCTCATCGGTAGTCACTTGGTGAGCCATCAGCTTTTCTCAATATACTGAGTGGAGTTACCCCTTCAATATATAGTTTGGCCTCTGCAAAGTCTGCACAGGCTATGAAAGGTTGAGGATCTGCATCAATCTCCTCTGTCTCTCCATTGCCCAGAGCCATCATGATCTTCTGATGCAAAGAGGAAGGTACACACTTGTTGGTGTGAATCCAGTCTCTTCCAAGTAAGGCATTATATTTAGCATTCTTTGTCAATCACGAAGAATGCTGTCATACAATCCCTGGTTCCCACACTCAAATTAATAGGCAGAATACCTTGGGCCATCTGCTTATCTCCAGCAAAGCCAGCAATGGTTGTACTGGTTGGGATCAACCTTGGATTCTTCTTCCCTAATTTCTTCAAAGAAGATTTCGGCAATAAATTAACCGCCGCCCCGTTGTCTACTAGGACTCGGTTTAACTGTATACCATCAAAGAAAGCCTTAATGTACAAAGGCTTGACATGTTGGGTCATGGAATTCGAGGGGTATTCAAAAGGATATGAGAGGTTGATGCTCACCTCCTCCTCGCTTTCGCACTCAACTTCCATAGGAATAGCCATTTCCGGAGCATCCTGAACCATGCTCACTTGTGATTCCTCACTGGAAACAGGAATTGGATCCATGTCCTGGTCCTCCTGATCCTCAGCCTGAAATTCATGAGGTAGTATATGTACCATGTTAACTGATACAGGTGGGAATGAGCCAAACTGGATGGCTGGTTGTACCTTCTTCCCCTCTTGACTACCTTGTTGATATCTTAATGGCGTCCTCCATCTTTGCATTACAGTATTTCATTGAGGTGATCCCCTTGAAGGGTCCTTCTCAACTAAGCTTTGATCGAAGCGTTTGTTCAGCCATGAAGGCTTCGAACATTTCTTCTTCTGCCATTTCCTTCTTTTGGCTCATGCCAATCTCTTCTTCTATTTCACTATCACTTTCCATCAGAGCCTTCTCTAATCCTGCCAAACTGGACTTTTCCCTGGCCTTTAGTTCAGAATGAACTTGGGCCAATTGCTCCCTGCTACAAACCACTTTACTTTGCAGCGTCGGTTTTGAAACATGGACTGACTTCGAAGCTTCCTTTTCTTCTGTCTTGACATGTGAAGAACTCTCTTCACTCTCTTTTAGATTTTGCTGGTACTGGGTGTACCTGCGCTGAATTTTCCTCCTTTGTGATCTAGAAATAACCGGAACCACACTTGGCTCCTTTGTCTTTGGGTGCTTCAGCAATACCCAGTTGTTTGGGGCCACCAAAGGAGGCTTGACCATTCTGCCTGTGATTCCAACATCTCTCCTATCAGGCAATTCCCTAGGTTTGTTTTGTATTACAAACCAATCTGGGACTCCAGGCACCCAAGAGCTTACTGATTCAGACGTTGAATCACCCTTTTCCACCTTCGAAGCCATCTTCGAAACTGGCCGTGGAGGTAAGTGCTTGGTTCTGGTCTCATGTTTCGAGCTTGATTCTGGCCTTTGTTTGAGATGGCCATTTTCTGCTCTGTGTGAAATTGATCTGGGGGGCCAATCTCTGGCTTTAGTCCCATAACCTGAACTCCTCTCTAACCTTCTTTCAGAATGTCTACTCTCCATTTTATAGTAGTTAAGTGGCCTAGACTCATACAAGGGCCTTTTGCCTTTAACATTCATTCTGTCTACTGCAGGCTCAACCACCACTGGTCGTTGCCTATCACTAGCCGGGTACGGCCTTTTGTTATAAGCGTTGGTTGTTCTAGGACGTCTCTGAACATCCTTATAGTATTGCTTCCCATCAATTGGAAGCCCCTTCAACCATTTGTAGCTTAGTCTACACCTTGGACACATCCTTTGCATTACAGCTGCTTCCAAGGAATCGTCGTCCAATATTTCTTCATCAGAATGTTCCTTCTGATGTGAGAGACTCGACCAACAAGCTGGTGAACTCTGGTCTCTTTCTTGGCGGTATGCGGTTGGCAATATGCATTTGCACATTGACTTCTTCCAATTCTGCAGAGATAGATTCGAAAATTTGGAACAACCACATTAGCCGCTTTCTCCAACTTCGAAAGGGTTCTTGTCAATTCCATGGCTTTCTGTTTTGTTTGGAAACTTGGGCTTCCTTTAGGATTTGCTCTTGGATCCTGTCTCGAAAAACAATGCAGTTTTTAGTTGAGTGAGACCAAGAATTATGCCATTTACAGTACACTTTTCCTTTAAGTTCATCAAGAGAAGGCAGTTTTACTCCTTTTGGTAACTTAAGGAAATTAGCTGCGAGCAAATGATCGAAAATGTCATCTGCTTTTGTTAAATCGAAAGAATACTTTTTGTGAAAGTCTTTCTTCTTAAACTGTTGGTCGATAGTCGTATCCTTATTCACAGATTACGGGTTCTTTGCCCACAATCTCTGCTGCATCAATCTCGTAATTGGGATCTTTATAGTATGTCTTATATGAAGCATTGTTTCGATCTTGTTCTTCCTCTAGTAATGCTTCATATCGTGACACCTTATAGGTTAATTCGACCAAATCCTGAATTGATTGAATCAAACTTCTTTGGCTTTGAACTCTAAACCGTTTTGAGCCAATCGTACAAATTCTGGCTCTGGAAGGATGACTCTACATTTATTTCGAGCCCTTTTAAATCTTGCAATGAATTGAGTAGCCTTTTCTTCAGGCCTTTGACTCAATCTTGCCAAATCTGCCATGGATACTTCTGGCTCTGATTGGAAAAATTGGGCATGAAATGCCTCTTCCATCTGTTGCCAAGTTTGAATGGAACCAGGTGTAAGGTTGATATACCATACAAACGCTCCCCCAGTTAAAGAGTTTGGAAATAATCTCAATTTTATGTAGTCATGATTAGCGAATTCACCACACTGAGCGGCGAATCTAGCAATATGCTCTACTGTTGATTGATTTCCAGTTCCATAGAATAAGGTGAAATCTGGTATTCTAAACCCTCTTGGGTATTCATGTACCCTATCAACCCACTCTGGATATGGTTTTCTGTATACAGGAGTCTGGACCCCCCGAGCCATTGGTCCACATAGCTCCCTAACAATATCAACAATTTGGTCCCTAGGGACCATATTTTGGGCTTGCTGAACCCTTCTTTGGAGGAGCAAACACAGGTTCGGTGGACAAACTTGTGCTGTGGTCCTCTTGGTCCATACAATGGTACATTTGGGAATTTGGTTGTCCTGTAGTGCGAGTTCTTTGTTGAAATGGATAACCCCTTTGAGCCTGTCCTGCTAAAGGACCTGTGAAAGGTGTTGGAATAGGTATTGTGTCTCTTCCATTTGTAGGCAAACCCTCCAACCCCCCGGGTATAAATTCAAATAAGGGATTATTATAACCCCTGGTGCGGTATGGCCGAACATGGGATTTGCCACAATTCTTATGCGTTCTTGTACTTGGCGGATCTACCAATGGTATGGCCTCCTGTTGAGTATTGTGGTATTTTGGCCTACTACAGGCCTCGAAATGGGTTCATACCAAGGCGAGGTGATGGTCTTTCATAGTTTTGAGTACTAGTCGACCATTAACTGTCCATTAACTTGCATAATTTGTTTTCTCTAGCCAATCTTTGTTGATGAACATTTAAAATTTCCTCTGTATGTCTTGTATTTGTTGGTTGGTGGTTGTTCATTCGATCCAAAAAGGATGTTGCCCACCTTTCCATTGTGTTCATTAACTGTTGTCCCATAGCATCCACCAAGCCATCCCATGGATTTGTTGGCTGAGAAGATGGAATGGTGGATGGTCCAATTCCTTGGTTTCGTCCAACATTATGAACATATGGCTCTTGTCGGAAATCTTGATGCATTCGACCAAAGGTTCTGATAACATAGGAGTTTCCACAGAGTGTGTTACCACATTCTCCTCTGGATTAGGTATTTCTACCTCTCCTTCTACGCCTTCTTCTAAGCGTTCATTTTCTCCTTGTCGTCTTCGTCTAGCCATTTTTAATTAGTCCCACTGGGCGTGCCAAAAATATATGTTGGCTTTTTGGCTTTTCAAAGGGTAAATTTGTAAATGCGAGCGTGCCAGCAAGGATCAATCAGTCCTTACAGAAATTATAATTGCCAATCAATTATCAGGCGACTATGTTTTAGTTCTTTCAGCCTCAATGAAGAGGACTTTTACTGGTGGCTTGACTTTTAGGAGAAATTAAGAGAAATGACAATTAATATTAAGAGCAATTGAAGTATTTCATTAACATAAACACTTACAATTGTCCAAACTCAGCCTTGAGGAAGTTTACAGCAATGGTTTACTTGGATCTACTTGAAAACTACTCCTATGAATTGAAGTACAGTGCAGGTATTTAAAGAACAAGTATTTAAAGTACACGGAAGGTAAAACTGGAAAGGAAAAATCTGATAAAATGGTTTATATGATCTGAGTCTGGGGCCTTTTGCGGGAACTTCCTTGCTATTTATACTTGTTAGAGATGACCTTGATGTACTTGAACTGTCAATCGTTTCTTCCATGATCGCTGATCATGCTACCTTAGAAATAGCTCCATTATGCCATCACTTGCAGTTGGACTTCCCTCCTGTTTTTGAATTTGAATATAGGTAACCGTTGAAACCACGTCACCTTGTATCCCATTCCTGATCTAATGTTACTCAGACCACTTTGAGAACCAATATTTATTGCCACGTGTATGGTTGAGATTTAAGATTAAAATCATCTCCCAATAATACCCTCATCCTGCTACGTGTCGAATTGTAATTGGCTTTTACAAAATATGTAGCCAACACCATCGTAATTATCTTGGTGCACTAACCTAGGTTCAAACCAAAAACTGCATAAAAAGAACGAGATGTCCAAAACTTCAACATTGGTGACAATGTCACTCAGTAACACTTGAACCTAAAAAATATGCATATCTTATCCTGACCACCAACATCCCAAATCAGAAGCTAATGTTCTTGTACTCCTTGTCTCAACATTGAATCCTACAAGAAACAAAACTTTTTTAAAGTCACAATGAAGGATGAAAAAAAAATAATGGCAGCTTGGTTAACCAAATGTAACTGCTAAAAAAATTCAATAATGAGCAATGATGAACTAATTCCACTAAACAACCATGTTTACCAACTTCATTAAATGAATCTTTTGGTGTTACATAGATTTTTTACAACTAGAACCATTTAAGTATTTCAATGAAGCTAGAAAATTATAACCAGTTTCATCAATTAGATCTTTTGTTATGAATACCTAGAACATCAAAACCATGTTTATTTCCCTCACTACAACAAAAAGCACCAATGGCGACTAAAAAATTGATTTTCGTCGCTGAAAGTTGCACAAATGGCGACTAATATGACTTTTGCCGACTAAAGGAGTTTAGTCGCCGAATAGAGCACTTTTAGCGACTAAAGGGCAGTTTAGTCGCCCAATATAGGGCTTTCAGCGACTACAAAAATTTCAGTAGCTAAAAGGCAAGGTTTTTGGCGACTAAAAAATACTTTAGTCGCCGAATATAGGTGTTTTACCGACAAACAAATTTTTGTAGCTAGCGTGAACAATTTGGCGACTAAAACTGAGTTTTGTCGGCAAAAGTTGAGGTTTTGGCGACGAAAAATAAGTTTAGTCGCCGGAAGTAGTTTTTTTGGGCGGAAATTAATGTTTTTAGTGACAAAGCAGCATTTAGTAGCCAAAAGGCATAGAATTGGCGACTAAAATTCACATTTAGTCGCCAAAAGTGTTCTCATATTTTTTTTTAGTAAATACTTTATTTTTTTACATAAAATACATTAAATAAAAATTATTATTTATATATATATAGTTTTGTATTAATACCGCCGAATATAGTATATAAATAATATATGTTGCATTAATATTCGCGTGAGGTTCTAGTGGCGTAGTGGGCAGAGACTGTGGGTAAAGGTTGAGAATGTTGGAAAGTTGGTGGTCATGGGTTCAAAACTTGGTAGCAGCAGAGGGAAATTTTTTTTTTTCTGAAAATGCTTTCAGCGACTAAAGTCACTGGTCGCCCAAAGCTGAGCTATTGGCGACGAAAGATGTGGTCAGGAAATGTATAAATAATAATAAAAAAAAATAAACTATTGGCGACTAACAGTTTAGTCGCCAAAGGTATAATTTCCAAAAATGGAATTGAGCAATGGCGACAAATTCTGTAGTCGCTGAAGCCCTATCTATTGGCGACCAACAGTGTTTTAGTCGCCAAAGGTATGCGCGACCACGTATTGGCAACAACACCGGACCAAAATTTTTAGTCGAAGCGAAAATTCGACATTTGGGGACTAAAAAAAGACTTTTGGCGACTAAAAATTTAGTCGCCAAAAGCGTATTTTCTTGTAGTGCCTAGAAGTAAAGGATTACACAACACATTGTCTTCACATTATTTATCTAAAAGCATCAAAATTCAACATGAAACCATTCTTCAAATTCACTCCTCAGTCCTTACTATTGCCAACATTGCTTTCTGTCATTTACACTCGCATAATATTACTATCTCTCATCTTGTCTACGATCACATTTGAACCAACATATTGAATACAAAGATTGACAATTCTAGTGTAACCAATAGATCTCTAATATCAAACATTACTAATAAAACTAAATCAAAATTTAATTACTGAAGTTATACTTTATATTGCACTAACACAGTAACACTCAAGTATTAGTGTGACTATAAGTCTTTTAGACAAGTGCCAATCAGCACAATGTCTGATCAAATTTGCTAGTACTTTGTTATTCTTGTCTCCCATTTAATTACCATTCTATTTCTTACAAATTTTGTTGTATTCCCTTTCTTCTATTTATTGTATACAATTGTTCTTTGTTTTTTTTATGATATCAGTACAAATAGCCACTACATTTAATTTTCAATAATATGCACACAACAAGTAAATTTTTGATTCGGGCATTGCATCAAACAGTTGGAGGGCAAAAGATATAATAGGAAAAACAAATTCATGGGAAAGAACAAATATATGAAAAGTACAAATCAACAACCATGAATCCAATTCATTATGATGACAACCAAACTCAGACACAGAGAGCCAAGAGAATTCTTAATCAAGCAACCATAGAATAATGAAATTAAGAATTGAATTGCACAACTAATGGCATATTGTAATAACCTCGACCTCCGATTGATGCTAAACCATAATTATTTATGCCTAACAGTAATTTAGAGGAATTCGGAATTAAATTGCATATGTATTGCATTATCTTTGTGTTTCTATCTCTTTGCGATAAAATAACCTGTTCATGCCTTTGACTTTAAATTGCCAATTGAAAGCCTTATCGGTGACCGATTCAGAAATTGATTAGTGTTTTAGACTAGTTAGAATATATGTCATTTTATGGTATGTTTAATTAGAATTAGATTTGGTATGATTAAATTAGAATAAATAGTGTTAAATTACATTAGATGGCTTATTTACCAAAATGCCATTAGGTGGACTTTGCTAGACAAATTGTTTAGTCTTGAATTACCTTTTCATCCATCCTCCTAGACTAAACCGTTAGAAAGAGAGTGTAGGAGAGAACAACTTGTTTTCAACTAAGATTTGGCTTGGAACTTAGGAGAATTGAAGAGGCTTTGCAAATTTGAGCTCCTAGACTTGGAATCCAAGGTTTAAGGTAGGAGATTCCCTTTTCAATTGTGAATTTAAGATTAATTCATGTATGGTTCATGAGACATTAGTGATTTAAGTCATGAATGGTTGAAAATGTTGAATTGAGGCTTAAATCAAACATGCATGTTCATAT
Source organism: Camellia lanceoleosa (assembly GCA_025200525.1). NCBI lineage: Eukaryota > Viridiplantae > Streptophyta > Magnoliopsida > Ericales > Theaceae > Camellia > Camellia lanceoleosa. The sequence goes on along the minus strand of CM045766.1, from coordinate 108,714,611 downwards.
CTTAGCATTTTGAAGTGTTTTCATGGAAGTTCATGCATGCAAGCCCATATTCTAGCCTTAGTCCATGAATTCATCATGATTTTGGAGCTCAATCTTACATTTGGTCATGTTTTAGAGCATTGGATTTAAAATGAGCACTTCCATGTTAAGCTTTTGTTTTGTTCTTGAAGTTCTACTTGTAATTGTGTTCAATTGACTCACCCTTGGGCTTTGATTTTACAAATTGATTTTTGAAACATCTTATACTATGAGTTTACAAGTGTTTTCCAGAAAATGGACCCAAAGGGTTGAGATTTGAGGTGTTGAATGATTGGTTTGAGCTTGGGAGGCAAATTTGGAAATTCTAGAATTTGGCTTCCTCGCTCGAGCGAAGGATTCCACGCTCGAGCGACCATCGTTTGTTCAGAGCTTTGCTTGTGTGAAGTAATGGTGGCTCGGGCGTAAATTGGAAGCTCTCAGGGTTTTGGTGCCTTGCAGCCTTGCGCTCGGCGGCAGACCTACGCTCGAGCGAAGAGTTGTGTCTCACACTCGAGCGAGCATCGAGCGTAAAATTTCAACAACCAGTACTTTTGCATTTTTATAGACCACTCGAGCGAAGGAGTTTACGCTTGAGTGACCCCTCTGTTTTGGTAATCTTGCTCGAGCGAAGGAAGCCATGCTCAAGCGAGACCCTTGTTTTCAGTAAGTTTTGAAAAATGTTTTCCAAGGCATCTTTGCATCCTCATTTCATCCTAGGCATTCCTAGGCCATGTTTAAGACTCTATAGTGAGGATTTAAGGTTAGAAATACACTAAGAACCAACGAAGTAAGTTTTGTGCAATTAGAATGTGTGTTTCAAGTGTGTGTCCGTTATGTGTTATGTAGGTCACGTGCCGCGTGTCGTGTGATCAATCTGCTTTATCTGTCTGTTTCAAGACCAACTGTGAGTAATAATTTAGTAAAGTTATGTTCAAACTATATCTACTTTCTGTGTGATAAAACAAGATCTGTTTTCCGAAATGATATGTTCTGTACAATGAATGATTGTTCAATTTTTGATATGTATTCGTGACATCCTTAGCATCATGTGATATTTGTTAGCTGTTACCCGGTATCGGAGGTTCCTTAATGGAACGTATTTCTGTTTGCACTCTGTTACCCGCACCGGAAGCCCTGTCACGGGGGTTCAGCTTCTGTTCTGTTGCCCGAATCCGGAGGTTCCTTTATGGAACTGATTATTCGTAACCTCACGTGTATACGTTCTGTTCTATTCTATTCTGTTAATGCTAATGGATGTATCACGTGAACTTAATCATGACTTATGATTCATGTTTGTATATGATCTGGACAAATGACGAATTTGATACAAATCTGAATTATGATTTCTGAATCTGTACGAACTCATTCATTGAAACCCTTTACTCTGTTATTATTTACTGGGCTTTCGCTCACAGTTTATATTATGTATGTAGGTGAGCCGGCACATGACTAGGGCTAGAGTTGACATACTTACGCTTTTTGTCACCAGCTGTTGTGCCTCTGAGGAGGTTCGAACGGCCTAATGCCATGGTATTTTTTTGTATTCATGTTAGTCTTTGTGTATGCTTTGTAAAGTCGTCTTGGGAAGTACATTCTAAATACCTTGTAAATATTGTGTATCTGACTGCACGTTTATGTATATATAAATAAGTTTTGAAATGTTACATCCCATATCGTTATCACACTCATTGGACCTTGTCTATTTTGTATTATTGCTTGACACCTTATTATTTGCTAATCTATTTAGAGGCCTTTGGTAATCCTGATTCTTGGCGGTTATGGTGCTAAACCTACAGGGGTGGGTTTGGTCGTGTGACAGTGGTATCGAGCACGTGTTCTACCGCACACAGTCCGTATGAGCTTAGGATATCCTAGTAAGAGTTAAGGGCATTCCATACGCATATGTGAATGTGAGGTAATGCAACTGAATATGAAATCTAAATATACATCTGAATCAAATGAATTGAAGGAAGCGAATAAGATTATGCTGTGTTTATTATCATTTGATGTACGTGTAATAAGATGGAGAATGCAAGGGAAGTGGTGAAAGTGAATCTTGAGAGACTCGCATGGGCGAATGGAATGAGATGTTGGCGGATTGGTGAAACCTTAACACAACAACAGAGACAACAACCTTTGCCCTTCGCTCCATTAGCACAATCGAGGCAGATAATAATGACATCATCAACGACACGAAATTCATGAAAATGAAACCGCCAACGCGTTCTATGGTGGAATTGAACCTTTGAAAGGAGACGTGGTTACTTGAAATGGAAAAATTGTATGAAGTATTTCCTTATTCTGAAACTCAGAAAGTCCTCATAGCCACCTACACTCTGAAAGATGAAGCCCGCAGGTGGTGGTTACTGATCCGAAGTGGCAATGGAAATATGACATGGGCACAGTTTAATGCTATCTTCTCGACAAGTATTTTCCCCAATGTTTGAGGATCGAAAAGTGTCTGAATTTCAGGAACTCAAACAGGGAAGAATGTCTGTGGCAGAATATGAAGCTAAATTCACCGAACTGGCACGGTTTGCTCCATACATGGTGGATATTGATTACAAGAAAGCACGAAAGTTTGAAGGTGGACTGGATTTAGAGGTGTTTGATCGAGTAGGCGTCTTGAAATTGCCTACTTATGTAGAAGTTCTAGACAAAGCCTTAATGGCAGAGGCCACCCTAGCCGCCATGAAATAAAGCAAAGCCCCAGCAACTACAACAACTGAGTGGAGAGGAAAAAGATCCGGGTTTGGTTTTAAAAGAGGCCGGTCCTTTGTCAGTAAGAAGCAAAACACAGAGACTTCGAATAGCTCAAGTCAGAGTAGTGGGTCTATTTCGGTCTGTTTTGATTGTGGTAAAAGGCACAAGGGTGTGTGCTACCGAGTGTCCGGTGCTTGTTTCCGGTGTGGCCAGCTAGGTCATGTAGTGAAAGATTGCCTGCTCAGATTTGAGACTACTAGCCGTCCTGCAGCAAGTTCAGCGGGATCCGCTTCTGTGGCCAAAACCAATGCCAAAGCCAATACTGGGAAAGAACCTCTGAGACAAGGTCGAGTGTTTGCCTTAGTGCCCGGTGACGTACCGAACACCTATACAGTGGTGTCAGGTACACTCCCTATATGTTCTCAAAATGCATGTGTACTAATAGATTCTGGTTCTACACATTCTTTTATATCGCATGCTTTTTCTCGAAAATTGACTAGACCATTAGAACTTATGACCTATGTGTTATCTGTGTCTACGCCGTCTGGGGATTCTATGATGTGTGCTCATGTTTATCTAGCATGTGATGTTATGATTGGCGATATGATGTTATATGTGGACTTATTACCCTTGGACATTAATCATTTTGATTGTATTTTGAGGATGGACTGGTTGACTAAATATTGTGCTACCATTGACTGTGCAAATAAAACTATTGTGTTTAGACCACCGGGTATGCCTGAATTTACTTTTATTGGGAATGGGGTAGTTTCTCCCCCAATTTGATTTTGGTTATGAAAGCTGTAAAACTCCTTAGGAAGGGATGTAGGGGTTATCTGTGTTGTATACTGACTGCACCATCTGACAGTACTACTGTAGAAACAATTCCTGTTGCTTGTGAATTTCCCGATGTGTTTCTGACTGACTTACCTGGGGACTTAGTTGATAAAGAAATTGAATTCACTATTGAGGTGTTTCTGGGGACACAACCTATTTCCAAGACTCCCTATAGAATGTCTACCTCTGAATTGAAAGAGTTGAAAACCTAACTTCAGGAACTGTTAGATAAGAAATTTATCCGTCCGAGTACTTCACCTTGGGGTGCTCCAGTTTTGTTTGTCAAAAAGAATGATGGATCTTTAAGATTGTGTATAGACTACCGAGAACTGAACAAAGTGACTATCAAGAATAAATACCCTCTGCCCCGAATAGATGACTTGTTCGATCAACTTCAGGGTGCCCAAGTGTTTTCCAAAATTGACCTCAGGTCCGGGTATCATTAATTAAAGGTTAGAGCTGAGGACATAGAGAAAACTGCATTCCGAACTAGATATGGACATTATGAATTTTTAGTAATGCTGTTTGGGATGACCAATGCACCTGCAGCTTTCATGGATTTATGAATAGGGTGTTTAAATCATATCTGGATGACTTCATTGTTGTATTTATTGATGACATTTTGATTTATTCTAAAGACAGGAAGAACATGAGAACCATTTGAGAACCACCTTGCAGATTTTGAGAGAAAAGAAATTGTATGCTAAATTGTCCAAGTGTGAATTCTGGCTTGATAGTATGGCATTTTTGGGACATGTAATCAACAAGGATGGAGTTTCTGTTGACCCTCAGAAAATTGAAGCTATCGTGGATTGTCCTAGACCGACAAATGTGACAGAAGTCCGAAGTTTTCTAGGACTTGCAGGATACTACCGAAGGTTTGTGAAAGACTTTTCCAAGCTTGCCATGCCATTGACTCAGTTAACTCAGAAAAATGTGCCATTTGACTGGAATGAACAAAGAGAGGCAGCTTTCCAAGAGTTGAAAACCAGGTTAGTGACTGCACCTAGCTTAACCTTGCCTAATGGTACTGATGGGTTTCAAGTGTATAGTGATACCTCTTATAAAGGCTTGGGGTGTGTACTAATGCAAAACGGGAGGGTGATTGCCTATGCTTCTAAACAACTTCGACCTCATGAAAAGAATTACTCGACACATGATCTTGAATTAGCGGCTGTAGTGTTTGCTTTGAAAATATGGCGTCACTATTTGTATAGGGTAACTTGCGAGGTGTATACAGACCATAAAAGTTTGAAATATTTCTTCACCTAAAAGGAATTGAACATGAGACAAAGACGATGGTTAGAACTAATCAAGGATTATGATTTGCAAATCTTGTATCATCTAGGAAAGGCTAATACCATAGCAGATGCCTTGAGCCGAAAATCCAGTGCGAATTTTTCATGTTTGTTATCCAACCGAAAAGAATTGTTAACTGACCTAGAACAAGATGGGCTATTTACTGCTATTGTCGCTCAACCTACAATTCTTGACGAGATCAAACAAAAACAGTGCGAGGATGAATACTTGAAAAAGATCATGGAGGAATTTCATTCAAAACCGAGGCTAGGATTTGTGTTTGAGAATGATGTGCTGAAATTTCAAAACCATTTTTGTGTGCCCGATTGTTATGATTTGAGGAAACGTGTTATGACCGAAGCTCACAATAGTAAATTTGCTATGCATCCGGGAAACACGAAGATGTATCATAATTTGAAACAGAATTTTTGGTGGCCTGGAATGAAAAAGAGTATTGCCGATTTCGTGGCTAGATGTTTACATTGCCAACAGGTTAAAACTGAACATCAACGACCCGCTGGTTTGCTACAACCACTCCCAATACCGGAGTGGAAATGTGAGCACATTACCATGGACTTCATTGCGGGATTGCATCATTCTTCTCGAGGTATGGACTCTATCTGGGTTATAGTTGACCGTTTAACTAAGTCTGTCCATTTTCTACCTGTCAAAACTATTTATAACGCTGATAAATTGGCCAATATCTATATGACTGAAATTGTGAGATTGCATGGAGTGCCAGTATCTATTGTGTCTAACAGGGACTCAAAGTTTGTATCGAGATTTTGGCAGAGTTTGCAACAGGCTTTGGGGACTGAATTGAGACTGAGCAGTGCCTATCACCCACAGACAGATGGCCAAACTGAACGAACGAACCAAACTCTGGAGGATATGCTCAGAATGTGTGTGTTAGACTTCTAAGGGAATTGGGAGACCTACTTGCCATTAGCTGAATTTGTGTACAACAACAGTTACCATTCAAGCATTGGAATGGCTCCTTACGAAGCTTTGTATGGAATAAAATGTCGTTCTCCGATATGTTGGGCTGAAGTAGGTGATAGACCTTTGTTGAGACTTGAACTTGTGCAAGAAACAACCGAGAAAGTGAAACTGATACAGCAGCGTCTGAAAACTGCATAGAGTCGGCAAAAGAGCTATGCCGATATTCGAAGAAGAGAGAGGGAATATGAAGTTGGGGACTACGTGTTCATAAAGGTAACCCCGATGAAGGGTCAAACTCGGTTTGGTGTTAAGGAAAAATTGGCGCCAAGATATGTTGGACCTTATGAAGTCCTTGAAAAGATCAATCCAGTATCGTATCGGGTAGCCTTACCTCCAGTAATGGAACACATGCATAACGTCTTTCATGTATCGATGCTACGAGAATATTTGAGGGATCCACTCCACGTCATCGAACCGACACATGTGCTTTTGAAAGATGACTACACTTATGAGGAAAGACTTATCCAGATTGTGAATCGCCAGATCAAAAAGTTGAGAAATAAAGAAATACCGTTGGTAAAAGTTGATTGGCAAAACCACGGAGGAACCTATGCAACTTGGGAAATCGAGGAAGACATTTGTTCCCTTTGGATCCAATGTTGATTCCGAATGAAGGTAATTCGAGTTTGGAGGACCAAACTCTTTTAAGGAGGGAAGACTGTAATAACCCCGACCTCCGATTAATGCTAAACCATGATTATTTATGCCTAACAATAATTTAGAAGTAATCCAGAATTAAATTGCATATGTATTGCATTATCTTTGTGTTTCTATCTGTTTGCGATAAAATGACATGTTCATGCCTTTGACTTTAAATTGCGAATTGAAAGCCTTATCGGCGACCGATTCAGAAATTGATTAGTGTTTTAGACTAGTTAGAATATATGTGATTTTATGGTATGTTTAATTAGAATTTGGTTTGGTATGATTAAATTAGAATAAATAGTGTTAAATTACATTAAATGGCTTATTTACCAAAATGCCATTAGGTGGACTTTGCTAGACAAATTTTTTAGTCTTGAATTACATTTTCATCCATCCTCCTAGACTAAACCGTGAGAAAGAGAGAGTTTAGGAGAGAACAACTTGTTTTCAACTAAGATTTGGCTTGGAACTTAGGAGAATTGAAGAGGCTTTGCAAATTTGAGCTCCTAGACTTGGAATCCAAGGTTTAAGGTAGGAGATTCCCCTTTCAATTGTGAATTTAAGATTAATTCATGCATGGTTCATGAGACATTAGTGATTTAAGTCATGAATGGTTGAAAATGTTGAATTAAGGCTTAAATCATGCATGCATGTTTATATCTTAGCATTTTGAAGTGTTTTCATGGAAGTTCTTGCATGCAAGCCTATATTTTAGCCTTAGTCCATGAATTCATCATGATTTTGAGCTCAATCTTACATTTGGTCATGTTTTAGAGCATTGGATTTAAAATGAACATGTGATGCCCCGAGTCTACACTATTGGTTGCAGTCAAGGGAGAGTCACTAATGAGTTCTATGGTCAATAATCAAGTAAGATCTTAGATCGTCGGAGGAGTCAAAATAGCCTCCCTTTTAAGTACGGCTTTCTTAGGCAGCGCACTACCCTTTTGACAGATCTTAAAAGGTATTGATACAAGGTCTTATAAGCAACGATGAGGTTCATACATAGAATATAAATACATAACAACCGCAATATACTTAATTCAAAAGATGGTTTCATTACATTACATCCCAAAAGAAAGCTTAAATCTTCACATGAGTCTTATAAAATATCCAAAAAGAAACTTCTAATTTTTCTAGGATAGCCAAAAGTCTTCGAAAGTTTCAGGCTCGTCGTCTCTCGCTATGAGTTCCTCTTCGACACCTGGCATGATACGCCGTGAGCTTTGAATGCCCAGTAAACACACACACACCCCGCCCTTTTTTCCCAGTCCAATACACAAACACAAATATAACATCAAGTATTAAAGCATGATACTCAGATAAATAAATAGATAAAGGGTTAAGTTAGATGTCAGTAAACCAGAAATCCCCCAAAGAGATTTCGTCCTCCCAACTACAAGAATTGGACGCGGATTATTCGGTATGCCCCCTCTTTTGTTGCTTTGTTGCAGACCTAATCTCGGATGCCTACCAACGGTTATGTACCGTGTAGCGCCAACCGCAGGGCCTCAAAAGAGACTGTAAAATAGAGCTTTGCCCGAATCCCTCCTCACACCAAACCACCTAAGGTCCGAATACAACCGCTCCGTTCAAGGGTTCCGAAAACCACTTGCGTAAGACTTTAACTTTCAAATAGGGAACGCATCCCAACAATCCGTATATCACATATCCTCATCTTTTCATTACTCAAGTGCTCAAAAACCCAATACCCTCCCAATTAGGTTTCCCATTGAGTTAAATATTTTACATCAAGGTTAGACAACTTAACAAGATAAAATTCCCCACACAAGCATGCATCAATAAGGTGAAGAAGATGAAGAACATAACATAACACATACATTATCATGCAAGATATGGTCATAAGCTAAAAAAAATTTTCATGAATACAAGGGAATAAAACATCCATGCATAACAAAATTTCCAGATTTAATATCACATAAAGATTAAAATGAAAGGACTATTTTAGATCCTTCACCAGACTTGGCCTTCCTATGGTTCGTAGAGAATTTGATCTAGTTTCTAGAACATTTTTTGGAAATGGGATTGCTCTTCCAGATTTTAAGTTATTTAGAAAATATTCCAGCGCTGTCCAGAATTTGTCTAGATCCGTCGACCGTTACGAAAATTTGATTTTCTTGCAAACCGCTTGATGTTTTTCAATGAAACCAATTTTAGTTGAAAACTAACATCTTAAGGAAGGTTTTGACATAAATTAGAGGTCCAGAATAATTTTTTACATTTTTCTAGAATTTCTGGAGACGGGCTGCAAAAATAGATTCTAGGGTACTTTGCCCAAAACAAGAAGATTTATGAAAGTTGCATTTCTTTTGTGAAGGGAATATGCTAACTATCACATGTTTAACTCAAAATTTTTTTTTGAAAGAGTGCTCTTGAAAAGTTGAGAGATTTGTACAAAAAGAAGATGATTTTGTGCCAAAATGGGAAAAATACAAGAGAGATGGAATCAATACTCAACCCTTAGCATTTTTAACATAAGAACTTAGTAATAACAGATCTGAAAACTTTATTTAGAACCTTTAGAAACATGTATTAGAAAAAAAAAAAATGAAAGAGAAGGTTGTGTTTGTGGCTTACCTACTAAGCTTTGCACAAGAAGCTCTCTTCTTCCTCCTTCTTCTCCTCTAGACTTCCCTTTCTTGCTCTCCTTCCTCTCTCTAACTTGAAATGTGTGTGTAAGTGAGTGTGTTGCGTGTGTTTACAAGCTAGGGGGTGTGTTGGTATTTATAGACAAACCTTTGAGGCAAAAAGTCCTAAAAGACCCTTAGTTGGATATGGATGGAAAGGTTAGGATTTGTTTGAATTCTAAAGGAATAGAAGGGATTTGGGAGGCTTGTTCATTGGTTTAGGCAACTCCTAGTTGTAATGAAACTAGTTCTTGGATTTTGCATCCTAGATCTAGGTCACTAGGTTGTGTTTTCCTAGAAGTTCATGATGGTGTTTTTTGAAAATTGGCTATTCCTTGGGGAAGTGTGATGGGGTTATTATTTAAATCATTTTAGGTTCTAGGCACACTCCTCTAGGTGTATATATATGTATATATGTATCTTACAAGATTGATGGTACTCAAGGTACAAGGTACAAGTACTAGTTTTTGGGGCAAGTTTTGAATTTAATTAAAGGGTGAGGGCTTGGAGTTAAATACATGTAACTTGGGTAGATTTAAATTAGGTTAGGGAACCTAATCCGGTTAGAAGAATTCCTGTTTTGCTAAAAATAAAAAATAAAATCAAATGCTAACCGGCTTCACAGAACACTTGCATGTTAAGCTCTTGTTTTGTTCTTGAAGTTCTACTTGTAATTGTGTTCAATTGACTCACCCTTGGGCTTTGATTTTATAAATTGATCTTTGAAACATCTTATACTATGAGTTTACAAGTGTTTTCTAGAAAATGGGCCCAAAGGGTTGAGATTTGAGGTGTTGAATGCTTGGTTTGAGCTTGGGAGGCAAATCTGGAAATTCCAGAATTTGGCTTCCTCGCTCAAGCAAAAAATTCCACGCTCGAGCGACCATCGTTTGTTCAAAGCTTTGCTCGAGTGAAGTAATGGTGGCTTGAGCATAAATTGCAAGCTCTCAGGTTTTTGGTGCACGCAGACGCACTCTCGAGCAACGAGATCTACGCTCGAGCGAAGAGCTGTGTCTCACGCTCGAGCGAGAATCGAGCATAAAATTTCAACAACCAGTACTTTTGCATTTTTACAGACCGCTCGAGTGAAGGAGTCTACGCTCGAGCGACCCCTCTGTTTTGACAAGCTCGCTCGAGCGAAGGAAGCCACGCTCGAGCGAGACCCCTGTTTTTAGCAAGTTTTGAAAAATGTTTTCCAAGACATCTTTGCATCCTCATTCCATCCTAGGCATCCCTAGGTCATGTTTACGACTCTACCGTGAGGATTTAAGGTTAGAAACACACTAAGAACCAACGAAGTAAGTTTTGTGCAATTAGAATGTGTGTTTCAAGTGTGTGTCCGTTATGTGTTATGTAGGTCATGTGCCGCGTGTCGTGTGATCAATTTGCTCCATCTCATGCATTTCAAGGCCAACTGTGAGTAATAATTTAGTAAAGTTATGTTCAAACCATATTTACTTTCTGTGTGATAAAACAAGATCTGTTTTCCGAAATGATATGTTCTGTACAATGAATGGTGTTCAATTTCTGATATGTATTCGTGACATCCTTAGCATCATGTGATATCTATTAGCTGTTACCCGGTATCAGAGGTTCCTTAATGGAACTTATTTCGTCAAGACTGTTACCCGCTCCGAGGCCTACGCCACGGGGCTCTGCTCAACATTGCGGATCTGGAGGTTCCTTTATGGAACTAGTTATTCGTAACCTCAATATATACGTTACATTTCTATTCTGCTCATTAATGCTAATGGATGTATCACGTAAACTTAACCATAACTTATGATTTCTGTCTGTATATGATTTGGACAAATGACGAATTTGATACAAATCTGAATTATGATTTCTGAATCTGTACGAACTCATTCATTGAAACCTTTTACTCTGTTATTATTCACTGGGCTTTCGCTCACAGTTTATATTATGTATGTAGGTGAGTCGGCACATGACTAGGGCTAGAGTTAACGGCCTTCTGTTCTGTTTTTGTCAGCCAACTGTTGTGCCTCCCGAGGAGGTTCCGAACGAAGCCTAATGCCATGGCTGTTTTTTGTATTCATGTTAGTCTTTGTATATGCTTTGTAAAGTCAGGTCTTAGGAAGTACATTCTGTAAATACCTTGTAAATATTGTGTATCTGGACTGGCATGTTTATGTATATATAAATAAGTTTTGAAATGTTACATCCCATATCGTTATCACACTCATTGGACCTTGTCTATTTTGTATTATTGCTTCGCATTCTTATTATTTGCTAACTGCTCATTTGGCCTTTGGTAATCCACGGATTCTTGGCGATTCTGATACTAAACCTCTGAGGCGTTTGAGTCGTGGCACATATGAAAGTTGAATAAGGGCATACCTCGTCTGAATGTTCACAAAAAGGATGGGCAAAAAATAGAAGCAGTGGAAAAGGAGAGGCTGGGAGGTAGGCACCAGTAATGGTAAACCCCATTCATATGCAAATGAAAACCAATTTCTTGTATTTGTTTACCCAACAAACAACAATAAGGGTTCAGTCATAAAAAATAGCCCCAAAATCAGGCAAACAAATTGATAATTATTACCAAACCCATAAAACCCTAGAAATCAAACCACTTAAACGAAACCCATTTTCAGAAATCAACACGAAATAAGACTTGGTAAATCATGTAAAACCCTAGAGCAAGAGTAAGAAATGGGGAAATAGAGGAAGGAAGAGATAGATAGAGATAGAGATATAGAGAGAGAGAGAGAGAGAGAGAGAGAGATGAGAGAAAGATAAAGAACCTGTTCGTATTGTGGTAGTGATGGTGGTGATTTGCGGTAGTGGCGATGTGGACAGACGTTAGCAATGGTGGTGAGAGACTTTGGTGAAGTGAGAAGAGGTGAGGTTCTTTGTGTGAGAGAGAGACAGAGGAAAGGGATGTAAATATATGGACGCCTAAATCTAGGTGCGTATTTGTTAAAAAAAATCTAGGTGCATAAAATATTTTCTACATTTTAGCAACTAAAACGTTTTTTAGTCGCCATAAGTTCACTATTTGGCGACTAATTATTCTTTTGTCGGAAAAAATTGAGTATACCGCGACTAAATATTTTTTAGTCGCCAAAACTGCATATTTGCCGACCAAATTCTTCGCCAAAGAGTAACAGTGCAAATGTGGCTATTATTTGGCGACTAAATTTATTTTAGTCAGCAAAAATTAGTATACTACGACTAAAATAAAATTTAGTAGCTGAAAAACTAGAGTAACGGCGACTAATAATTTTTTTAGTCGCCTATTGTGGAAAATTTACCGACTAATGCTTTTTTAGTTGCCAATAAATAATATATGTTGACTAAAATAATTTAGTAGCAAAAACCTGAACCAACGGCAACCAAAATAATTTTTAGTCATCAAAAATTAAACCTTTGGCAACTAAATCCCTTTTAGTTGCCAAATTTGGTTGCCAAAAGTGTAAGACGGAAGACATATTAGGGTTATGTTTAGTTTGATTTTCTAAAACTATTTTCTGAATTTAAAAAAAAAAAAACTAGTTTGACAAAAATAAACATTGAAAATATATTTTTAAAATTTTAAATTTTATTTTTACCCTCCGAAAATATAAAACTATATAAAAAGGATAAGTGTTTTTTATTTTTCCATTTTTTTTCACCAAACTAATTTTTTGTTTTAAAAAAAAATAAATCAAGAAATAGATTTTGAAAACCAAACCAAACATGGCCTAGGGTTTTAAAATTGAAGATGCTAGTATTATTGGAATAAAAGGTTGTGTATTGCGAATTTTTATATTTTTGATGGGTGAATTGAAAAGATGTTCATTAAGTGTGTGTACTAAGAGCAATTAATATGTGGAAATAGAATTACCCCGATATATAGCCATCTTCAACATTGCATCAAATTTTTTCTCAAATTTTAATTTGATGAAAAACACTTTAAATGTCAGATCTAACTCTTTCATCAAACTGATATCAAATGGTGGATGAATCAAATATTGCTAAGAAATTTTTATTCTTTCATCAAATTTTATAGGTGGACGTTAGTGGACAACCTTCTAGACAATGGGATTTTGGGATGAATTAGGAATTTTTAAAAAAAATTGATGAAAATTTACTCTTCACTAGATGACTAGCCGAATTGATAAAAACCTATTGGAGTATATCATATCAGATCAAATTTTTACTCAAATTTGATAAAGCATTAGAGATGTTCTTATTAATTATATATTTAAATTACATTTATATTACCAAAAAAATTATTATTATTAAAATTATATTTTCTGCCAGTTCTTTTAAAAATAAATATAATTCAACAATAATTTTTTTTTTTAAATTAATAATCTAAATTATCGAGATCGATCTAAAAATAAATCCATTATTCAACTTGAGATAAATTATTTTTTCTTTTTGACCACAAGGTTGCTCTTTAATTTATGTCGATGAGAGAGTAGGAGGAAAAATTATGTGGTGATTTTGGTGGAAATTCATATGGACTTGACAAGTGTAGAATAGATAAATGTTTTGTACTGTTTTTGTGACGTATATGAAACGAAAATGATCGTGGATGCCGATAATTGCGTCTTGATTGCAACGACAACGATAACGATAATGGTCGACTTTGTTGTTAAATTCCACTGCCAGAGTTGATTTGGTGTCAACTGATTTGGTTTTTTGTTTCACATTTTGTAAATTTATTGGTTGATTTGAAATGTTTTATTATGGGAGAAGATTTTATCCGATCTAGATTTTGGATTCCAAGATGTTGTTTGGATCTGTGAGGCTCATTACGGGGTTTCGTTTTGATAATTGAAACTGTTCATTTTATCAGATACTTCGTGTATTTTTTCTACAAAAAAATTAGGTCGATCCAATAATTATAATTTGTTTAATTTTTCACTAAAAAAAAAGAAAACCATTGTATTTTTAAAGATAAATCAAAGATTTTTTTAGTGACAAATTCAATAAACTGAACAAGTTATAGTCATTGGATTGACCAAATTTTTTTTTAAATGAAATACACAAAATATCTAATAAAATAAATAGTTCAAATCATTAAAACAAAACCCGTAATTGGTCCCACGGGCCAAACAATGCCTTCCAATCGCATTTTTTTGATTGGAAGGGATCCTTCTCCTTATCAAGGAGGAGATAATGCCACGGCACAATTTGATGGTTCCACAATAATATTAACGGAGAATTGCCTCCTAGTGAAACAGAAATTTTTTTGTTACACAAATATAAAATGGTGCAAGTAACACTTGTACTGTACAATTTTTCTCTTGCATTCATCACATAATAACTTACAACTCACATGTTTGTAATTTTTTTTTTTTCTCTATCTCACTATGTTGTAATTCTTTTAGGGGTGAGTATGGTTTGGATTGGAGTAAAATCAGGACCAATCCGTTATCTACGGTTCCTAAAAAATTGAAATCAATTTAATCCGTTTAAATCGTGGCACCAATTCAAACCAATCCATTTAAACAAGGATTGGATCGGTTTAGGATTACGAATTTACATAATTAAATAACAAAAAAAATATAGAACAGTTAAATAACAAAAAAAATATAGAACATTTTAATTTCATGAAAATATAAACATAGTATCATATTAGTTTCACAATAACAACACGTCTTTTCACAGTAGCGACATACTGTTTTAGAATTTAAACAGCCATAAGAAAACTGATTTCACCATAAGTATTAGACCATTACAAATTAAAACTAAAAACTAACAAACAAAAGCAATAAAAGAAAATACTATGTAGGGTTTGGGTTTGGATTTGGGTTTTGGTTTTATATGGAATAAGAGAAAATATTATACAGGAGGGTATATAATATAAATATAGTTATATACGATCCGGATCGGTTTCAATATAAAACTATGGGATTCAATCAAAAACCGATCCGTGGATTACGGATTTTTAATTTTTCAATCCGAAACCGAATCATGAATTTAAAAAATTAATCCAAATCTATCGAATTAGACTGAATCGGATCGGATTATGATTTTTATGGATCCCTTACCCAGCACTAGTAATTATCCTTAATATTAATCACATCTGACAATTTTATTCTTACGTCAATGTACAAGCAACATAAATGCAAACGTAGAACATTTTAATAAGATTTTTAATGCATATAGCATTGCTCTTAACTTTATTTTATGATGATGGGCGAACAAATTCAGTTCATTCAGTTTTCACTTAAATTCTATTTATATTTATGCAAATGAAAATACTTCCTACAAATTTTACCAATTGTCTCCTGATAAATAATTTTTACAAATTTTACCAATGTAATCAAGTCTACCTTAATGGATTTTTTAAGGTCACTATTGCCAAAAATTCAGCCTGTGTTCCTATATTTTCCAACTTTTTGAATGAAGCTCTTATATTTTGTATACCCCAAAAAAAAATAAAAAAAAAATAAAAAATAATAATTAAAATCGGTTTTCTCTCACAAATTATTCCCATGACATGCATAAGCATAAAGAATTGGGTAGCCATTCCATTGAGCAAAATGCACCAAAAAAAAAAAAAAAAAGGGTCCCAAAGAGCATAAGCCTATCAGCAAGTTTTTATCGCACAACTTTCACTGGCAAATCATAATGTGTTGTGTGTGTATATACCCAAGAATTAGAATCTCATAAATGTGGAACACCTTTACTTATTAATATGATTTGATCTGGTCAAATGAGAAAATTTTAGGTAGGCCACTTTGCATTTAAATGACAATCACATTTTTACATCAACAAAATCATATCATGATTTGAACTAATATTTACTGTTATGATATAAAAAAAGATTGAACTTCACAATGTTTTAAGTCTCACAATATCATACTCACTATAACATAGCAAGTTATGTGTTAATTTGTGATTTGTTAAAAACCGAACTATGCTAGGCCTAATTCTATTGTCATGTTATGTCATTGTGAGTAAATTATTTGACTTAAATTGTGAATTTTTAACATTTCTTATGACATTTGATCAAAAAATTGTTTCAGGAAAACTGTAGCATAATCCTTTTTGTAAATGCCGTTGTTGAGAATGCAAGTATGTGAAATTCGAATTCAAATTGGCATATGATATTTTGATTTTTTTAATTAAATATTTGAAATTTTGTTTGTTCAAATTAGTTATAAGTATAATGAACCCTCTGATTTTTTGACTGAACCCTCTTTACTTGAACATATTCAACAAAAAGCAGTTTTATTCACACACACACAAAATAAAGTTTTATATTTTGGAAAAATATAACATTAGTGCTATTTTTAAAATGAAATTATAAATTAATAATAAATTTTATAAATATTAATAATTATAATTATAATTATAATTTTTTATTAAAATGTAACTATTTTTTCAAATTTTCACGGGGTTGTAATTATACCATTTATATTTTTATAATATTATGCATTGTGTACCCTTAAAAAGACAATATATCACAATCTACATAATATAATTGAGAGGGAAATTTATGAGCTGGATTGGGCCGTGGTAATGATCGGACAGATTTTGGCCGGACAGAGTTGTACCGGATAGATTTGGGCCAGACAGAGTTGTGCCGGACAGATTTGGGCCGAGCAGGTGATGGGCCGAGGAGATTTAGCCTGCAGAGACGAGGTTAGCCGAGTGAAATGTTCGACGCCAAGGCAGCACTGGTTGGACGAGGTATCTGGCTCGCGAAGAAGGCATTGCGCACAAGTTTGAGATGACGAGCTCGGCTCGAGAGAGATGCCGAGCTGCCTCCATTGAGCTTAACGGGGAATGCTTGGGCATAAGCGGTGAGCCGTTGATAGCCGAGATAAATTTCATTGCACGAGCTCCCAAAGAGAGTGAGCAGGCAGTTGGGTTAGGTGATATTCAGCATGGCGTATGCTGACAGATGGGATAGCAGAGCCACGTGTTGAGAGGCCACTGGGAGTGGATATAGGGCGCAGAAGGGTATAAGCAAGTCTGCGCCCCCCATACAAGGGGGACGAACACTTTGTAAGGAATTTCTTACACTCAAACACTCTCCTCTCTCTCTCTCTCTTTCTCCTAGGTGTGTGCTAACTTGATCGTCGGTGTTTTTTCACCCACATGCCACGTAGCTAGCTCACCGCCAAGCTGTCAGTGATCGGACACCGAGGAGCTTGGAAGAAAAACATTAATTGGCGCTGCTCAGGAATCTTGACAGATAAAACCTTGTCTTCCAAGTTCATTCGGCAAACAACAACGACGAAGTTTCCGTCCGCCATCGCAGAGCCACCCCGAGTTTAAGAAGGAGAAGAACATCCCACCGCCCTTCCAATGGCGGACTTAGAGACGCCCCGGAGGAGGACACGGAGATGCGGATAAGCATGGAAGAAGTCATGGTCATTCATGAGTCCGCACATCGCGGAGAGAGTCACACTTCGAACATAAGTTGCGAGACCAAAAGCTATCATCCGAATGGCGGCAGAGATGGAGGAGCTTAACACATGTCAAAGGAAGGGTGTAGAGTGGTGACCACAAAGAGCACCCCCCCCATGCCTGCTCACACCCAGTCGAGGCACACCGCCATTTCTATTACCGTGGTTGCAGAGATGGTGATTCCGAGGCGCTGCTAAGAAAGTCCAACAAGGCAGACAAAGACCTACAGCCCTCACGCCCCGAGATGACGCCGAGGTACTCCTACTGTCTGAGAGGATTTGCGGGCGCTTTGAAGAGCAGCTACCCTATGGAGTCCACACCTGAGGAGGCGGTCGGAATGCCTCCACCTCGCCAAGCATTCCTTCTAGATATGTTTAGCCAGCCGAGCGCCTTTTTTCCTTGGAGATAGAAATACCGCAATGTAAGCTGGCTTCCACAAACCAAAGTTCACCCCTTTACGACGGAAAGATGACCCGTACACATGCATGTAAGTCATTTCCATGTGTTATGGCCGGACATAGGCGGAATGATGCTCTTATGTGCCCGGTCTTTCCGTCAAGTTTGAGCGAGTTGGGTTTGAAATGGTTCGAGGTCACGGAGGGGAGTATAGCAGGCGGCGAAGCTGGTCAAGCCTTTGTGACGCTTACGACCAACACCAAAACACCAAAGGAGGTCGACCACCTTCTCGGTGTCAAGATGGAGCCGAGCGACACGCTGAAGGCGCATAACCTGTGCAGTCTGGAAACCTTCAATGAGATCAGATTGCCCGGCAACCGCAATCACCCAATATAAGCGCGGTCTCCTCCGACATAGGGCGAGGGACTCGCCATAATGAAGTCGCCATGTGGCAACTAATCGGCGCACAAGATCAATGAGCACATCCGAGTAGAGGATGATCAAGTGGCGCCCATGAAGACAACCCCGGCAACGACAAGTGGGCGCTGGGTTCTAAGGAAGGCAAGAGGGCAAACCCAAGGGCATACCACTTGGAAGATTTGGATGGATGGAATGCACAGTATGTAATTTTTGAGGAAGGACTTGTTTCTTACACTTCAATGGAAATACTCTTTTTGTCAATGTAATAGAAGTGAATTACTTTTGTCAAGAACTTTGTTGTGTCCAAAATAATATAGTGAATCAGGCCAACTCCTGTTCCGCCGGGATGACTTCTTGGCCGAGCCGATCTTGTTCCGCCACCTTGGCCGAGCCGATCTTGTCCGCGCCAAGTAGAAGTCGCGAGCGACCTTGCTCGCCTTCCTTGAGTTCCTTGGCCGAGCCGATCTTGTCCGCCACCATGGCCGAAGCCGATCTTGTCCGCCACCTTGGCCGAGCCGATCTTGTCCGCAGTAGGAAGTCATGAGCGACCTTGTCGCCTTCCTTTGGAGTTCCTTGGCCGAGCCGATCTTGTCCGCCACCATGGTCGAAATGATCTTGTCCGGCCGATCTTGTCCGCCACCATGGCCGAAATGATCTTGTCCGCCATGGGAAGCCCTTCTGTCCGCCAACCTTGCCTTCCTTGGAGTTCCTTGGCCCGATCGATCTTGTCACTACATGGTCGAGCCGATCTTGTCCGCCAAGTAGGAAGTCATGAGCGGACCTTGCTCGCCTTCCTTGGAGTTCCTGCCGAGCCGATCTTGTCCGCCACCATGGCCGAGCCGATCTTGTCCGCCACCATGGCCGAGCCGATCTTGTCCGGCCAGTCATGGCCGCGCCACCATGGCCGAGCCGATCTTGTCCGCCACCATGGCCAAGGTGATCTTGTCCGCCAAGTAGGAAGTCGCGGAGCGGACCTTGCTCGCCTTCCTTGGAGTTCCTTGGCCGAGCTGATCTTGTCCGCCACCATGGCCGAGCTGATCTTGTCCGCCACCTTGGCCGAGCTGATCTTGTCCGCCAAGTAGGAAGTCGCAGAGCGGACCTTGCTCGTCTTCCTTGGAGTTCCTTGGCCGAGCTGATCTTGTCCGCCACCTTGGCCGAAATGATCTTGTCCGGCCGATCTTGTCCGCTAAGTAGGAAGTCATGAGCGACCTTGCTCGCCTTCCTTGGAGTTCCTTGGCCGAGCCGATCTTGTCCGCTAGTAGGAAGTCGAGGCGGACTTTGCTCGCCTTCCTTGGAGTTCCTTGGCGAGATGATTTGCTCGGTTGATGTTCCAACCGTGATGATTTGCTCGTTGATGGAGTTGATGGTTTGTTCAACTCGTGATTCCAACCGTGGTGATTTGCTCGGTTGATGGTCCAAATGAGATGCTTACTCCTACCAAGAGTTGATGGTTTGCTCAACTTCGTGTTCCAAATGAGATGGTTTACTCCTACCGAAGAGTTGTTCCAAATGAGATGCTTACTCTACTGAAGAGTTGATGCTTTGCTCAATCGGCTGCTTCAAACCGAGATGCTTACATTCGAAGAGTTGATGCTTTTCAATCGCGTGCTTCAAATGAGATGATTTACTCCTACCAAGAGTTGATGTTTAGCTCAATCAGGCGATTCCACCGAGATGCTTACTCCTACCGAGGAGTTGATGGTTTGCTCAACTTCTGTGTTCCAAATGAGATGGTTTACTCCGGGTGAAGAGTTGTTCCAAATGAGATGCTTACTCCTACGAAGAGTTGATGGTTTGCTCAATCGCGCTTTCTAGCCGAGATGATTTACTACCGAAGAGTTGATGTTTTGCTCAATCATGCGATTCCAGTAGATGATGCATCTTACCGAAGAGTTGATGTTTTGCTCAATCCAAATTTCAACCGAGATGCTTACCCGCTAAAGAGTTGATGGTTTGCTCAACTTCGTGTTCCAAATGAGATGGTTTACTCTCAAGAATTGGTATTTGCTCAACTCGTGAGGTTTCGTGAATCTACCCCTGCTGATCAGAATGGTAATCCCCCACGCTGGAGCGGACGGAATTAAGGGCAATTGAGAGGGAAATTTATGAGGATTGGGCCGTAATGATCGGACAGATTTTTTGACGAGTTGTACCGATAGATTTGGGTGCACAGATGACAGATTTGGCGGTGATGGGCCGAGGAGATTTAGCCCCGCCCGTGAGAGAAGGTGCTCGGAGGCACCGCTTGGCCCAAAAAGCTACGACGGCAGAGACGAGGTTAGCCGAGTGAAATGTTCGACGCCAGCAAGGTACTGTTGGATCGAGGTATCTGCGCTCGGGCAGAAGGCCACCACAGACACAAGTTTGAGATGACCGAGCTCCTCTCTACCGAGATGCCACGAGCCGGGCCTCCATTGAGCTTAACCAGGGAATGCTTG
The DNA here is from genome assembly GCA_025200525.1 of Camellia lanceoleosa. Taxonomy (NCBI): domain Eukaryota; kingdom Viridiplantae; phylum Streptophyta; class Magnoliopsida; order Ericales; family Theaceae; genus Camellia; species Camellia lanceoleosa. The sequence continues at coordinate 108,693,829 of CM045766.1, read as the reverse complement.
GGCATAAAGCAAGAGGGCTGCTGATAGCCGAGATGCCTCTTCATTCCCCCCTCAGTGAGTGAGTGGGCGGTTACCCCCCAAAGAGATGAAAGACGGGCATTGTTAGGTGATATTCAAGATGTATGTATTGCCAGATGGGATAGCAGAGCCACGTGTTGAGAGGCCACCGGGAGTGGATATAGGGCAGAGGTATAAGAAGTCCCCATACAAGGGGAGGAACACTTTGTAAGGAATTTCTTACACTCAAACACTCTCCTCTCTCTCTTTCTCTCTCTCTTTATCCTAGGTGTGTGCTAACTTGATCGTCGGAGGTGTTTTCCGGCCACACACCGCCGGGTAGCTCACCGCCGTTGTGCTTTCAGGTGATCGGACAGCTGAGGAGCTTGGAAGAAAGGAAGTGCGGGTTGCCGGAATATTTCCTCCCCGTACAATAATTATAATGTTCCATAACAAACACCACAATTTGTCGTAATTTGTCTTGCCAAAACGGTATGTAACAATGCTTATCACAAAGGGTTGGTAATAAGGGTATTCATGGGTTGGTTTGGCTTGGTTTGACACAAAATTTGAAACCAACCTAATCATGATCGCTCCAAACTTTTAGTTCAGAACCAAACCAATCATATATTAAAACCAACCCAATCTAATATATTTGGGTTGGAACCATAGTTCCACCATATTATATCTTCGTTTGGAAAGAGCTAATTTAGTTTTATTTTTTGGCTAATTTAATCTTGTAAAATCAGCTCATTTTGAAAAGAACTTTTGTCTTCTTTTTTTTTAATTTGAATGTGATGGTTGTGAGAGAAATAGTTAAATGATTATGATTTGAATGTGACATTTTGTCTTATTAGCTAAATTAATATATTTTTATCTTTTGTACTTATTTAGGCATTTTAACTCTTCCCAAACAAGCTTTAAAAGTAAGAAAATCCATCAATAACAAATAATTAAAATAAACAAGTCTTTATCATTTAAACATATTACAAACGAAGAGTAAAATATTATTTAATGCAAGTCAATACAAATTATATCTAATTCAAGCTTGAATATAATCCATACAAATTAAATTCATTAATACGACCAATACAAATTAAATCAACTGCGAAATCTGACTCAAACTTCTACTACTTCCTTTGTTTACTTAATAATTTTGTATGTGAAAAATTATGAAGTGTAAAAAGTCCATTGTAATAAAGCAATTAGGTAAAAATATGTCAATATAAATAAATTATATATATATATATATAATAGGTTGATGATTTGAAAATTCAGAATCAAATCAATGCAGTCAAAAACTAAACCAACCTAACTCAAAGAAGCCGGTTTAGTTTGATTCAAATCTTCGATTCACTGAATAATTTGAACATTTCTAATTTGTAATATCTACACCACACTGACATTAATAACATAACATAACATAACATAATGGTTTGTAACTTTCATTAGAGGGCTAACTTGGGTCTAATTGGGCTGGGTTAGGCAAGTGATACCCTAAATTATTAATAAAATAAAATTACAGGGATACAAACCATAGATTTGCCAAATTGTAACTTTTATCACAAAATAATATAATTATAACTATCATCATAAAGTAGCGAAATATTTCTTTTTAAAGGTGTACACCATAAATTTCTCCTACCATAATATATTATTTATTACGTTGCTATTATTCTTTTGTATATCTATACCACGTTAATGTACATATCCAAATCGTAATCTTCTGTGGATTGTTCTATTTCAGCAGAAGCAGAGCCGCTTAGCACCTTTAAATAAGCAACAATACGTTTAACATCCCGACGTCCTTCGTAATCTTGAATATGGTTCCCTCCATTTCTAAAGATCTTAATTGTTGGATAGCCCGAAACCTTGAATTCACTTGCAAGTCCTCCGTTCTTCGCGTCATCGACATTAACTTTTGCTAGGGTGATTGGAGGATCATGACTACTCAGCAAAGATGCAACTTGCTCATACTGCAAATCAATGTAGACATACATTATACATTGTTATTGGATGAAGTGTATATATATTATGATGAATTACACTGACCTCCCTGCAGGCTTGAATCAAATATGACAAGTTCTATAATTCTGATATAATTATATTGATTTCTCTCTCTCTCTTTTTTTTTTTTTTTTTTTTATCAGTGAATATTGATTTCACTTTTAATAAGATAAAAGAGACCACGGCCTTGTTTGGGGTACTCTAAAAAAGTCAAAAAGTCACTATCCTATTTAAGTCACATCATTTTATTTAAGTCACATCACCTCTCTAGCACATCACTTCAAACCCAACCCATATTTAGATCATCCCAAACCACCCCTAATGCATATTGCATGAAGACACAATGATACACAATGTCAAATATATATTTTAATGTAAATAAGACGACAACATTATTTATTTTATATGACTAAAGAATTTCTAATGAAAAGGGGACCAAATATTATATGAATTAAAAGATTAAGATAACTCAGTATAATTATGCCAAACTTATAGAACTTGTTATATATATTTTTAAGTATCAGATGAGGTGAGTGTAATTTACCCCATATATATATATATTACTATCAACAATATATAGCCCAACTTGATGAAATCTTATCTACAGGTCCTCTAAAATTAGATACTCTTTTCGTCTTAAAATATGATTTTTTTTAAAAAAGAATTCAACTTTGTTTAGTAATACAATTATTATATTTTAAAAATGTTGACTTTCTAAAACTATCCTTTGATAGTATAATTATTAGACTTAAAAAATATTAATGTTAACGAATTTAAAAGAATGACAAAATAAGAAATTAATATTATTTTAGTCATTAATTTTTGAAAAGAGACTAATATTTTGAGACAATAAAAAATGGAATAAAAGACTAATATTTCAGGACGGAGGTTTCATTACCTCTGGAGCAAACTTCTGGCAATGGCGACACCTATAATAGAGCACAAATAGTAATAAGAAAAATATTTGAGACACCTAATTTATCACCTCCAAAATTACCCTTAATGATGTATCTGGCAAGTATCAAATTTTAATTTGTCAAACATTCTATCGTGTGAAGTATAATCTCAATACCACATCATTAAAGATCATTTAGGGGTGATAACTTAGTGCAATGTAACAATAACATGTTGAAAATCACTTTCCATAATATTCATAAGGGTTGAGTTTCTCTTATATTGAGATCTTAATATGAGAGAACTTGAGAGATCCGTAGAGCCCACATAGGTCCTATTTTGATGATTCGAATTGTTCACTCTCTAAGACTCGTTGAGTAGAATATTCATGCAAAAAAATAAAATGATTAGACATCGATAGTTATATATTTGAATCAAATTTATATTACAAAAAAATGGATGATTATTCTTCAAATTATATTTGTCGGCTAATTTTTTAAAATAAATATGATTCAAATATATAATTAGAGATATTCAATCATCTTGATTTTTTGTATGAATATTCAACTTAATAGATTTAAAAAGATAAACAATTTAGATCATCAAAATTAATTTTAAAATAGACCTACTAAATCTAAATACACTCTCAAATTAAAATGCCAACTTGAGTTAATCCTAACTTAAAGAGAAACGAAATCCTATTCATAATTGCATTCATAGAATTGCATCCATGAAAACACAAACATTTTAATAGGAATCAGGAAAAAGTTAATGGGTCTTTCTTGGGATTATTTTGAGAAAAATTAGGGATCATGAAATTTTTTTCATGAAAATGATTATGAAAGAGTTATGATCTTTAGATTACCTTGATTAGTATGTAGTGTTTTATTCTAAGTGTAATCCAAGGGTCACAAAACTTTCATGATTATTTTCATGAAAGATTTTTCATGATAGCTAGCATTGCTGGACTATTTTTTGTTTGTTGCTATGAAAAAAATTCAAACCTACAATTTAGTTCTCACAATTTTACACAGTGATTATTATAAGAAATTAAAATTTTAGAAATAAAAATTTAAAAGAATCTTAATTGACAAAAGTGTTGTATTTTTAGCGATAAAATTAAATATTTAGTGATTAATTGTTATCTTTTTGAAATCAAAATTTTTATCTTAAAAAGTAACCATCTCTTTACATGAAATTATTTTATTCTTAAAAAGGTATTTAATAGAGATATTTTTAAAAGATTATCGCTAAGTCTTTTTTTTTTTTTTTTTTAACTTTATGGCAAGTCGAGTATTTTTCTATTCCAATGTCTGAACATGAAGTTCAAGAAACAACTGCACATAATAAGTTAATGGATCTCGCCAATAAGTGTCCTTATAGTACAAATAAAAGACAAAAAATTTAAAGACTATAAAACACTTTTTTTTTAAAAAAATTCAATATAGTTTTACTGAAATTAATATATTTTTTAAATAATTTTATATATTTTTAAGACACTTGATACACACTTCTTAACATTAAACAATGTATAGACATACTTGTTAACATCTGCCTAAGTTAATAAGACATAAGGAAACAATTTGGGAATGAGCAATACTAGGATTACATGTCTTACAAAGGTAGGTTCTACATTTAAGTCCAACTCCTTTTGATACATCTATATATGTTTGATCTTCTGTATGCTATGACTCAATGTTTGGGTACTGAGAGAGAGACAGAGGGGTCGACATTTTATGCGTTTGATGGGGATTATGGTAGCAGTTTATAGCTTATTTTAATATAGGAATTTGTGATAGACTGTTTGGTACAATTTCTACTTATAATTTATTAGGCAAAAATAGGTTAAATAAGCTAAAAAAAATTATTTTTTCAAAAGCTAGGTAAAAGATGTTTTTAACTTATACTTTTTGATTATTAATTTTTAATTTAAAATGTTAGTATATATATATATATAGTAATATATATAAGTTGATTGATTGATTGATTGATGCACCTTCTATAAATTAAATGTTTTGATTGATAGTGATTGATTCATTCCACATTTAACATATATATTATCTCCGATATAAAGGAGCTCATTGTACACACTTTAATATACACACACACACACTCTCTCTCTCTCTCTCTACCTTCATCATGGTATCAAAGTTATTATGTTTTTTTTTTTATCACTAGAAGTTCCATTACACTTTTTGGTATTTCTTTTATTTTTCTCTTCACTGTTTAAATTTGTTTTGGGTACTGATTTCTCATTATTAGTTTTCCCAGATCATTTTTCTCAGACAACCATTACATCATCTGGCTCGAAATTTTCTCCCGATTCTAATGCCACCAAAATCATCGTCAAACAAGCCCATACGCGCCCTCATGCACCACTTGACGCTCTACGTGTCACCCACTTCCACTGCCACTCGCTTATATGCCCTCACGCGTGCCTCATGTGTCGCTGACATTAGCTACTCCACGTTGACGTCAGCCCTTAGCCATTTCCATCCAGCCGCTCTGTCAAGCCATGGCTTAAGCCCAACCGCTTTCGGCGCCTCTGTTAACCTGCTCTGCACCGCTTCTGCTATCCTGCACCGCGCCTCCTCCATGCTAACGTGAGCCGTGCTTTCTGACATCAGCCTTCCTCTTGCTGACGTTAGCCCTACGCCCTGTTTGGCCGAAATTCAACTTTTGGCTTGTTTTTGTCTATTTTCTGCACATTTTTTTGCTTATTTTGGCCTGGTTCTCACCTATTTTCGGCCTTCCAGATTCATTGGTACGCTTTGTTTTTTTCTAATTTTGCCTCTATGGATCGCTCAGACGCTGCTCATCATATTCTTGTTATCCTTGATGGCTTAAATTATATTCTCTGGGCCCAATCCATGACTAGCTTTCTCAGGGGCAAGAAATTATGGTGTATTATTACTAATGATGTGCCTAAACCATCCCAAGAGACAGAGGAATCTGCAAGCATATATGGTGACCGTTTGGAAGAATCACTACAAAAAATTAAGATTTTAGTAACCAAAATTTAGGGACAAAATTATTTTTTAAGGACCAAATATTTTTGTTGTGAAAAGTGTCATTATATTTTTAGCAACGAAAATTGGACATTAGTGATGAATTATTATCTTTTTGGGATCAAATTTTTTGTCTAAAAAAATAAACCATTTTGAGACCAAATTATTTCGTCCCTAAAAGTGTATTTATTAGTGACATTTTCAAAATTTTGTCGCTAAAAGCCTTATTTTTAACTTTTTTGGACGACCTTTTAGCGACTATTCTCACAACGATAGAAATTAGTCTCTAAATGTCTTTTGTAACAAAATTTTCACTTTTAGAGATCAAAAAAATTGATCTCTAAAACTCTTATATGTTGTAGTGAATGGGATAGTAAAAATTATCAAATCATCACTTGGTTTAGGAATACCTCTGTTACATCTATTAGCCTTCAGTTTGGCCGCTTTCAACTTGACTCGGTCTCCACACCTGCTAAAGATGTTTGGGACTTCCTCAAAGAACAATATTAGGCCACTGGTCTTGCTCATCAGTATCAACTTCAGAGCCAGCTCCATCGTTTGTGCCCACAGCCTGGTCAGTTTATTAATGACTTTTTGTTTCAAATTTATTCTCTTTAGGATCAACTTGCCCTATCCGAACCTGCATGGCCTCATCTTGAGGATGCTTCTCTCTTTATTATTTATCGCAATCAGTAGAGGTTGGTTCAGTTTCTCATGGCTTTCACTCCTCACTTTGAGCCAGTTTGGACTGTCTTGCTACATCGCATGCATTTGCCCTTCCTTATGCAGGCTATATCCGAGCTTCTTTATAAAAAAACTCGTCTTGGTCCATCATCCACTCCCCATGTGGACTTAGTTCTGACCATTCCCCAGTCAAGGGGCTCCTTCTCCACGCAGTTGACTCCTCAGTGCACTTATTGTCAGAATCGCGGGCTTCCTTCTGCTCATCTTTTGGTTCATTGTTTAGTCAGGTCTTGCCGACACTACAACAAAACTAGCCCCGGACATCTCCAGCAAGATTGTTTTTGCAATCCATCTCGCCCATCCTCTATTGGGTCAACTTCTCATGGCTCTCACTCATGGGGACGTTCACATCATTCTTGGCCTCAGTCTCGGTCTATGCCTGCTCATTGTACTGCTGATGTTGCCTCTGAGGACTTCTCACAGTCTGAACCTTTTAATCCTTCCACCACTGTCTTCTCCCAGACCGATGTTAAAACTTTGATCAAACAGTTTCTCTCCACCCCCGGTACTCCTCCTATTACTGCCTTGTCTGTCACCTTAGGTACATTTTCTTGGTATTTTGACTTTTCCTGTTGTAATCACATGACTTTTGACTCTACCATATTTTCCTCCACATCTTCTACTTTTCATATTCTTTCCATCCATACTGCTAATGGATCTCTCATGTCAGTAAGTCATATTGGTTCTATTTATATATCTGATTTGTCTTTATCTTATGTTTATCTTATTCATACTCTCACTTTAAATCTTATTTCCATTAGTTAGTTATGTGAACATGGTCTCACTGTTACCTTTTTTACTAATGGTTGTTTGGTATAGGACTCTCGGATGGGACAGACACTTGGAATTGGCCGTAAGTTTGGACGTCTCTATGAACTCATCCATCTTCATGTTCCAGCTTCAACTCCATTGGCTACCTCTACATTTATCTCTATCTTATCCCCTTTTCATCTTTGGCATTGTTGGTTAGGTCATCTATTAATTAGTCGTTTAAACTTTTTAATTTCTAGTGGTTAGTTAGGGTTTATCTCTTTAGATACTTTGGATTGTTTATCTTATCAACTTGCCAAACAACCAGCTTTATCTTTTAATAAAAGTAATTATGTTTCTAGTGCTCTTTTTGATCTTGTGCATTCTGATTGGGACCCATCCCCTACACATACTATGGGGGGATCACGTTACTTCATTATTTTTGTTGATGATTTTTTATGCTATACTTGGATATTTCTTATGAAAAATCGTTCTGAACTTAAACAACTTTATTACAATTTTTCAAAAATGGTTCAAACCCAATTTTCCAAACCCATAAAAAAAAATTTGTTCTGATAATATTATGGAATACCGAGATTATGAATTTTTGGCTTTTCTTCAGAGTTATGATACTCAGGCATATTCTTGATATTACTCGAGCTCTTCTCATTTCTTCTTCTTGTCTTGAAAATTTTTAGGGAGAAGCTGCACTTACTGCTGTTTACACTATCAATTGTGTTCTTACTCCAGTCCTTCATAATCAAACACCCTACGAGCATTTGTATGGAAATTCCCTCTCTTATACCGCACTTAGGGTTTTTGGATCTGCATGTTTTGTTCTTCTTCAGTCTCATGAACATACCAAGCTAGAACCTCGTTGTCGTCTTTGTCGTTTTCTTGGGTATGGCATTGAACATAAAGGGTATTGGTGTTGGGATCCAATTTCTAAACGTCTTTGTATATCTCACCACGTTATTTCTTGGGAACATAAAATGTTTTCCTCTTTATCCTCCTTTCACTTATCTTCTCCAGCTCCCATTCTTCACTTTACTGATTCCTCTATTGATCTTTTTCCTGATGATCCATCTCTAGAGACGCCATTACTTACTCCTGAACCCGCCGAGTCTGTTCTCTCTGATGGTCCTGATGGTCTTGATGAGTCTTCCTCATTCGGCTCATCTCCTTTTGAGCATTCCTCTTTCGGTCGTCCACAACGAGTCACCCAACCTAATGTTCGTCTTCGTGATTATATTGTTGGTTCAACTGCTTTTTCTACTTATGAGCTTACTACCTATCGTGAGGCCAGTTCTAACCCTTTTTAGCAGCAAGCTATGACTGATGAATTGCAGGCATTAGACAAAACTCATACCTAGACTGTTGTTGATCTTCCTCCTAGTAAGATTGTGATTGGTTGTAAATGGATTTATAAAATCAAGATTCATTCTGATGGATCCATTGCGCAATACAAAGCTCGTCTGGTTGCTCGGGCCTTCACTCAAGAATATGGTATTGATTATGAAGAAACTTTTGCTCCTATTGCTCGCCTCACTTCTGTTCGTAGTTTGATTGTTGTTGCTGCTGCTCGTCATTGGGGCCTTTTTCAGATGGATGTGAAAAATGCTTTCCTCAATGGGAATCGTCTTGAAGAGGTTTATATAAAACCCCCTCCTGGGTCTTTTGTTCCGGCACATAAAGTCTGCAAACTGCATCGTGCCTTATATGGCCTCATGCAGGTTCCACATGCTTGGTTTGCCAAGTTTAGTGCCACTATTCATGATTTTGGTTTCACCTTCAGCTCCTATAGCTCTACCTTATTTATTTAGACGACTGCTTAGGGCTCCACTCTTCTTCTTCTTTATGTGGATGATATGATTATTACAGGTGATGATGAGACTGGTATTCTTAGCCTCAAACAGTTCCTTAGCCGTCATTTTGAGATGAAGGATCTTGGTTCTCTCAATTATTTCTTAGGTCTTGAAATCTCTCATGACTCAACTGGTTATTATCTCTCTCAGGCCAAATATGCATCTGATCTTCTTACTCACGCTACACTTACAGATTGCAAGACTGCCTCTATCCCGTTTGATCCTCAGGCTCGCCTCACTCCACTAGATGGCACTCTTCTCTCTGATGCTACCCTCTATCAGCAATTAGTTGGTAGCCTTATCTATTTTATAATTACTCGTCCTGATATTGCATATGATGTCCACATTGTCAGTTAGTATATGACGGTTCCTCGCACGCCACATTATGATGCTCTGTTTCGCATTCTTCGCTATCGCAAAGGCATTTTGTTTCATGGTCTTCATTATTCCACTGTCTCCTCGCTTAAGTTTCATGCCTATTCTGATGCTGATTGGGCTAGAGATCCCACTGATCGTCGTTCCAATATTAGGTTTCGCTTCTTCCTAGGGGATTCTCTTATTTCTTGGCGCAGTAAGAAATAGACTCTCATTATTCGTTTTTGTACTAAGGCTGAATATCACGCTTTAATAGATACTACTCAAGAATTTTTGTGGCTCTGCTAGCTTCTTGCCGACATGGGCGTCTCTTCTACTGAAGCTACTTTTCTTTATTGTGATAATCATAGTGCCATTTAAATTGCTCATAATGACGTCTTCCATAATCGTACTAAACATATTGAGATCGATTGTCATTTTATTCGTCAACATGTTATTCGTGGAATGGTTCATCTCCATCCCAATGCTTCTACTGATCAACTTGCTGATATCTTCACCAAGGCTTATCCTCCTGGACGTTTTACTGATTTAGTTTCCAAACTCATGATGGTTGATATCTTTCCACCTTGAGTTTGCGGGGGGCTGTTAGTATGTATATATATAGTAATATATGTTGATTGATGGGTTAATTGATTGATTGATGCATTTTCCATAGATTAGATGATTTGATCGACAATGATTGATTCATTCCATATTTAACATATGTATTCTCTTCTATATAAAGGAACTCATTGTACACACTTTAATATATATACAAAAACACATTCTCTCTCTCTCTATATATATATATATATATACGTTCATCATTAAATAATATCCATCAATCACTCCCATTATACTACTTACAATCTCTAACCAAAAGAATGCAGACTCGAGTGTATTTAATCAATGACGAAGTGCTACTCATAATATCTAACCAAAGGACTGATAGAAATGGTTTTGGAAGTTTTGGAAAAATCTGATTTTCCCATAACTTTGGTCTAATTTCTAGGTGGGACCCATTCGCCAAATTTAGCAGGTCTAAGTGGTAATGCGTTTTATGCCGCGTTGTGATTCACGTGGTATATTTGGTTGCTCAAAACCATTATCGGATGAATGGGAAATTGAAGCCAAAGTGAGCTCCATGGAAATGGAGTTTTTGGTGGAAATTCCTTAAGGTTTGAATAAAGGCTTGTCCCACATTGGTTTGGTGGGAAGAATTTTATGGGTTTATAAGGCATGGGATTGTAACTTGGGGAGGGCCCCAAGGGGCACCCCAAGTTTGTAGAAGGGAGCGGTTATGGGCAAATTGGGCTAGACCCATTGGACTCAAAAATAAACACACACGCGCGCGCCGCCGCCGTCCGGTCGGTCGGGCGAGCTAGGCTTGGGCGCAGGTGCATGGTGTGAGGTTGGGTTGGGCTTGTCCAGCCCAATACCTATCTTTTTGGACCAAAAACATTTGAATTTAATTTTATTTTTTGGTAAAATAAAATTTCTGTCCAGAATTCAAATTAATTTCGAAAAAAATCTATTCGATTTTTTCCTCTACCAAAATTCTGCCCGATTTTTATCTGTTTGAACTTAAACCGAAACAGTTTCAGTATCTGTTCAAATTCAAACCCAAACAGTGTGATATCTGTTCAATTCAAACTGAACAGGTTTGCACCTGTTTAATTCAAACCAAACAGCCACTTTTTCTCCTATAAATAGACAAACCCTCTATTGATTTTTCATTCACAATTTTCATCCAAATAATTCTGCAATTATTCTCTATATTTTGCTGCATTATTTTCTTGTGAGAAAGAGTGTAAACACAAAGTGTGTTCGTTGTGTGAATAAATTGTAGTGCTGCATTTATTCGTTGTTGATCATTTTATCCTAGGAGATAGACGTCCGCAAATTTGAAAGCACCGTGTAGAGGACGAATCTGTTTTAAGAACACAGTGTTAAACACTGGACTTGATCAAAAGTTTGTTCAAGAAATTAATCAAGTAAATTGTTATTTATTTTCTGTTTCAGATTTTCATTTTGTTTTTGTAACAAAATAAAAATCTATTTTATTTATTTTATTTTATTTTCTGGTTTGATTTTTGTAATCAAACAAACTCTCTCATTTCTTTTATTTCTTCTGCATTCCGTTTGTTGTTAAGTACACAAACAGAATTTATTTTTTAAATACAGTGAAGATTGTCCAACAATCTTAAGACATACAAAACTTTTGGTGTCTTCATTGTATTTAATTTTCTGTGTTTTTACAAAGTGATATTCTGGTTAGACAATACAAATAATAGTAATATATTGTTTGACAAATAGTAGTAATATATTGTTTATTTTGTTTGACAACTAGTAGTAATATACTGGTGTCATTAACAATTGTAAAATATTAATTTGTGTTACAAAAAATTATTGTAGCATTTTATTTTTCTAGTTTTAGTAACAAGGAAAATAAAATTATTTTGTGTTATAATTTATTTTCTGGTTTTAGTAACTAGAAAATTAATTTGTGTTTTGATTTTTTCTGATTTTTGTAATCAAATATTATGGCTGCTGAAAGTAGTACTCCAAATACGATCGTTACGACGACTCCGATCCCCATACAGAACCATGTTCAAGTTTCGATAAATCATGGAGAAAAACTGGAAAAATTTAATGGCACTGAGTTTAAGAGATGGCAGCAGAAAATGTTATTCTATCTTACAATTCTAAATTTGGTCTGGTTTCTCCGTGGAGAGGCTCCAGTACTTAGAGAGGATGAAAGTGATAGACAAGTTGTTACCGCTATAGACGCTTGGAAGTATTCTGATTCCTGTGCAGAAACTACATCCTCAATGGTCTTAACAACATGTTGTATAATGTTTACAGCTCTTTGAAAACAGCAAAAGAATTATGCGATTCTTTGGAGAAAAAAAAATACAAGACAAAGTATATCGGCATAAAGAAATTTGTTGTCGGTAAATTTCTGGACTTCGTTATGGTAGACTCCCAAACGAGAATTTTTCAAGTTCAAAATTTTCAATTAATTTTGTATGTTATTCATTCTGAAGGTCTGTCTCTTAGCGAGTCTTTCCAAGTCGTTGCTTTGGTAGAAATGTTACCACCGGCTTGAAAAGATTTCAAAAATTATTTAAAACATAAACGCAAGGAGATGACCATGGATGAATTGATTGTAAGACTAAGAATTGAAGAAGATAACCGAAAGGCTGAAAAGAGGAATGGTAAAAATCCCATTGGGTCCAAGGCTAATGTGGTTGAACAAGTGCACAAACCATATAATAAAAAGAGGAAGTTTACTGGAGATGGTCCTAAACAAGGCGACAACAATGGCAATAAGAAGTTCAAAGGAAAATGCTATAACTGTGGCAAGGCTGGCCATCGAGCTTCTTACTGCCGCCGCCCTAAAAAGATCGCGGAAGTACAGTAAAAAGACCACCAATCAAGCCAATGTGACAGAATTAGATTACATCGCTGATAGGGTAAATGACATCAACCTCTCTGCTATGATGTCTGAGGCTAATTTGGTTGGAAATCCCAAAGAATGGTGGGTTGACACTGGAGCAACTCGTCACATTTGTGCGGACAATAAGATGTTCACAACCTATAATGAGGCTGCAAATGGTGAACAATTTTTCATGGGAAATTCTTCTACTTCTACTGTGGCTGGACAAGGAAAGGTAATCTTGAAGATGACATTAGGGAAAGAACTTACCCTCAACAACGTACTGCATGTACTTAACATCTGGAAGAATTTGGTTTCTGGTTCTTTGTTATGCAAAAATGGCTTTAGGCTTGTCTTTGAGTCTGATAAATTTGTATTAACAAAGAGTGGTATGTATGTTGGTAAGGGATACATGAGTGATGGTCTCTTCAAATTGAATGTAATGACGGTTGTACCAAAACTTGCTATGAATAAGAATAACACATCTTTTGCTTATATTCTTGAGTCGCATTTATGGCATGGTAAATTAGGACATGTGAATTTTGGTGTTTTGCGTAGATTAATTGGTTTGGATTATATACCAAAGTTTGAAATCGATCTTAATCACAAATGTAAGATTTGTGTAGAGGCGAAACTAACTAAGGCTCTATTTAAATCGGTTGAAAGGAAAGCTGAATCTCTAGAATTAATTCATACACATATATGTGATCTTAAATTTGTTCAAACTAGAGGAGACAAAAAGTATTTCATAACATTTATCGATGATTGCACAAGATATTGTTATGTATACTTACTTAGAAGTAAAGATAAAACCTCAGAAATATTTAAACTCTACAAATCTGAAGTTGAAAATCAACTTGGAAAAACTATTAAAATGGTTAGAAGTGATAGGGGTGGTGAATATGATGCACCATTAAATGAATTTTGTACACAATATGGCATTATTCACCAAACTACAGTACCCTAATCTCCACAACAAAATGGAATTGCTGAAAGGAAGAAAAGAACCCTTAAAGAAATGATGAATGTCATGTTATTAAGTTTAGGCTTACCACAAAACTTGTGGGGGAAAGCAATATTGTTTGCTAATTATGTTCTTAACAGAATACCCCACAAGAAATCTAACAGCACTCCTTATGAATTGTGGAAAGGTCGACCACTTCTTACAAATACTTAAAAGTGTGGGGGTGTTTGGCAAAAGTTGAAGTTGAAGTTCCTGTTCCTAAAAAGACTAAGATTGGATCAAAAACAGTGGATTGTGTGTTTATTGGTTATGCTTAGAATAGTAGTGCATATTGGTTTCTAACTTATAAATCAAAAATACCTGATATAAACGTGAATACTATTATAGAGTCAAGGAATGCTGTGTTTTTTGAACATGTCTTTCCTTACAAGAAAGGACAGAAATTAAGTTCACAGAAAAGAACTTATGATTGTACACAAAGTCAAGAGACTAATGACAATCAAACACAATAGATTAGTAATGGTCTCGACTAACAAGATTTAATTGATGATGAACCAAGAAAAGAAAGTTTGTCGGCTTATAAAATCTCTTTATGGATTAAAACAAGCACTTAAGCAATGGCATGAAAAATTTGATCATGCAATGCATGCTAATGGGTTTAAGATAAACGAATGTGCCAACTGCGTCTATGTTAAAAATACTGACTAAGAATATGTCATAGTTTGTCTTTATGTGGATGACATGCTTATCATTGGAAGCAGTCAAAATATGATCAAATCAACTAAGCAAATGCTTAATAGAAGATTTGATATGAAAGATATGGGGGTCGCAGATTTTATATTAGGAATGAAATTACTAAAATATCTGACGGATATTCATTATCTCAATCACATTATATTGAGAAAATTCTTGATAAATTTATCAAGGATGATATGAATATAGCTAGAATACCTGTAGACATCAGTCTTTATTTATCAAAAAATAAAGGTGATGCAGTGTCTCAGTTAAAATACTCCTAAATCATTAAAAACCTAATGTACCTAATGAATTGTACTCGTCCTGATATAGCTTATGCTGTCAGTAAATTGAGTAGGTACACTAGTAACCTCGGAGAAGACCATTGGAAAGCGATCATTTGGGTTCTTAGATATCTAAGATTTACCCGTGATCATGATTTGAACTTTAGTCGATATCCAGCAGTACTCGAAGGTTATTGTGATGCCAATTAGATATCGGATACTAAAGATTCAAAATTCACTAGTGGATATGTCTTTACTCTGGGAGGCGCTGTTGTTTCTTGGAAATTCATGAAACAAACATGCATTGCACGATCCACAATGGAATCAGAGTTCATTGCTTTAGACAAAGCAGGAGAAGAAGCAGAATGACTTCGTCAGTTCTTAGAAGACATTCTGATGTGGCCAAAACCTGTGCCAGCTATTTTCATTCATTGTGATAGTTAATCTACAATAGGCAGGGCACAGAATCATATATATAATGGTAAGTCACGACATATTCGTCGTTAACATAATACCGTAAAACAATTGCTCTCAAATGGAATAATCTCAATAGATTATGTAAAATCTAAAGAGAATATTGCGAATCTGTTAACAAAATGTTTAATAAAAGAGCAAGTGTATAGTTCATCAAAGGGGATGGGATTAAAGCCTATTACATAAGAGTCATCATAATGGTAACCCTACTTATATGACTGGAGATCCTAAGAACTAAGTTCAAAGAGACAATTAAGTTATGTGTGGCACGCCAGAAATCACCAAGGGATTAAAATTCCCTACCCATTCCTATGGTGAGAGTGATATCTGTAACATGTGTTGTCTGCATGAGTTTAAGGATAAACTTTGCTTTTAATGATTACTTATATCTTGATTTAGGCATAAAATCAAGACGAGTATAAGAGATACTCACAATAAGAATCCCAAGAACTAAGTTTGATGATTACTTATATCTTGATTTAGGCATAAAATCAACATGCACTGAAGACATCATTGGCATATGGCACCACGTACGTCGGCAGGAAGGCAGCTGGGGGAGAGGCAAACACGTCGATTCTAGATCCTTGGCCGAGCTGTTCGCAAGCAGCCTTCCAGCCGGCCTTGAAGAAAATGTCCTGGGTGGCATGAACTTGCTTGGTGTAGTTTTCCTCGGCCTCCTTGAAACCTTCGTTGTTCGCCTCATCTAGCTCATCCTTCCTTGCTTGTTTCAACGCTTCTAGCTCGGCCTGGAGAGCGTCTCTTTCTTGCTCGGCGGCTTCAAGTTGGCCGAGCAATTTGGAGTTATCTGAGTTCGTAATCTCCAAAGAAGCTTTTGACTGCCCTAGCTTGGTCTGAAGGTGCTCAACCTGACTGGCAGTGTTCGTCGCCTTCTACCGGAGTCTATGAATCCGCTCCATCACCAGATGTTGTTTCTGGATGGCTTGCAAGAAGAGAGTTCGATTAGAGAAAGGAAACCGATCAAACACTTGGAAAAATTTGAATAAAGCATGCAAAATTCTTACCCGGGTCATAGACTTGACCGAGGACGTCACGAGCCAGTTGTCAGGCACGTGGTCGCTGTCGATCACGTCGCTCGGCAGGGGGAAGGCTTTTGTCAGGTCGAAGGCTAAGAGCTGTTCCTTGTCACCTTTGACCGAAGTGGTTGCCGGGATCTCCTTACCCCGGTGCTTCAACTAGGGCTTCCAGGGCGGTGTTGGCTCAGTTGTGACCGTAGGTTGCTCGGTGTTCAGCTCCGCAACGAGCTCGGCTATGAGATCGGCGGTCTTAGGCCTTTTCCCGGCTCGGCAGCTGTCCTTGCTAGTCTGCGCTACGGTAGGTGGGGCCAACGCAACCATGGCTCCACTTGTCTGTCCGGCAGTAGCTGCGCGGGAAGGGATGCTCGGTAGCTCGGTGGATGTGGCTGTGATGAGATTTTTGATGCGGCTTCGTTTGGCTATCTCCTCTTCTTCGGTCAGCCGGATTAGGGGCACGTCCGGGAGAGTTGGATCGGGTGGTGGAGACGGTGCTCGGAGAAAGTCTGTTACTCTACTTCGGCGGGGAGCTGAGTATCTGTAGGTCGGTATGTAGCCGAGGAGTTCGTGGCAATCCCGGTTACGGTACCGGAGCACGATTCTGATGGCTGCTTCGTTGGGGTTATAGTAGTTGGCTTGCAAAGCTTCGATCGCTGCAAAGAGGAAAAAGGCATTAGTATAGAATGGTGAAGGAAAATAATTTGACCGAGCAGTTAGCATGGCTTACATGTTGAATCGAAGTTCATACTGATGTACCAGCCAAGCACGTCGGCTGTTTCATAGTTTCCAAACACCCAAAAAAAGTCGTCGTCGTGCATATCTTTGTCCCGGGTGCCGGTTACTATCTTTTCCTTGCCTGGTTTGATCTTTAGATAGTAGTTAAGTCCATCGCCTGTGTGCCCGAGGGTGTACTGGCGAAATATCTCAGCTAATCCTAGGCTGAGGCCTAGCCGGTTGTTTAGCTCGGCTATCCCGTTAATTATTCTATAGGTGTTGGTTGAGACTTGTGTTGGTGCTAACCCGGTGCACCTCAAGAACTAGCAGATTAGAGGATTGACCTGGAAGCGAAGGCCGCCTTCGATAATTGACAGCACGGTGAAAGGGCACTGGTCTAGTCTGCCCTAAGGGGTTGTGTCCTCGGCGTCGAGCTCGAGATGTACATCTGCGGGGATGCCGTACTCTTCCCAGAACGCGGTAATGCAACTTGTAATGACTCGGATCTTGATTCACTTTGGATTGATGAAAAGTGGTGCCCGTCACCTTAAAACTTGTATGGTTGTCGGACTCTTGATATTGATGGGTTGGCAAGTGAACTTTAAATATTATAATTGAGGACCCTTGGGTGATGTTTGGAACCTTAATAGAAGTCTTAACAAGGTATTTGGATAAGATTAGATAAAAAGCCCCAAGTTTGGAGTTTGAGTTTTTGACCAGCCGTTACTCTTTTGCCCTTTTCTCCTTCCACACTTTGAATTTGGATGTGAGGCTAGAACCATTGGAAAGCTTGTTTTCGGGGCTTCAATTTGGACACAAGAACGACCTAAAACGGGGTCCGAACGAGAGAGTTACACCTGTTTGAATTTTGAGTTTTTGTGCTGGAAGCATGCTCGCTCGAGCGAGATTTTATTCGCTCGAGCGAAGACTGCGTTTTTCAGAAAACCTGAGAGCTTCTTTTCCACGCTCGAGCCAAGCTTCCTTCGCTCGAGCGACCAGGTCGCTAACAGATATTATAAGGTGATATTTTGGCCCAAAAACCTTACTCTTTCATCCTCTCTTCCTCTCCCCTCCTCCATGTCCGAAAACCTAGCCCCCAAAACTTTGATTTCATCCATTTTTTACCAACAAATCCACCATGGATCTTGCATCAAGGTTGAAGAACAAGCAAGGATCAAGATTTTGATCGATTAATTTGGGATTTCATTTAAGTTTGAAGATGGGTCTTCACCCTTAGCTTCCAATCTTGAGGTAGGGGTCCTAGTTCTCCTTCAATGCTTACATTAATAGATAGATTTGTGGTATTTGGAGTATATAAATGTAAAACCCACATTTTTGAGCATATAGAGTATATTATGAAAATTCGGGATTTAGGGTTTGAGATGATGGAAGTTAAATTGATGGGTTAAAATGATGGATTGTGAACCCTAGGTGTATAATTTATGGGAAAATTGGAATAAAAAGGTATGGGTTAAGAAATTTGTATTTTCTTGAAATTTCTAGATTTTTCTTGAAACCCTAGGTTGATTTATGATGATAAACAATAAGTTTGCCTAAATTGAAAGTAGAATCATGAAATTGAGGTATGGAATTGTATATATACAAGTTTAATTGAATTTTGGAAATGTTTGAAAATCATGTTAAAAATTAGCGATTGAACCTTATTTATGGATATTGTAAATTATGCTATGATATGAAATGAAACTTGGGAAAAAGGATTAGTTAATGATATGGATAACATGAGCCTTGGAATGAAATGATGAAATGAAAATTTGGGAGTACACTTTGAATTATAATTAGTGGTGTTGAGTTAAGATTTGTTGAATTGTGGTGATTATGTAGATTTGTATTGACTATGTTGATTTTGGTTTTTGTGATATAAAATGTAGAGTTTCCAAAATGGGCTTAATCTCAAATTATTTTATTAAATTCCTAGTGGGTTGGTTTAGTTATTTTGAAACTCAAGTGGATGGTTTAATGGGGTTTCGTCATGGGGATGGGAAATGTTTGGTTTTTGGTGAAAACATTAGAAACTTGGAGATTTTTGGGGAACATGAAAATGTTCATAAAACTCTTTTCTTTCTTGGAATAAAAGATGAATGGGTGTAATTCCTTAATGTGTTTTGCAAGAATGGTAATCTTTTAAATATATTGAGTTAGAGAAATGGTTTTGAAAACTTCATGTGCACATGGTTGACTTGATAAGGAATGTTATGAACCATGGAAATTGTTGCAGTTGCATATCATTTCATTTATTATTGTGCATGGTGGTTCTAAATCGAAGAAATATTGCATTGCATTTTTAACATGGTATTGGCATATCATTTCATTTCATTACATTACACTTTGAGGTTTGATTTGAAAACTTGCATTGAGAAAAGAATGTTGAGAAATAAGTTTTCATGAAATGGTTTTGGGGTGAATAATGATGGTAAGTCTTGATAGATGGTGTAGAATAAGTTGGCTGCTCATGTGGGGTGAAAGACCAAAAAGTCGCCATGGATAGTTGATTGTTGATTTTTTCCGATGCGATTGGTAAAATGACAATTTGATTAAGTTAACTCATGTCCGGGGTGAAAGACCGAAAAGTCCGCGGATAGGTGATTGTTGATTTTTCGATTATGATTGGTAAAAATGACAATTTGGTAGTACTTGTATAGTCTACTTGCAGACACCGGCCTAGGGATTACCAGAGACGTATTTACCGCCCTTGAAATAAATTGTTAAGTTTTGAACAATTGAAATTGAATCTCATGATGACATTGAGAACATGGTGATTTTGAAACAATGCATTGGAACGGATGTTTTTCCTCATTGATTTATCTTGGCATAGCATTGCATTTACATATACTTTTGTGTTGAGGAAAAAGCATAACTATGTACATACTTTGTGAGAATACTCTACAAAACTTGGAAATTTATTTTAAATGAATGGTTGGTTTTCAAAAATGGTTTTGAAAGAAAATGGCTTTTATGAAAATAGTTTTTGGGAGTTCACTCCCGCCGTAGTGAGTCAGCAAAAGGTGGATGGTGTTGAGCTATGTGTTGAGAGGTATGTTGAGTTGATGATGTTATTTGTTGCTTGTGATGAATTGGTGAAATTTCATATTGATGTATAATTTGGTTTAAAGAGGAAAAGTGCATGGGCATTATTTGTGAATAATGGGAACCAAAAATAGATATGAGGATTATAGATTATGATAGTAAACTTAACGAAGTAGTTGTGTTAATAAAAGTAAATTGTGAGAGTTGTTCTATAATTAAATCAAGGATTGGCTTGGAAGAGTTTATTAACATTGTGTTATCTTGAAATGAAACTTTGCGGGTGAAATTAACGGGGTGAAATGAGTATAGGAGAATTGTTGGCGAGTCAAAAAGGAAATAGAATTTAAAATTTTGGGGTTTTAAGTTAAAAGTGAAGAGTAGAAAAGAAGAATGGAAGGAAAAGAAGAGTATTAACAATGGAAAATTAGTTGAGAAATGTTTGGGAAATTGGTTAATAACATTTAAATGATGTTGTTTCTTAAATATGGTTGTTTCACAAGGATCTATGTTTTTTCTAAAGTTAAGGGATGATTTTAATGGCTGAAGGTATTTCTTACAAGCGTTTAAATTGTTTTTGAGAAAAAGATACCTTACTTATGATATTTTGAGATTATGAAATGTCACCCTACTATATTGTATCACCCCGCATGCATGATCATTTCTATCTGTGTGTTCGTTATTGATTTAGAACTATGAGATTCCTACTGGGCATTAGTGCTCACCCCGTTGTTGTTTAATCTTTTTACAGGAAGAAAGTTTGGGTTATTTGATTGAAGATTTATGGAGTTCTTCAGTTCATTTGTATAGCTTCTTAGTAGATGTAAAGGTAGTGGAGTTGTATTTGTAATTATTTATTTGTAGCTTCGCGGCAGAAGCTTGGCATGTATTATTGTTATTGTATTTATTGAGAGAGGGAGAACATGTATCTTTGTGATTCTATTACTCAAGTGTAATAGACATTTGTAAATGTATATATAAAAAAATATATGGACCTAAATTTACAAGCTTTGGTAATGTTTTCGAGTAATAAAAAGTGGGGTGTGACACAACCAGCGTGTCAACAAGAAAGCGATAACGCCCTATGTGAAGCCAGCTGATTTTAGCACGGCAATGTTGGTTTGGCAAAATTCTCGGTTGATGGCTGCTCGGCCTTTGAGAGCCTCAGTATTGGTGCATGGTCCCCTTAGACTCTGCAGTAAAAGGAAGTGTGAGTGTAAATGGGAGCGCGGCCGCACAAAACGAGCTTAACTTTAGCTCGGTCAGATGGAGTGCCAAACCATCTCGGTCACAGAGGTAAACCCAGAAGCTCGGTTGTTCAAGCGGACCAGATTTTAGCCCGGTCGAGCGGTCCAGCGCTCTGTTACCTCAGTTTCTACGCGAGTTTCGCAAACTCGTAACTTGCTCGGTCTTGGTGTTTTTTGGGATCAAAAGAAGACCTAGAGCCCGGTCCACCCCAGATCTTCGTGTGTTCATCACTGAAGGTGAAGAACAGTGAAGAGAGCAGGGGCAGAAAAGGTTTTGGGGGGGCTATATCCTAAAACCTATGGTTTTTGTGCCATAAAATGTGAAATATCGAATGAAAAGGCAATGAAGAGATTCGAAAAACTTACCAGAATGAGGCAAAAGTTGAATCTTCGAAGAGCAAGAATAGTGCTTGATAGTAGGGAGAGCACTGCAGCTTTGGGTCGTCTGGAACAAGAGAGAGAGACAGTAAGAAGAAAATGTTAAGGGGCAGGTGGTGTATTTAAAGGAGAAGAACCGCGAAAATTTGAATATGAAGGGACGGCTGGGTTGGCTGCTCGAGGCCAAGCAATGATCAACGCGTGTCCATAATGGCAGCGGCGTCAATACTGAAGCGACAAGATGGCAAGTTGAGGCATCAACCGAGCAAGTCTAGAAACCGAGCGTGGGGATTAGCGGCTGACGCCTTGCGAACTAAGGACCAAGGGAGAATCTACCCCGGTCAGATCGTGTAATCCTAGTCACGCTTGCGCGAACGGAATTAAGGGGCAATTGAGAGAGAGATTTATAATCTGGCTTTGGGCTGTGGTAGAAGCTGGACAGAAGATGGCCAAGCACGTTTGGGCCGAGCTAACTTAGGCCTATTTAGAGGTGGTTTTGCTCGGTCGAGGTCCAGGACCAAGTTGAGGCCGAGCTATTTGGGCTTGTCTGCGTCCAGAATCGGTCTTACTCGGCCGAGGGTCAAGTTCCGTGTATGGGCCAAGCTTACTTGGCCGAGATGGTCACCTGCTAACCCGGGTTCCATGGTTTGCACGTTTAGCTCGGCGAGAAGGCTTTCTGTTTGCCAGCTCGACCTGTCTGGAACTCGGCTCTACCGGAATGCTTCTGAGCTCGGTTGTTATGGAGCTCGGCGAGTGGACACTGGGACTCGTTATGCAGCTCGGGCGTGTGAAGTTGAGGTGATGCCGCCGGGCTGCCGAGTTCCCAGTAATGTTGTCTGGCGATTTGGTTAGGTGGTGTTTGCTGGATTTGTGCTAACAGATAGGAGAACAGCTCCACGTGTCAAGAGGTTAATGGGTGCAGAGTTGAGCGTAGAAAGTATATAAGCATGACTGCGCCCCCCAAGTTGGGGATGGAATATCATTTGGTGAGAAACACTCATTGTGATATATCTCTCTCTTCCTCTCTCTCTCTCTAAGTGTGTGTGCTAACTTGACCGTCGGAGGGGTTTTCCGGCCACATACCGCCGGATAGCTCACCGCCGTTGTGCTCGCAGGTCGATCGGATAGACAAGGAGCTTGGACGAAAAGAGTACGAGCATAGTGAAATATTTGCTCCCCGTACAAGTGTCGAACTAGGGCCGTTTCTATGAGAATGAAGAGGCTAAATTCTCTAGAAGTACTCATGAACAACCAGGAGTATTCAAGGCCAAAATGAACACAACCGTGAGAACCACGATGTGTCAGAAGATATTTTGTGTGAAATCTATTGTCTTGGCTTACACAAACGGCTGAACAATTCAAGGCATCGCGTCCATTGATTAGCTAGTAAGTCCGATAGGTTATCACTAGGGAAGGTTCAAGGCTGAAAGCTATCTATCCTGATGCAAGATATTTTCAATTTATAATCTTTCGACAAATTCTGCATATTGATGCATTTCTATTGTCATCAAATTCCATTCGTGTGGGGGATTGTTAGAAATGGTTTTGAAAGTTTTGAAAAAATCTTATTTTTCCATAACTTTGGTCTAATTTTTAGGTGGGACCCATTCACCAAATTTGGCGAGTCTAAATGGTAACGCATTCTATGCCACGTTGTGATTCATGTGGTATATTTGGTTGCACAAAACCATTACCGGGTGAATGGAAAATTGAAGCCAAAGTGAGCTCCATGGAAATGGAGTTTTTGGTGGAAATTCCTTAAGATTTGAATAAAGGCTTGTCCCATATTGGTTTGGTGGGAAAAATTTGTGGGTTTATAAGGCATGGGATTGTAACTTGGAGAGGGCCCCAAGGGGCACCCCAAGTTTGTAAAAGGGAGAGGTTATGGGCAAATTGGGCTAGACTTATTGGACCCAAAAATAAATACACACGCGCGTGCCATCCGTCCGGTCAGTCGGGGGGGCTGGGCTTGGGCGTAGATGTGTGGTGTGAGGTTGGGTTGGGCTTGTCCGGCCCAATACCTATCTTTTTGGGCAAAAGACATTTGAATTTTATTTTATTTTTTGGTAAAATAAAATTTCTGTCCAAAATTCAAATTAATTCCGAAAAAAATATGTCCGATTTTTTCCTCTACCAAAATTCTGCCCGATTTTTATCTGTTTGAATTTAAATCAGAACAGTTTCAGTATCTGTTCAAATTCAAACCCAAACAGTGCCATATCTGTTCAATTCAAATCTGAGATTTGTACTGTTAATTCAAACCAAATGTACCACTTTTTCTTCTATAAATAGACAGACCCTCTATTGATTTTTCATTCACAATTTTCGTCCAAGTAATGCTGCAATTATTCTCTACATTTTGTTGCATTATTTTCTTATGAGAAAGAGTGTAAACACAACGTGTGTTCGTTGTGCGAATAAATTGTAGTGCTGCATTTATTCGTTGTTGATCACTTTATCCTAGGAGATAGATGTCTGCAAATCTGAAAGTATCATGGAGAGGACGAATCTGTCTTAAGGATACAGTGTTAAGCACTGAATTTGATCAAGAGTTTATTCAAGAAATTAATCAAGTAAAAAAAAAAAAAAGATGTTCCGACTGAAAATATTCAAAACTTTTTACATTTTAAATTTATCTATAGAAAACCGACTGGAAACGTAATATCAAAAAATTTGACATAATTTTAAAAAAATTACTAAACATAAAAACAATTGAAAAAAATTATAGCTTTATTTAGATGTTCCAAACATGCACGCAGAGTGTATTTGATTCATGGATTTGGAAAGAAAAATAGAAAAGATTTTTGTAAAATGTAGATATATTTTATTTACATTTCACTTATAATTTCTTTTTTCTTTCCAAATCTTTGAACCAAACACAACAATGAGAATGAATAAAACAAAATTGAATTGCGTACCATGGAACGTAGAAGTGGACGACGATGAAGTCATGCTTGGCAACAGTCTCGTAGAAGTTGGAGTTATCTAGATTCAGAACCAACTCCTTAGTTTCAGAACCAAACCACACTGCAATTGACCAACCAATGATCGCGACAACGAATACGTAGATCCATGACCTAGACTCCATTGCTTTCTCTCTCGCTATATCCCTGGAGGAGCTTGGTTTCTATAGTTTTGAGTGGGGAGATTCCCACCTGTTAGTACGGCCGGGCAAGAATAACGCCCGGCGTCACGGACTGTGGGGAACCGAGTAAGATGGACGGCCTAAGTGACCGAGCAACCAATCTGCTCAAGCGATGGCATCAACCGGTGTCTACTCGGGGACCGAATTGGAGACCGCTGGGTCGGGCGAAGTTCATAGCAAAGATGCAACCGAGCTGAAGGATTGGCCGGGCTACGCCGAGGATGCGGCGTGGCGTGGCGTAACCGCCGCCACCATGACGGCGGTTACTGGCACCGGATTGGAGGCAAGCGGTTGGAGGCCGGCATGCTCATAACCGGTCAATCGAGATGGACCGGGCGAGGGAAGCTCGGCATTTGCAGTTGGGCTCTCGCCTGAATCCAAGTCACAAGCCGGCGAAATGTAGCACGGCTGTGTGACGGCAATTTTCCACAAGTGTTTGGCCGGTCATGGCACCTCGGTCAAGGTGCCACCGGCCAATGGTGTGGGGAAGGACATCTGCTCCTAACGCCTCTCTGGTTAAGCGCTTCTGCTTGTGCGGAGGACGTAACCTTTACGTGTAAGGTGGTGAGGCGAACCGCCACTGTCGAGGAAGGACAGCGGAAGTAGTGCGCGCACAATCTCGGAGCTGCAAGGCAGCCTAGATATAGAGAAGGGAGGGCGGACGTTTCTGGTATGCGAATTCTCTCTCTCAAAAATTCTCTCTCTTCTCGTCTTCTTGCTCACTGAACTGACTTGAGCGTCGGAGGGTTTTTCCGGCACACCACGGCCGGGCAGCTCACCGTTCTTGTTTTGCAGAGACAGACGCCGTTACCAGAAGCTCGACGTTCAAGGCGTACGGAGAGACGTGGATATTTCGCCCCCGTACAATTGGCGCCGTCTGTGGGAATATCTTTGATCAACCCTTGTTCTTCGAGCTTTTTCAGCCGTTTCCATGGCCAACAATGAAGAGATTCATTTGTCCGGTGCCGATGGTGCTACTCCGGAGTTTGTCCGTAGGAGAGAAGGCCTTCCCAATGTTCCAGCCATGGCGGGCCTAGAAACTTCTTCGCGAGGAGCGCGCGACAAGCGTGGGAGGAGTTCAGATCGTTCGCGGAGTCCAGAGGGCCGCCGTCGCCGGGGGGAGTCCCGCGAGGAGCGCCTGGAGCATAAACTCAAAGATCAAGAGGCCCTCATTCAAAGGATGGCGGCGGAGATGGATCTCCTGAAGCGTCAAGTGAGGGGGAAGGGTGTTGCTGGAGAGGGCAACCTCAGTGAGCGCACCCCCTCCCCTCGTTCTAGCAGTCGCCGCCAGAGGAGGACCCATTCGATCTCAATCACCAGGAATTATGGGGTTGGAGATTCTGACCAGCGAGAAGACAGATCTGTCACGCGCGATAGCACCTATCGCCCCTCGCGCCCGTCATCGACGACGCGACACTCCGCCTCCTCCCGTTCCAGGGACCTCAGGGACGTGTTGGAGGAGAGAGCGCGCCGTCGGGAAGCTTCGAAGGTGCGGCGCTCGAGAGGTTGAGTGCTCCGATCCGTTCTGAAGAAAGGTGGCGATGCGGCGCCCAAAGTGATAATAACGCCTGGTGGACAAGGAGCTAAGCGAGACTAACAGCCACCCCATTGTCACCAGAGATCGAGAGCACCGCTCCTGCGGATTCCACCAACCGAAATTTACATCAGACGATGGCAAGACGGATCCGTACATGCATGTGAGTCATTCGGCAAGTAATGGGCCACCATTTGAACGACGCCTTGATGTGCCTCATTTTCCCAGCAAGCTTGGGAGAGCTGCGGTTGAAGTGGTTGGAGAGGCTCCCCCAGGGGTGAATCGAGGGGTGGTAGCAGGTGGCAGTAGCCTTCGTTACAACATTCAAGACAAACACCCCCACCCCGAAGCAGGTAGACCACCTCCTGGGCGTCAAGATGGAATAGGGGAACTCACTGAAGGCATACAATGCAAAGTATTGGGAAACCTACAACGAAATCCTCATTGCCCCCAACTGCCATCACTCAATACAAGAGGTCTCCCGGTCGGACATAAATTTGAGAGACTCACTCACGATGCATCACCCGACCACCATGGAAGCTTTGATGCAGCAGATCAACGAACACATCCGCGTGGAAGAGGATGCCGCTTCAGCAACCGAGAAGGATAATCCGGTCGCGGTGGACAAGAGAGTAGCGGGGAAAGTTCATTCGGTCGGGCAGGTGGTAAACCGCCCTACTGACCGATCAAAAGATCATCACCGAGGGACCGCCAAAATGATAAAAACAAAGGTCGCGAAAATGACCGGCCGATGCACCATGCGACGCAAAGAAGATGCCAAGAGGAAACTAAAGGCACGCAATTTGGGATCACTACGGTCTTTAAAATCCCCATCTACCGCATTCTAAGCGAGATCCGTGGGGAAGCCCTTTGTCCGCTGGCCAAGTTGGGGAGTCAGTGCGTGGCTTCAATCAAAATACCGATGCACCTTCCATGAAGAACGGGGGCACCGACGAGGATTGTTTGCCACTCAAACAAAGATCTGGAGGAGTTGGTGGCGGGCATCTCGACGATATATTGATGGGGAGTTAAGGCTGCGCCAACCGGTCAAACCGGCCAAACGGAATGCGACCTTAGAGGCCCCCATGAGAGTGATCAACGTCATCCATGGCATCGTTGAAGCCGTAGTCTGCGAGCTAAGAGGGATGATCAAGAAGGCCGAGCACATGAGGAAGTTCTCTCTGTTCACTCTTTGTGAAGAAGGGAAAGACCAGAGAAAGATATCCTCACATTTTCGGAAAGATTTAGAAAGGATCCAAATGCCGCTGCTTGGCCTTGGTGGTGACCTGCGTCAAAGACTTTGAAATCGGGAGAATTTTAATCGACCAGGAAGTTCGATCGAAATCATGTATTATGACGCATTCAAGCAAATGAAGTTGGAAGACAAAGACTTAGCACCAAAGAATATCCCTTTGGTCGGCTTCAATTCGCGGAGTGTGCTAATCGGGAAGATCATTCTACGGTCAAAGCGGGCGGTTGTAAAGCAAGTGGAGTTCGGGTGCTCAAGGTTCCGTCAACTTACAACCTAATTTTGGGTCGGTGGTTGCACGCCATGCAAGCGGTCGCTTCAACCTTCCACCAAGTCATGCGTTTTCAACGTCAAGCGGGCAAATAGAAGAAGTTTGGGGAGATCAAGTGATGGCGAAATTGCTTTGTTGCGGTAAATGGCGGAAAGCGACAAAAGGATTTGTCCAGATGATCGAGGGGCCTGAGGGCAAGGCGGTCCTTGAAGATGTGGGGCGGAAGGCCGAGGAAAAATCAGTTGAAGATTTGGTAGAGGTGCGCATCGATGAAAATGATCCAACTAAGTTCTTCCTTTTGGGATCATCATTGTCCAATGCCGAGCGGTCAGAATATGTCGACTTCTTGGTTTCTAACTTGGAGGCTTTTGCGTGGACGCCTTACGATATGCCTGGCGTCGACCCAAATTTCATTTGCCACCAGTTGAATGTCTTCCCTGATGCACGGCCGGTTATTCAAAGGACACGCCGCTCTGCCTTGCACCATGCTGAGGTGGTGGCAGAAGAGGTAAAGAACTTGCTGGAAGCTGGAGCGATAGAAGAAGTGCAATACCCCCGGTGGATTTCTAATACGGTGGTGGTTCCAAAGAAAAATGGGAAATGGCGAGTCTGCGTGGATTACAAAACTGTCAACCGCGCATGCCCAAAAGATAGCTTCCCTCTCCCTCGAATCGACCAGTTGGTGGACTTAACCGCTGGCCATCAGAGGTTTAGCTTCTTGGATGCATATCGCGGTTATCATCAAATAGCCATGTACAAGCCGGACAGGGAGATAACGTCCTTCACCACTCCCAGAGGCTTATACTGCTACAAGGTCATGCCATTTGGACTGAAGAACGCCGGGGCAACCTTCCAGCGGATGGTAACAAAAATGTTCGCTCCACTCTTGGGCCGCACTATGGAAGCTTACATAGACGACATGGTGGTGAAGAGTAAAGAGAAGTCTCAGCACCTTGCCGACCTAGCAGAAATGTTCGCCATACTCAGGCGCCACAAGCTCACCGAATGCCTCAAGTGTGCCTTTGGGGTTGCTTTGGAAAATTCTGGGCTTCTGGTCACAAACCGGGGAATCGAGGCCGACCCATCGCAAATCAAAGCCATACAAGAATTGGAGCGCCCCAACTCCACGAAGGACGTGCAACATCTTGCCGGGATGGCAGCCGCGCTGAATAGATTCATTAGCCGGTCTTCGGATCGTTGCAGGCCCTTCTTCAAGACCTTGAAGTCCAAATTCTTCTGGGACGATGAGTGCGACCGTGCGCTGGCCGACTTGAAGGTTTATCTTTCCACGGCGCCTATTACGGTCACTCCTCGGTAGGCGAAGAGTTGTTCCTTTATTTGGTCATTTCTCAACACGCGGTGGCTGGTATTGGTTTCTTTGAAGGCATCCAAAGACCTACCAATCTTTTATGTGAGCAAGACTCGCTCTCGGTAGAGACAAGGTACCTCCCTTAGAAGTTGGCGTTGGCCCTGATGATGGCGTCAAGGAAGCTGGCACATTATTTCCATGCCCATACAATAGTTGTATTGACCGAATTTCCACTCAAGGTGCTTTTTGAGAAGGCAGACTTCACAGGGAGAATCCTGAAGTGGGCCGTCGAATTGGGTCAGTATGACATCAAGTTCAGACCGCGCACCGCGATTAAGGCACAAGCACTTGCAGATTTTGTGGCGGAATTTGCCCCGGGAACACACCCTGTTTGCCCGGTTGATTTGGTTGATGCGGATTTAGCACAACCCATGGTTTTGGCAACAAGTGTTAGCTCGCCCCAGGAAGCAGAGCGAAACGCAACCGGACAACCTAAGGTCGACGGCTCGGAGGGAGGTGAGAAAAACCAGGATAAGGGAAGAGACCAGATCGAACCAACCAGGGACTTTGATTTGAGAAGTTCACAGAATCCCTCCGATTGTTGGAAGCTGTTCATTGGCGAAATGTGGAAACTCTTCGTTGATGGAGCCTCTAACAGACATGGGGCCGGGCTAGGAGTTGTGTTAACTTCACCAGATGGGCTCGTCGTAGAGCAAGCAATTACGCCGGCTTCCCGCTTCCAACAACGGGAGTATGAGGCCCTCCTCAGGGCTAAGCGCGTTGAGAATGAAGGTCACGCTCTTATGGTGTTCTGACTCCAAGTTGGTGGTTAATCAGTCTCGAGGAGTATGAGGCAAAGGCGAAAGAATGGCCAAGTATCAAGCGTTGGTCCGAGAAGAGATCAAGAAGTTCTCTGCGATCAGGGTCGAACAGATCAACCGCGAAGGAAATAGCACGGCCGATGAATTGGCTGGTCTCGCCTCTACTCAGACAGCATTTCCCAATCCCCTGATGATCGAATTCTTGCCTCGGCCAAGCATAGAGGAAGTAGAGGCAGCTGAGGTACTCTACACCGACTTGGGACCCTCCTGGATGGACCCCATCATCGCCTTTTTGAAAGATCGAACTTTGCCAGAAGAAAAGAAGGCGGCCCACAAGATCCGAGCAAAATCAGAGCGGTTTTGGCTCTCACCCTCTGGCGCCTTATACAAAAAATCTTTCACGGGGCCATATTTAAAGTGTGTCCACCCCTCTAAGGTGGAAGCCTTCCTCTATGAAATTCATGAAGGCATCTGCGGCTGACCATCTTGAGGCGAGATCTCTAGCATACCGAGCAATCTCGCAGGGCTATTGGTGGCCATGCATGCAGGCGGACGCGCAGAAATATGTTCGCAGGTGTGAGAAATGTCAGAAGTTTGCTCACCAGATCCACCAGCCAGCCAGAGAGTTGCTCTCTCTCACAAGCCCTTGGCCGTTCGCACTTTGGGGATTGGACATCGTTGGACCACTCCCAGTTGCACCGGGCAATCGTAAGTTCTTCATTGCCGCCACCGACTATTTCACGAAGTGGGTAGAGGCAGAGCCGCAACCATAAAGGAGAAGGATGTGAAGAAATTCGTCTGGAAGAATGTGATCACTCGCTTTGGTATTCCCAGAGCCTTAATCTCAGACAATGGTACTCAATTCGATGGGAAACTCTTTCGCGGGTTTTGCGAGGAGTTGAAGATTGAATTCTACAATTCGACGCCGGCCTATCCCCAGTCAAATGGTCAAGCTGAGGCCTCCAACAAGACCATCTTGGATGGCTTGAAGAAGCGGCTCGAGAAAGCTAAGGGTAAATGGGTTGAAGAGCTCCCTAACGTGCTATGGGCATACCGCACTACACCAAGAAGATCGACCGGGGAAACACCGTTCGCTTTAGCTTATGGCATGGAGGCTGTTATCCCACTGGAAATTGGCATGCCAACCATCCGCTCGGAGAGTTTCAGCCAGACTCGAACAATGAGGTTGTGGCATTGGAGTTAGACCTTCTTTGAAGAAAGAAAGAAGGCGCTAATTCACTGGCGGCTTATCGCCAGAACTCTCTAAAAAAATACAACAAGCAAAGACACCCAATTTGTTCAAAATTGGGGATTGGGTCTTGAGGAAGGTGCTTGGCAACACGGTGGTCCCTGGCGAAGGAAAACTTGGCGCAAATTGGGAAGGACCATACAAGGTGGTTGGCCTAGCTGGCAAGGGGGCATACCATCTGGAAGATTTGGACGGCAAGGCAGTCCCCCGACCTTGGAACGCAGCCAACCTTAAGGTCTTTTACTTTTAAGATGTAACTTGCTCTTGTTTAGCTACTTGCTCTTGTTTAGCTCTCTTAGACCTTTAGCCTTTGGCACTACATGTAAAAAGATAGCATTGCCTTTGCAATGTTTATGTAATAAAAGGATCATATTCTTTATTCTTTGTATTACATTGTTGTATTTTATTACTTCCTGTATGGCCTTTGTCGCGGTTGTAAGGTATGCCAAGGGCAAGAATGAACCCAAGCAAACCGGGCTGTATTCCTCGGAATGGGAGCAGACCACACAAACTGTTGCGCATGGAACGATGCACATTCAAGCCATTTGGTTTTGCTTTCGCCGGTGGGAGTGTTGGTGGCATGACCAACTGGTCAAGCATTGGTGAATTGCCCAATCTGAGAGCCGAAATGATTTTGCTCGGACCATTTAGCTCGTTGGTGAATTGACCAATGTAGTAGCCGGCGGATTTTGCTCGGCCACTTAGCATATTGGTGAATTGCCCAATATGGGAAGCGGTGATTTTGCTCGGGGAATGGCAATGTCGGTGTCCTTTCCATCAATTGCAAGGCGAGCTGAATTTGCTCGGCGAAAAGACGTAATGGCAATTGGACAAACTACAAATGACGTGCGTCACGAGTTTTTGCTCGTGGGATAATCATTGCGACAAAGTGGGGCGATCGATTTTGTTCGCCAATCCTACATGTCATACTATTTGGAAAGGGATTGCAGTTACGTGAGGACGATTGTTCTTGTGATTCGGCCGATCAAAAGTTGAAACAAAATTTGGAACAAGAAATTCAAATTACACAAGCGAGCAGAGCGGCATGTCGAGCAAAAAGTTGTTTCATTGATCGAAGAAGTTCAATCTGATCGGGGAACATAGCCCGGTTACATTGCAAAAATAAGAAAATAAAAGACAAGGAAAAGTAAAAAAGTACAAAGAAAGCAAAGTCATCAGTCTAGGTCATCAAGGCTTTGCTCGGCTCCCTCCTCCGTCGGCTCGGCGCTCGGCAGGGTTTGCTCGGGCAGGATGTCTTCGGCATCGTCGTCTGTGCCTTCCACCGAGACAACATCCCGATCAATCACTTCATCCTCAGCATTGTGGGATGCTTCGGGTGGAGTTTGCTCGGCTTCTTTCTCGGCGGCGGCTTCTTCTTCTGCCTCTTTCCTCGCCTCCGCTATCAGACGGTTTTGCTCGGCTTGGGAGTAGGCTAGCATGTAGACCGGGATATAAGCAGTGGGTGGGTTGATGAACATCTCCGAATCCTGGCCAAGGCCAACTTTTTCCACAGCCTTTTCCACCAAGACCGAAAAGATGTCCTTAGTAGCCCGGATGGCGCCCATAAGCCTTCCCGCTTATACCCACGGTCCTCCTCGTCGACCGCCTTGTCCAGTATGCCCTTGTGGGCATCCCTCAATTTGCGGAGCTCGGCCAGGTACCGTGCCTTGGCCCTCTTCTCGGCCCCCTTCTTGTCCTCGTCGGCCCGGTCAAGCTTCGCGGATTCGTCATTCGTCGCCCGACGACCACCGCTCGGTCTTCAGCATTTCTATCTCGGCCTGAAGCACTTTGTTCTCGGTGATGGCGTCTCGGAGACTCTTCCGAACTGCAACCATTCGCTCGTGGGCAAGATAGTTCTTTTGTGCGGTCTGCAAAATAGAACAGATGATTAGTATCTAAAAGCCGAGCAGAAAAACCGAACAGAAAGTTCAAGAAAAGATGTTGAATTTACCAGCACAATAGATTCTGCCGCTGAGCGGAGGAGCTTGAGGTCGGTCAGCTCTTCATGCTTCTTCATGTCACCGGGCAGGATCAATCCCCTGGTCAAGTTGAAACCGAGCGAGATGTCCTTGTCCTCGGCGACAGAATCTGCAGCGGAGACTGCTCGGCCCTTGTAGGTGAACTCTGGCACCCAGACCGGGGGGGCAGCAGGGGCCTTGCCTTTGGTTTTGCGGGCAAGTTGTTGCTCGGTCTGGTCGCCGAGCTCGGTAGACGCCATTTCGGTGGAGTCCTCATCCACAAGGCTCTGACCGGCTTCCTCCTCTCGCTTCTTCTTAGCTTGGCCGTCGTTCGCCAGGCAAGCACCGCCTCTTCGTTTGTCCTACCGAGTTGAAGATCCTCCCGGAGCTTCGGCGTTGGGGACTCGCCTTCCTCCCCGGTGATCATTGATTTAATGGCTCGATTTTCGCCATTTCTTGCTCTACAGAGTGGGGGACGAGTCCGACCCGGCAAAGTGGGATCTGGTTCCGGTTGGCTCGGCAGAAGTCGGTGACTCTCGTCAAGTGCTTGATAGTTGTACGCTTTGCTCGGCCGAGCAACTGGTGATTCCTCTTCGGTATGCGCAAAGAACACTGGATTGCCTCTTGGTTTGGTTTGCTGTAACGGCCAAATTTTTATCTCGCAAAAAGAGACAAGTGTTAGACCGGTGCAATGAAGAACAATGAAGAAAAGAAAGATAATGGTACGGTCAGCCGTGCTCCTTACCATCTCTACCAAAGTGTTTCCTAATCTGCCCGCTCTGTCTGGCTGCCTCTTGGTCTTCAGATGACGGACACCCACAAAAGTCATCATCGTTTGACTCTTTGTCCGCGTTGCCTTCGATGAGTTTTGCTCGGCCCTTCTTCACTTTAAGGTAGTAGCAAAACCCACCCTTATTGGAACTGAGGCTGTACTGGTGAAAAATCTCCGCGAGGCCGAGATTGAGACCGTGCAGTCGGTTCAGCTCGGCGACGCCATTTATTATCTTATAGGTGTTGTTGGAAACCTGGGTGGGGCAAAGCCCTGTCTGCCTCAAAAACTCGCAGATCGTTTCGGACCGAAGAAGTCCGCCCTCTATTATTGACACCACGGTGAAGGGGCACCGTTCTAAATCGCCCCAGGGAGTTTCTCCCTTTTTGCCGAGCTCTAAGACCACGTCTTCGGGGATTTGGAACTCTTCTCGGAACTCCGCCATTGCCCCGGGCGAGCTAACCCTAAAGCGGTATTTTCCCATTATCGCGGCTATATTTACTCTACGGTATCTCGGTCAAAATTGAGTCGTTGCTCGGACTTTGAGCCCCACGAACGTTGATGCTGGAATGGTCGGTCCTACTTGTTTTGCATGATGAAAAAAGGGCAAGGGTTAGCACGGCATATATTGCGCGGCTTGCATTGGAAATAGCTCTAAAAGGCTCTGGGTGTTTGGCCTCCCCTACCTCCATCAGATGGCGGATTTAGCCTTCCTCTTTTTGGTCTTGGTCTCTACTCGGTCTAGGAGTTTTGACCTTGATTCTATAGGAGGTTTTTGCTCGGTCGACCCCCAGATCAAGGAATTGGCTTCTGATTTCAGGCCTTGAGCCCGGTTAAACATTACCGATCTAAGGTGGATAGCTCGGTTATGGCCTCAGTACAGAGCCATAAACAGCTTTTTGCTCGGTTACAGCGCTAATGGTGGATCTAAATGAGCGTTTTGCTCGGTTTTACCCAGAATTCATCGTGTTCTTCCTAAGTTCTTAGCCCATTCATCTACCTAAGGGGAAATGGGGGCACGAGGGCCCCCTCCTCCCTCCGTTTTTATCTCCCTAGGGTGTAAAGCATCCAAGCAAGACTTAAGCAACAAAAGGCAACATGCAAAGCACAATGGTACACGAAAATGAAGAACATGCTCGCGGAATCCAAAAATGGCAATGGAAATACAGTGAGGGAGTGGAAAGACTTACCAAGGACTCACGAGGGGTATGGGAGCTCGAGCACGCTTCAAAAATGGAGACAAGAGCTGCCTGGTCGCAATGAGACGAAGCAATGGCGATGACAGGAAGGGGGGAGCAGTTTTGGACGCTAGGGTTTGGTGTCTGAGAGAGAGGGTGAGAAGTGAAGGGACAAAACCCATCACTTAGGGTTTATGGTTGGAGGCAAAACCCAAACGGCGCAGCCGTTTGAATTCTGCGCGTGCCAGACGGTTGGCAGCACGACCCAATGAATTGGTGACACGTGGCACCGCATCGCGTGTCAAGCCGACTGCATTTGTCGACCTTTGATGTATCGGATTTGACGGCAAAATTCCATAGCTCGGCGATTGATGTGTCCCAGATTGAGATAGCTACGACGAGAATGTACCCGATGGATCACACTCAAGAACGAAAACTTCTTCCCAACTAAGCTCGACCGCAAGGGTGCGACCCTACCTTGTTTCGGATAAGGTAAACCCAATCACGATAGCTCGGATGGGTTTAAGGGGCAATTGAGTGGGGAGATTCCCACCTGTTAGTACGGCCGGGCAAGAATAACGCCCGGCGTCACGGACTGTGGGGAACCGAGTAAGATGGACGGCCTAAGTGACCGAGCAACCAATCTGCAAGCGATGGCATCAACCGTGTCTACTGGGGACCGAATTGGAGACCGCTGGTCGGGCGGTTCATAGCAAAGATGCAACCGAGTGAAGGATTGGTAAGACGCCGAGATGCGGCGTGGCCGGGCATGTAACCGCCGCCACCATGACGAAGCGTTGCACTGACCAGGATTGGAGACTTAAACGGTTGGAGGCCTAAGATGCTCATAACCGGTCAATCGAGATGGACCGGCGAGAAGCTAAGCATTTGCGCTTGGGCTCGCCGAATCCAAGTCACAATGGCGAAATGTAGCACTAGCAGGACGGCAATTTTCCACAAGTGTTTGGCGGTCATGGCACCTCGATCAAGGTGCCACCGGGCCAATGGTGGGGAGAGGACATCGCTCCACTTAACGCCTCAATACCGTTAAGCGCTTCGCTTGTGCGAAGAAGGAGGATGTAACCTTTACACGTGTAAGGTGGTGAGGCGACCGCCACCGCCCTGTGGAAGGATACGGAGGTAGTGCGCGACAATCTTGAGCCGCAAGGCGACCTAGATATAGAGAAGGAGGCGGACGCTTTACGGTATGCAATTCTCTCTCAAAATTCTCTCTTCTCGTCTTCTTGCTCACCGAATCGACTTGAGCGTCGGAGGGTTTTTCCCAAGACACCACCACGGCAACTCACCGTTTGTTTTGTAGAGACAGACGCTACGTAAGCTCGACGTTCAATGCATTTGAGAAGCGTGGATATTTCGCCCCCGTACAAGTTTGATTTTTCTTTGTGATGAGGAGAGAGACTACAATACTTTTCACCGTGAGTTTCGAGACAGAGGGAGAGAGAGACAGACATCGATAAGATCAGCTTAAAATAATATATAAATATATTTTTATAAAAATAATTATAAATTGATTAAAAAATTATCAATATTAATAATTAATATTATAAATTTTTCAGTAATTAAAATTTTGAAATAATCTGATTGTAATTTTCCCTTATTGTAAAGATTCGAATGTATGATTTTCTTAGTACACAGAACACTAGTCGTCTAGCTAATGTTTGTCTTTTTAATCTTTCGACAGTGAACCGTATGAAGCCACGTCCATGCCGAATTTAGTTTTTTTTTTTTTGGCAAATAATTGCCTCTTGATTGTAATGACAATGATTATTGGTCAACTTTGTTTTTAAATTCCATTATGAGAAACCACAGAAGTTAGCTTAGTTGGTGCCGATTGGGTTCGAGATGTGTTCTCTCTAATAACAGATTCAATTTTCATTATATATTATTAATTTTTTTTAA
This sequence comes from Camellia lanceoleosa, assembly GCA_025200525.1. Taxonomy (NCBI): domain Eukaryota; kingdom Viridiplantae; phylum Streptophyta; class Magnoliopsida; order Ericales; family Theaceae; genus Camellia; species Camellia lanceoleosa. The sequence continues at coordinate 108,656,499 of CM045766.1, read as the reverse complement.
ATTATGTCCACAGACTCTTTTTAAGATTTTTCTGATCTATATAAAAATATCACTTTGCGTGAGTTTTGAGATTAGTTCAAATACAAAAACTAATACAAACAAAATCCATTATCAGGGTTGATTTGGTGTTTACCGATTGCACATTTTTTCTTCTTCTTCTTCTACTACTCCTTCTCCTTTATTTTATTTTATTTTTTACTTTTTTGTGTCTCAGTTGAATTTTTCACAAGAATTTGCGGGAGTTGTTGACTTATAAGGTTTAACACAAGTCTTTTTAATAATTTGAATAATATATTTTGGAAGACATCTCATGCATATTAGTTATAAAAAAATTAAATCGATTTAATAATTAAAACATTTTCACTTATCATATTTTGTCTCCACATAAATGGATGATTTTTTAAAATATCTTTGTCTATTTAAAAATATATATATATATATTTTTATAATATTATACAATGTGTATCCTTAAAAAATGAATAATGCTATATGTATTAATTGATATACTAATTAGTGTACCAATTGATGATGTGACATAATTTAAGAAGTTTTTGAAATTTGTAATGTGATTAATGAGTGGGGTCAATAATAATATCATAACTAGTATTAATACACTAGTTAATATATTAATTGGTATATGTGACACCACCGTTAAAAAATATATTATATCACAATATATGTAATATAATTACAATGTTCCATAATAAATATCACAATATATTATAATTTTTCACAGCAAAATGGTTTGTCACACCAAAATGGTTTGTCACATTTCTTACCACAATGATTTGTAATATATATATTTTTTTGATCAACAAAGAAAATTAACTTTATTGATGAACCAGAGCAACTATTACAACAAAAAGGTTTGTAATATTTACACCACGCCAACATTCATATATAACATAACATAGTTTGTAACTTGGGATATCTACCAGTCTGTCCTACTATTTGATCTTATCACTCATTATGTCCTAAATTACAGTCTTATTGTCCCATATATATATATATATATATTTTTTCCTTTCATTTTTACCCTTAAGTGTTTTGTGTTGTCCTAAACAATATTTTGTTCTCTCTCTCTCTCTCTCTCTCTCTTACAGAAAACTCTTCTCTTTCTCTACAGCGTTTCATACCGCTGCTACCACCAACGCCGCACCACCACCGTCGCCATGGTTGTTCACCCGTTATGGCCACCATCATCGACCATCGCCACCTTCGTGGACCACCGCTACCATCGTTGTTCACCAATCATCTCCATCATCCTTCTCCGTTGCCGTCAACGTCACTCGTTTCAACCACCGTCCTCATTATCCTCCCTTACTGTCGTTGACGCTCGCCTCACACCTCCGTCCTCATCTTCGACGCCTTTTGCCATCTTATTTCTCATTCATCACCGGTCTATTATTTTCAACGCCGATCTTCACTGGCGACTTTAGATTTGGCCATTTTCAATGCCAATCTACTATTTTCGATGTCAATCTAATATCACAGCCCTCATCGATGTCGAAATGTAGCACAAACAAGGTCGCTGGAGTTCCTATCTGTTGTTTATACTAGTGATAAATTTCTAATTTTATATTAAACTTGATAAATTAGCAATGATAAATTTATCATTTGTAATGGTGATGGCTAGATTTTCTTTTTATTATTATTATTTTTTATTAGAAATAGTCAATGATAAATTTATCACTGAATTTGACTTTTGATTCTTTGTCTTGTTCTGTGAATATGAAAAATAATAAAAACTATTTTCTGGTAATGGCTCATCGTCTCTCTCCTACATTCTCTTCATTATTTTTCTTCTCATTTTGTTTTGTTTCTACTGGATTTAAAGAGGTTATAGTAGTGGTGGTGGTGGTAGTGATGTAATGGAGATGAAAAATGGCCAAAAAAATATTGTCGAAAGTTGGAGGATGGTGGTAACGGCGAAGGTTGCCGGAGGTGATTATCAGAGGTCACGGAGGTTATCGCTGGCAGTTGGAAGTGATCGACAATGGCTTGAAGGGGCAATGGTGGGTCATGATAGTAATGTGTGCTGAAAGTAAAGTCAAACATGTGGGCTCACAGGTGTAAAATGAGAAGATGGACTAAATTATTTTGAGTCTGAACTCATAGGTATTAAGTCTGGTCCGAATGACCAGCTGTAACTCTCCCTTGTAACTTTAATTGAACTAGGTTAGGCGTTAAAAAAAAAAAAAAAAAAAAACTTCAATGTAGGGATGCACACCATAAATTCATCTAATTGTAGTTTTTACCACAAAATATTATAACTATCATCCTAAAGTGACCAAACATTTTTTTTAAGGGTGTAAACCGCACCAGAATATAATATAATATAATATTTATTTAGATTATTGTTAGGTAAATTACAAATACACCTTTTTGATATTTGCTTAAAATATGAATTTTCCTCTATGGCTGGAAAATTATAAATATCTCATTATCATAATTTTTTATTTAACAGAATCAATTGAAAAAATAAAATTCCTATCTGTTCTCATATACGGTGATAAAATTACATAAATTATTAATTGAAATAAATTTCTAACATTATTAAAAACTGTTAATTGACTTTGATAATTTATTAATAAAAGGGACCATTTATTATAAAATTAAAAATTTTAATGGACAAGATATAATTTTCAGAATTACAAGGGGAAAAAAAAAAAGACATTTTAAGCAAATTCTAGGTGATGTATTTGTAATTTATCTTTATTATTATTCTTTTGAATATCTATATAACGTTAATGTACATATCTAAATCGAAATCTTCTGTGGATTCTTCTATTTTAGCAGAAGCAGAGCCGATTAGCTTCTTTAAATAAGGAACAATACCATCAGCATCCCGAGGTCCTTGGTAATCTTCTGCGGATTCTTCTATTTCAGCAGCAGAGGCAGAGCCAATTTGCTTCTTTAAATAAGCAACAATTCCTTCAGCATCTCGAGTAGGTCCTTGGTAATCTTGAATATGGTTCTCTCCCATTCTGAAGATCTTAATTGTTGGGAAACTCGAAATCTTAAATTCTCTTGCAAGGTCCATGTTCTTCTCTTCACTGACATCAACTTTAGCCAGGGTGACTGGAGGATCATGACTACTCAGTACAGATGCAGCTTTCTCATACTGCAAAAATCAATATAGATAGATATACATTGTACATTATTAGCCAATGATATATATATGTTACTATCAACAATATAACCAGCTTGATGAAATCTTATGTAAACCCCCTCTGAAATTGGATACTTTCATTACCTCTGGAGCAAGTTTTTGGCAGAAGCTACACCTGTAACAGAACATAAAAATAATAATAATAAACATACCAGATAAACAGGGATTGTGATTCCATACTAATAATAATAGGCTTAAGCTTTTAAGTGGGTATGAATTTCAAATAATGTATATTGGGTCTTGATATGACGTTTATTGACTTTAGAATTTCTCCCTAATGGATTGGATTGGTATTGTTGTGCGTTTATGGGCTCCTAATTCCCCAACAGGACATACTCCCCAAAAACTGCAATTTGCATCTATATAACGAACCGCTTGGCCTCATGATTTTAATAAGGAAAGAAAAAGCAAGAATAAAACAACCAAAAACAAGCCCAATCATGAGCAAGCACTGCACCGGAGTTGGTGAGTAACCAACAAAGCACCTCAATAAAGAAGGACAACAAAACCCAAAGAAAGACAAAGCCTTTGTACAAGCCTAGGACAAAGCAGAGCTCAAAACAGAATAGCAGATCCAGCAAATGACTTCCATTTGAATCCCATCCACCAATCAAGAAGACCCTCTAGCTAGATTTGGACAGTATTTGGAGGCTTTTTAAACTATTTTGTATAAATACATATGTAAAATAAAGAGTATCGTTGTAACATATAAATGAAAGATTAATTAGGTAAAATAAAATGCATGCCTTTTTCCATAATCTAACTAGTAAAAAATAAAAATCAGCATTTGGAATTTATCTAACCAGTAACTGCATCCATGAAAACACAATACAATTTAATAGCAACCAGAAAAAACGGTACCCGTAATCTCTAGCGAAAAAGACATAAATCGAATTTGCATATTGAAAAGAAATCATATTATGATCCAAAAACAGGAGTGTCAAACGCATAAGAAGAGCACAAGCACATTCATGAACATCACCATGCAAAAAAACATAAGACCTCTCTCAGTCAGCAACGAACCACTGATTGACACATACTTAAAATCCAAGCAAAGTTAGCAACTATGAAAGCATAAGCACCTATATTTTAAAACAAGTGCCAGATCTCGTATTGGACACCGTGGGAATATGCAGACACGGCGAGAACAAGTATGGAACACTCCGGGAACACTACATGCTAAGTTATCTTTTTTTTCTATTTTCTTTAGTATTTTTGATGAATTTTGAATGTTTATTATTTATTTCTTAGATTTAAATACTTAATAGATTATTCACAAAAATATATATATAGAAATTGTAACAGTTAATTTAAAAGTGTTTTTTTTATAAATAATATAGAATTAGAGTTAATTTTTATTAATTGTGATTGTTTGCGAATGTAATATTAATATGGATAACAAATAAAAATATATAAAAATATATTTTATTATCGTGTCTCTGCTGTCTTTCGTGTTTGTATTTTTTTTAAAATTGTTGTGTTCAATATCCTCATCCGTGTCCGCATCTACATCCATACTTTGGTTAGCAATAATGTTAACTATTCTCATTTTAAAGGCCTCAGACTAACCATAGACGGGCCCAAAAAAAAAAAAAAAAATCATCAAAACAAAAATCTAAAATCGTATTTGGATCATGAATTTAAAAAGGAAAAGTAAAAGGCAGAGTTTCTAAATTCCCACCTAAATTTATAATTTAAATATGGTCTAAATGTAAATTATTTGGATGAGTGTATTTAAGTTTAAACTATAAAAAATGGTAGCAAGGTTAATTATTGGAGGTAGATTTATTACTATGAAGTGGAGGATTAAATGCTTTTTTATTATTATTATTATTTTTTTGTTGTTGATTTTTTAGCCTTTAGTTAATTTTCTACACAAACGGATGAAAAAATATAAAATTGGAAAAAAAAAAAAAAAGACCCAAAAAAAGAAGGCAAAAAAATTTAACTCTTTTATTATTATTATTATTTTTAAATCAAAATTTTTTAACTTTTAAATTTGTCTACACTACAGAGACTGAAAAATAAAATATATATATAATTTTGAAGAAAAAAAATTATAGTTTTATTTAAATGTTCTAATCAACCTTAACGTTGTGTTTGGTTGGGAGATTTGAGAAAAATTTAAAAAAAGAAAAAAAAAATCTGTAAAACTAAGTGAAATATCGGTATATTTTATTTACATTTTTACATTTTTTTTAAAAAAATCACTCTTCAAATCCTGACGAAACACAACATAAGAGAATTAATAAAACAAAATTGAAATACATATACATACCCTGGAACGTAGAAGTGGACGACGATGAAGTCGTGGTTGCCAATAGTGTGGTAGAAGTTGGAGTGATCTAGATTCAGAACCAACTCCTTAGTTTCAGATCCAAACCACCCTGCAAATGACCAACCCATGATAGCCAAAACGAAGACCATGATCCATAACCTAGACTCCATTGCTTTCCTGCTAAGCTTTCTCTCTCTATAAACTCCTTTTCTCTCTCGCTATATCTCCTGGAGGAGCTTTGATTTTAGAGTGTGATTTTTCTGTGTTGACGAGCGAGAGAGACAGAGTACAAGACTTTTCACCGTTAGTTGAGAGAGACAGCGATTATACTCGCTATGTGTATGGCTGATTATTCAGGATCACAAAATTTCCCGATCTGCCTATACAGCAGTGATTGGGGCCCCGAAAATAGAGGCCCCCGAATGTCCCTAAAAAAAACAAGGCATAAGGAAAAAAAAAAAAAAAAAAAAAGGAAAATATTTAAGACGATGTCGTTTTGGACATTAGGAGTATTAGGGGCAGCTTTTTGTGGACAAAAAATATTTCTGCTGCCCATATTAGTTTAAATTTAATATTAGGCCACGTTTGGGAACTAACTCATTTAGCCAAAAAATTATTTAAAAAATTAAAAAATTAAAAATTCATATAAAAAAGTTAAAGATTTACTTTTTTCTTTATTTTTTACATATTTTTTCGTAAAAAACTAAAAAAATCATCCCAAACATATTAATTTTTTTAACTCATATTTTAATCAAATAATCAAAAAATTACTAAATTAACCCGTGCCAAACGAGCCTTAACAAAAAAGTTTGAGAAAGAATTGATAAGGTAAGTGAGGCAAAATTGTCAAAGATAATGTATAAAATTATATCATTAAAATAATTAAATTTGATGATACAGTGAGTCCTCGTGGATGGGCTGGACCGATCCAAGCTCCTCAAGCCCACTGGATAACCTGCAAACAAGTTCAATCGGGGAACGGGGTAGTCCCCCGGCGAACCCTCCGGTGTAGGAATTAGAGAAGATGGTAATGTAGAAGAAAAACGTAGAGAGAGAGATGGGAGATAGAAAACTTAACCTTCTTCTTTTCCTTGAGTTTAGCTTATATCCAACTGTAATCATTTCGCTGTCTCTGTCGTTCTGATTGTCCCCGCCGAAAGCTTGAGGCGTGGTTCGCCTTTGTTCGTGCAGGGGTGTGATTCCTTGAGAGGTGTTGTCGCAATAAATGCCGTGATGGGTGCATTAATGGTGATGTGTCAGGCAATAACTTTGCAGATCTTTGTTCGCCGACGTGGTCCGCTTCAACCGCCACTTGTCCGAGCATCATTGGTCTTTCCGTCTAGTTGGACTCAAATGTTGGGTTTGGCCAACCGGTTGTATAATGGGGTTTGAATGGTGGACCGTGGGCTCTATGGGCCTATCCTCGTCAAGAGTCCCCATTCCCGAGTGCGATTTTAGTCCAACGAAGGAATAATAATAGTAATGGTAAGTCCGACCGCTGTGGCCGAACCGACCGTGAGGGTGGTTGACCGTGAGGAGAGACCGACCGAGGTGGGCCGGGTGGGGCCGCAAGTGAGGGTGGCCGAGTGGGAGGGCCGACCGCAAGTGGCCGAGTGGAGAGGCCGACCGTGAGGGTGGTCGAATGAGGGCCGACCGTGAGGTGGCCGATCGAGGGGCCGACCGTGAGGGTGACCGTGAGAAGCCGATGAGGTGACCGAAGGAAGCCGACCGTGAGGGTGGCCGAGCGAAGAAGCCGACCGTGAGGGTGGCCGAAGGGCGCGGCTCAAGAGGCGGGCGTGTCACGTGATGACTTGAAGTGGAAAAGACAGGTGAGGGAGAGTTCGGCATCTGGACCGCTCGCGTGGGGGATGTGGAACGCGTCAGCGTTGGATCGAGAGTGAAACGTCAGGGGTATTATTATGGGCATTGATGGGACAAGTTTGGCGGAAGATTTGAAAAAGTTTTCAAACCGCGAAAATTAATTGGGATCCTTGGAATACGGGCAAACCGTGGGCTTTTGGTGTCATACGATTCACCTACTTGTTTACAAAAACTCAAAATATCCAAAGTATCAATTCTTCAGGCTCACGATACCCCATTAAAATACTTGCGATTTCGAACTGATCCGGGTTATTCGCAATACGCTTTAGCAATGGCGCAGAAGGACCGGAATGTGAGATGGATCCGCTAGGAGAGGACGATCTTGTGGAGTGGCGCAAGAAAGATAGATCGAGGGTGGAGGTGCCATCGGTGCGAGCTGGGCCACCGGTGGAACCAGATCACCGCACTCGAGCCGATAGGTCCATTATAACGGCGGCGGAGTTGGAGGCTATCCGCGAGAGGTACCAGATTCCCGGAAGTGGAGTTGGTGGTGCCAAAGTCCACAGACCGCCATCTGGACGTGAGGTCGGGAGTTCTCTCTACGAGGAGGCAATCAAGCGATTGCCGCCGCCATGATTGTGGTGGATGTGCTTAACCGCTTAGACATGGCACCGTGACGCTTGATGCCCAATTCATGGAAGATTTTGTTGTCGTGTGCAAGCGCCGTCAAGGCAATGGAGGGGCCATGACAATGACGAATTTTTTGTCGCTACAAAGCGACAGGGCAGCAGGAGACTTGGCTAACCCTACAGGCCGAGGCAGGGAAGGGCTTGGTGGGGTTACCAACCTCGATTAAAGGTTGGAGGCATAGGTGGTTCTATGTGTCTAACTCGAGGGGTTGGGCACGCAAGACGTGGAAGGTGCCACCAAGTTTGTGGAGTCGAAGGTGCGGATGGAGGAGAGGGTAAAAAGGTGAAGGAGTGGAGGGAGAGGGAGAAGGTTAGGTGGGACGTAGGTGCGCACCATCTCGCCTGCTTGAGGCGGGTTGGGACCACAACCTGGCCGGGGATCTCGACCGAGGAGTTGGAGGCCAAGAGAAAGGCACAGGAGGAGGAGGATCGTGCTATGCTACTTAGGGCTCAGAATTCACGGAGGCTCAAGCCGACCTCCTCGGCCAAGTGGTGAGGGAGAGGATTCGCCGGCCAAAAGCGTTGGAGAGAAAGGATTGGAGGAGTCTGCCCACGATCGCTTCCAAAAGACCTCCAAGGAGAGGTCATGAAGGAGATGGAGGCACTGGGGTGGGGAAGAAGAAAAAGAGGTTGAGGCGAGGTGGGAGGAGCCCGCCAGTAAAAGAAGAAAGGAGGTAAGGAAGAGGCCACCGCCAAGCGAGTGGAGGGAGGGGAACAGCCCCGAAGGGTGGTCGTCTCACTGGGGAGAAGTCCTTGTGACAAAGGATACCCCGAATGGCGATAACCAACCGACAAAGGACGTGGAGAGAAGGCCCCAGCAGAACAAGTAGAAGCCGGGTTGGCTAGCGACCCAAGTGTGAGGTCAGAAGACCTCGATCGCCAATGAAGTTAGGGTGGGTGGAGCCAAGTGGGAAGGAAGCAGACTCAAAGGGTTCTGGCCCCGTGAGGGGTTTGGGTCTCAACACCGCTTTCTACCACGCCAGGTGGCCGAGGGTAGAGGGGAGGTGGGGCTACCAGTAAGGTGGCCGTCTGTCTGAAGATTGCCGGCGGGTCGACCACGGCCGCCAGTTCAATGAAGCCGACCTTGAGGGGTTATGCTCGCAAATGGAGGTAATCACCGCAGGGGCTCTTCTAAGGAAGGCGGGGGGAGCCAGGCTGAAGGCAGAGAAGGCTGAAGCACAGTTGGAGAAGCTGAAGATGGAGAAGGCGAAATGGGCGAGTGATCAGCCGAAGCAAGAACACAAGCCGAGCCGGAGGATACACGCCGCAGGTTGTGTCACTCGAGTTCCAAATTGCCTGGTGAGCGTAAGAAATTGGCAGTCCAAAGCCCAAAGTGCTATTGCCAATGATCGGCATGAAGAGGCCATGACTAACAACGAAGAGCTGGTGAAGCAAAGAGACGAGGCGGATGCTAAGGTGGAAGCTCTGCAAAAGGCGTTGGAGGACGAGGAGGCCAAGGCAGAGGGGGAGCGAAGCAAGGTAGCCGCGGAGAGGGAGGCCCTGCTGAAACAATTTGAAGCAGAGAGGGGAAGGTTGACTGCAGAGGGGGAGGTCTGGAGGAAAGAGCTGGAGGCTGAGAGAGCCAAGGCTGTAGCTGACAAGGAGGCCCTACAAAAGGAGCTGAATGAAGAGAAGGCGAAGGCGGCCTCGGAGAGGGCAAACCCCCGATCTTTATGCTGCAGCTGTCCTACAATTCAAAGGGTCTCCTGAGTTCCAGATGGCGATCGACGCTGCAGTCGCTGCCAGCTTGGCTGGGGTGGGGTCTGGGGGTGCTGGGTCATCAAGGACAGGTGCTGGGGTGAGATCAGAGTCTGAGATTATCAACAGTTTCCAGCAATCTGACTACTACAAGCACGAAATGGCTGAATCGACGGGACGTGGTTGAAGATGTTCAAGCGCAAGGCCGAGGAGTCAAGCTTGCATTCTGACCCGAGTAGTGTGGTAGTTAGATGATGACGAGCCTGCACCCCACTGGACGAGGGGGTTGAAGAAGCTGACCTCCTTTCAAGCGAGGAGGAGGAGTGATCTGTATGATCGGTAGACTTAGGAGTCTTTGTTTCCTCCTTGTATACATTTTTTGTTTTGTTTTGTTTTGTTTTTTTTTTTTTTAAAATGTTGTAATAAATGGATGTACACATGTTTTGGAGTGAATAAAATGGGTCTAGTTGATGATTTCAGTATACTTCCTCTTGTATTGGCTTGACTGTGGTTTACTCTGCTGCACTGATGTGTTCAAAACATGACTTAGTGTCAGATTATTGTGAAAAAGGTAGACTAAAATGTGCAGTTGAGGGTGTAATTTGCCAATAAAATGTGAAATGCAATGTTGAACATGTGATTTTGTAAGTGAAATATGGGCAAACATCTTTAAAATATGACTAAGTGTCAGATTGCCTTGAAAAATTAGGTTGAACGTCAGACCATGACTGAGTGTGTTGTTTTATGACTTTTCATCCATGAGTCTGACTAGAGCTTGTGAAAGTGCTCAGGTCTGCCTGAGGCTTTGAGTGCTCGGTCTGGCCGAGGCTTTTGAAGGTGCTCAGGTCGGACTGAGGCGTTGAGTGCTCGGTCTGGCCGAGGCTTTGAGTGCTCGGACTGGCCGAGGCTTTGGAAGTGCTCAGTCCGGCCGAGGCTTTGAAAGGTGCTCAGTCTGGCCGAGGCTTTTGAGTGCCTCGGATTGGCCGAGGCTTTGAGGTGCTGTGTCCGGCCGAGGCTTTTGAAGGTGCTCAGTCCGGCCGAGGCTTTTGAAGGTGCTCAGTCCGGCCGAGGCTTTTGAGTGCCTGATTGGCCGAGGCTTTTGAAGGTGCTCAGGTCTGGCTGAGGCTTTTGAGTGCTCGGATTGGCCGAGGCTTTTGAAGGTGCTCAGGTCTGGCTGAGGCTTTTGAATGCTCGGATTGGCCGAGGCTTTTGAAGGTGCTCAGGTCTGGCTGAGGCTTTTGAGTGCTCGGATTGGCCGAGGCTTTGGAGGTGCTCAGGTCTGGCTGAGGCTTGTGAAGGTGCTCAGGTCTGGCTGAGGCTTTTGAAGGTGCTCAGGTCTGGCTGAGGCTTTTGAAGGTGCTCAGGTCTGGCTGAGGCTTTTGAGTGCTCGGATTGGCCGAGGCTTTTGAAGGTGCTGTGTCCGGCCGAGGCTTTTGAGTGCCCTGATTGGCCGAGGCTTTTGAAGGTGCTCAGTCCGGCCGAGGCTTTGGAATGCTCGGATTGGCCGAGGCTTTTGAAGGTGCTCGTGTCTGGCCGAGGCTTTGAAAAAGTGGCGCCAGAAAGAAAAGTTGCATGAAAGTTACATTGCATAGCTTGAATCATAGAAAGTGGGAGCTCCAATGACATTTGTATTATGTAATCAAAAAGGAAAATACAACAACTTTGACAATACAAAAGTGAGGATTTATTGATAGTAACGTTTGGATGTTCAAGATTCCAGGATGGGGAAGGTCTCGCCATCGATGTCTTGAAGTCGGTAAGTGCCCGGTCGCGGGCCAAGCCACTACATAGGGCCCCTCCCACTTGGCCGCCAAATTGCCCTCGCTGGATTCTTTGTGGCAAGAGTTGCTTCTCTCAAGACAAGGTCGCTAATGGAGAACTCCCGCCACGGACTCTGCGGTTGTAGTGTGCTCTCATTTTCTCACGGTATGTGGGCCCGACAGCCAGTTAGCCTCTCGAAGTTCCTCAATGAGATCCGTGTCTGCCGACGAGTTCCTGATGAGGCGAGGTCCGATGTAGGACCGGGGTGGCAGACCGACTTCTACAGGATGACCGCCTCAACAGTATGTTAGGCGGGAAAGGGTTTCAGAGGAGTCCCAAAGGGTTCTGGTAGGCCCAGAGTACATGTGGCGCTTCCTCACCAGAGGCCTTTAGCGACTTCGAGCTTAGTTTTGATGATCTTCAGAGAGAGCGGTTGGTGACCTCAACTTGGCCATTTGCTTGGGGTGACCGGGGAAGAGAAGCATGGTTGAATTTGAAGATCCGCACAAAATTTCCAGATCTAGCATTGTCGAACTGCTTGCCGTTGTCGGAGACGATGGCCCGAGGATGCCAAATCTGCAGACAATCGATTGCCGATAAACTTGGTGGTGTTGCGCCGGTGATTGTGGCAAGGGTTCTCGCCGACCCACTTGGTGAAGTAATCAATGGCAACAATTGCGAATTTGGTCCGGCCTCGACTGGGGAAGTGGACCTACCAGTCGACCCCATTTGGCGAATGGGTAAGGGGCGCAAAGAGTGATCAACTCGGGGAGCATGGGGATGTTGGCGGTTACCGACACTTGTCGATTTCAGATCTAAATCGAGGCATCTTTGCCGAGGGTCGCCGTAAGCTGCGGCGAGCACTTTGTGCGAGAGACCGCCAATTCAATGATTACCGCAGATTCCTTCATGGATTTCTTGCATTACATAGGTTGCTTGGGCGGATTGAGACATCGCAAGTATGGTCGTGAGAAACCGCTTAGAGAACACCGTCGACTGTGGTGTAGTTGGTCGATCGGATCCGACCTTGGCCATTGGTCATCCGGTAGTTCGCCGCTGGTCAAGAAGATGAGGATGTCGGATGCCCAAGGGATGGGTTCTCAGATGAAGGAATTGCACTTCTTGTAGGTCGGGTGAGATGGCTGGGTGAGTCAGGTATTCGAGGCGGACTCCATGGCTGAGGTCGGATTGGTCGGCGGAAGCCAGTTGGGCCATCTCATCTGCTTTGGAGTTTTCCGCCCTAGGTATGTGTCTGATTTGGAAGGTGTTGAAGGGTCGAACAAGGGGGGGAGCCATGTCTCTGTAACTCCGCATTGTGGCGCCCTTGGCATCGACCACCCGTGATCTGGCCGACGATAAGCTGGGAGTCGCTGAACACTCGGATGTGGCTAACACCAATGTCTTTGGCCAGACGGAGCCCTGCTATCAATGCTTCGTATTCGGCCTCATTGTTGCTGGCCGCAAATAAGAGGCGGAGGGCACACTTGAAATAACCCCCTTCGGGGGATGTGAGGATGAGGCCAGCCCCACTTCCCTCCCTTCGAGACGAGCCGTCGACATTGAGTGTCCAACAATGGGGATCTTCAGGCTCTGGTGGAGTTGGTGCGGGTGGAAGGTCGGTTGAGGCCGGATTGGTAAACTCAAGATGAAGTCGGCCACTACCGCCCCTTGATTCTTGTCCGGGCGATAAGAGATGCCGATTTGGCTTAGTTCTACTAACCACTGCATTAGTCTCCCTGAGAGTTCGGGTTGCTGCATGACCTTCTTCAGCGGCTGGTCGGTTAGAACCACTATCGAATGGGCTTGGAAGTAGGGACGAGTCGTTCGGAGGCAAAGTGACCAAGGCCGTGATGCTTTTCTAATAGGGGATAGTTCTCGCTTCCCCGAGAGCCCTACCGATGTAATAAACCGTCGTTGGACGGAGCCGCCCTCTCGATGAGTGTCAGACCGATCGGTGCTTGATATCGCTAGGTAGAGAAAGAGGGCTCACGGTGATTGCCTGTGAGAGAAGGGGAGGGTTGGCCATGCATTGTTTCAACTGCTGAAAGGCCTCTTCTGACTCAGTTGTCCATTCGAAACTCTGCCGCAGGACTTTGAAAAATGGTAAACATTTATCCGTTGCACGGGAGATGAAACGGTTAAGGGCTGCCACTCACGGTGAGCCTTTGGACCTCTTTAATCCTCAGATCGTGATCTCGATCAAGGCCTTGATCTTCTCGTGGTTGGCCTCGATGCCGCTACCGACCGACTATGAAGCCTAGAACTTACTGGATCCTACGCCAAAGGCGCACTTCTCCGGGTTGAGTTTCATCTGATATTTGCGGAGCGTGGCAAAAGTCTCACGCAGGTCGGTAAGGTGATCAGCAGAGAGCTTGCTTTTAACTAGCATGTCATCCACATATACTTCCATGTTCCGTCCGATTTGATGGTGGAAGACTGCGTTGACCAAACGTTGGTAGGTGGCCCCAGCATTCTTTAGTCCGAACGGCATGGCACGGGAATGGTAGGTGCCCGACGGTGATGAAGGATGTGTGTTCCTGGTCTGATGAGTGCATCACGATTTGGTTGTACCCTGAAAATGCATCCATGAAGCTGAGCATTTGATGACCGGCCGTGGCGTCGACCAGTAGATCAATGCGGGGGAGAGGGTAGCTATCTTTGGGGCGTGTGCTCGTTCAGTCTGAGTAGTCGACGCAGAGACGCCACTTGCCATTGTTTTTGCGACCAGACCACGTTGGATGCCACTTGGGGTAACCCACATTCCGGATAAACTGGGCCTCGAGAAGTTTATCAACCTCCGCAGCTATGAGATTGTTGCGTTCTGGATGGAAGATGCGTTGCCTTTGCCGGTAAGGTCGGAAGTGAGGCTCGACATCGAGGCGGTGGGTTATAAAGATGGGTCGATGCCGCATGTCCGCATGAGTCGGCAGCGAAGACGTCTCTGTGTTCAGTCAGGAGAGCGGTGAGGTCGGCTTTGGCCTGGGGAGGCAGTTGGCTGCCGATTTTGGCAGTTTTGAGTGGGTTGGTGGGATCAATGTTAACTTCTACGAGTTCCTCCACAGGTTCGCCTCTGACCAGTTCGTCCTCATCTCGGACGTCAAGTCCTTCAATGATCATTGCCTCCTTCAGTTTGACCTCTTTAAGTGAGGCCACATAGCATTCTCTGGCGATGGTTCATTCTCCTCTCCGTTCCGACCCCAAAATCAGTAGGGAACTTGAGGGCAAGGTGGTAGGTGGATGTAATGGCCTGGAAGGCATTGAGGGCTGTGCGGCCGAGGATGACATTGTAAGCGGAGGGGCAGTCGACAACAAGGAAAGTAAGCAACTTCGTGGTCTGCCGTGGGTACTCTCCAATGGTGATGGGGAGATCGATGGAGCCGATCGAGGTCACCCGGTCACCGGTAAAACCAACCAGAGGAGTTTGGAGTGGGGACAAGCCTTCTTCCCCGATCTTCAGCTGGCGGAAACAGTTTAGGAAAATGATGTCCGACGAGCTGCCATTGTCAATGAGGACTCGTCTGACTTTATAATTGGAGAGGACAGTGGAGATGACAAGGGGATCATCGTGAGGATAACGGATGCCTGCACAGTCGGCGTCCGTGAAGGTAATGGGCTCATCCTTGCTTTGGGTTGCTTGGGGGTTTGATCGACCGTGGCGCATCGCCTTTGTCCGAGCCCTGTCGTATCTTTCTGAGCTCTGCCCTCTGAGCTGAGCGTGATGGTCCACCACAAGCAAGACCACCTGAAATAACTCTGATTTCACCGACTGGTGGAGGCGGATTGCCTTGAGGCCGAGGTTGTTGGTGGGGTCGGTTATGCCTCGGTGCAGTTGTCTTGGTATGCCTGCGATTGTCTCTGTGGGGCTCGGCCCTTTGTCTCTGCTGAGGGCGGGTATCTGTGAACCGACTCAGGCGCCCCTGGCGAATGAGGGTCTCTACTTGATCTTTGAGACTGATACAGTCGTCGGTGTTATGGCCATGATCCTGGTGGAAGCGGCAATATTTGGACTGGTCTTTGCGGTTGGAAGGGTTCCGTGGAGGAAGAGGCCACTTGAGGGGGTAGTCTTGTTGGATTTGGTTGAGAACTTGTTCCATGGGTGTATTGAGAGGGGTATATTGCTCGAACCGACCGGGGGGTCTGGTTGGGCCCGACGAAGTCGGTCGGCATAAGCGGGATGTTTGGTTATGAGGTCGGGCGTTCTTTGGGCTCGGTCTTTCTTTTTTCCCCGGGGTCAAGTATTTATTTGTGGAGTCTCCGCCGAAGCTAGAGAGTCCTCGGCGTTCATGTACTTTTGGGCTTTGGAGAGCAAGGCGGCCATGGATGTCGGGGGTTCTTGGAGAGGAGAAGAAATCGGATGACCGCAGACCAGCCATGAAGGCTGTGAGGATGACCTTATCGTCATTTTCAGCAACTTGTAAGGCTTCGGTGTTGAAGCGAGTAACAAAGCTACGCAGTGACTCCCCCTCGGTCTGACGGATGTTTAGGAGCTGGGTCGCCGGACGTCGCTGGCGTTGGGCTCCAATGAAGTGGCTCAGGAAAGAGTCACTAAGGTGTTGGAATGTAGAGACTGAATCTGGTGGCAACTGGCTGAACCACAGCCGAGCCGACCCCTTCAGGGTCACGGGGAAGGCTCGACACATGATTTCGTCGGGGAAAGCATGGAGGATCATGAGTGTACGGTAGGTTTCCAGGTGGTCGACGGGGTCGGTTGTTCCGTCAAAGGGGTCGATGGTGGGCATTTTGAACTTGGGGGTAGGGCTTGTCTCGGATGGAGGCAACAAAGGGAGTTTGTCAGTGGAGGGCTTGTGTTGGATGTTTTGCATGACCCCTTGAGTTGGAGTTTCATGGCTCGGAGTTCGGCATCCCACGGGATGTTGTCACCTCCGAGGAGATAGATGTTGACGCCGCCGGCTTCTCCTCTGAGTCAGCCATGATTGAAGGACGTGGTTCGCCTTGTTCAGGGCGAGGGGGTGTGATTCCGGCTGAGAGGTGTTGTCGCAATAAATGCTGTGATGGGCTGCATTAATGGTGATGTGCTGTGGCAATAACTTTGCAGATCTTTGTCTGCTGACGTGGTCTGCTACCGCCACTTGTCCGAGCATCATTGGTCTTTCCTGTCTAGTTGGACTCCAGCTGTGTTGGGTTTGGCCAACCGGGTTGTATAATGGGGTTTGAATGGTGGACCGTGGGCTCTATGGGCCTATCCCTGTCAAAATTTAAAGTTAAGAATTTGCTCTCAAACCTAAAAAATTCCAACCCGTTATTCACGTCGAGTAATCTCATTTGTCATATTGTATCAGCTGTCATTGTAAATAAAAATTATATATCAATATTTTTCATAAAAATAATTGTATATCAATGAAAAATTTTATCAACATTAATAATTAATATTATAAAATGTTCAATTATAAAATCATATCATAAAATTTTAGGAAAATTTACTCATAAATTCTAGTTTCTGAAAAGTTGAACCATTTAGTTCTAAAAGTTTTCTTATGCTCCATTTAGTCCTATTTATACATCATCATGATGTTCATGATGTAAATGAATCTGATGTTTCATTCTATAATTTCAAAATTTATTGAAATCTGATGAACATTACATGTGTGAAATCTAATGTTTAAAACATTCATCCTATAATTTCAAACATTATTGAAATCTGATGAACATTAGATGTTTGAAATATAATGTTAGAAACATTAATCTGATGTTTGAAACATTGTAATGGGACCTTTCAGTCTATAAGAAAACTTTTAAGACTAAACAGTGTATAAGTTATTAATTTGAGATTTATTGGTGCATCCCCCTAAATTTTATCAACATTATGTATAATTAATGTTATAAAATTTTCAATCATTTCGTAATTATTTTCTTCTATTATAAAGATTCGCGTGTATGATTTTCTAGCACACAGAAGTGCAGCTAAATTTTTATTTTTAAATAATTGCCTCTCGATTGTAACGACAACGATTTTTGGTCAACTTTGTTCCACTACCAGCGTTGATTTGGTGTTAACGATTTCGTTTTTTTCTAAATGTGTATGGATTGTCAAATTTAAATATAACTTTATAAGAATTTGAGAGAGTGTTGACTCATCAAGTTTATTTTATTTCGATAATTTAAATTATATATTTTACAAGATATTTTATATATATTATATATATAAAAAAATTAAATTGATATGATAATTATAATATTTTTATTTTCAACTAAAATTTGGATTGATTTTTTATTTATTTATTTTATGAATAATATATATTGAAATTTTTACTAAATGAATGGTTTAGATAATTAAAAAGAGACCCATGATCTTTAAAATTCTCACAAATTTAAATTTAAACTTAAGAGAAATTTAATATTTTTGTATTACATTTTGTAAATCAATGGGTTAGTGTAATGTTTTATCAATTGGTGGCAACTGACAGGAGCCATAGTTTCACATCCAGTTAAAAAATTTATTATATTTATTTATTTATTTGTTTTTAGTAAGTTCTAAAATAAAAGTTGTGTCAAATTTTTTGTTTTCAGCCGTTTAATATAGAGAAATTTTAAAAGTAAAATAATTTTAAAAATAAAAAAAAATTCACTGAAGATAAAAAAAAAAAAAAAAAGCCAATAATATTACAAGTTGTGTGTTAATTTTTAATTTATCACAAATTCAATTATATTAAACCCAACTCTACTGTCATGTCATTATGAAAAATTATTTCAGGAAAAATGACAATAACTATAACAGAATCTTTTTGTAAAATGCTAATCAGTGTGTTTGGTTTGAATTTTTTGGATTAAATTTTTTAAAAATTGAGTTTTTTGATTTTCATATTTTTTTTGTTTTTAGTGAATATTTTTAAAATTTTAAACATTTTTTTTTTACTTTTTTAGATGCACCTTACTTAGATGTATTTAAAAAGTAAAAATTTATGAAAAAATATTTAAAAAAATTAATAAATACATAATAATACAAAAAATGTACTGAATTCTTGTATTTTTTTTTTGTATTTTTGATATTTAGTGAATTTTTAAAAGATTTTTTTTACAATTTTTTTACTTTTTAGGTGTATTTATGTTAGATCTGTCTAAAAAGTTAAAAAATTGCTTCAATTATTAAAAAAAATTCAGTAAAAATAAAAAACACAAAAAATAAAAATAAATTTTTTTTTTAAAAATATTTTTAGAAAAATAGAACCAAGCAACCGAACAGAAAGAAAGTGCCAAACAATCAGAGGCAATCCTACACTTGCATGGGAGGGTTAAATTCAACCCACTCAAGTTTGAATTTTTTATATTAAATATATGAAACGTTATTTGTTCAAAACATTTACAAGCATAAATGAACCCTCTTAATTAGACTTGACCCCCTTTACTTGTTTCTGGTATTCAACGAAAAACAGCTTATATTTTTATAATATTATACAGTGTGCATCCTTAAAAATGATATATTGTATCTACCATACACAATGTAGGTAATATAATCAAAATGTTCCATAACAGAAACACTACAATATGCAATAATTTGTCACCAAAATAGTCCCTAACATTTCTTATTACAAATAGTTTATAATATTTAAACCACACACATGAAATATCCATAACATTTAACACAATAGTTTGTAACTTTTATTATAAGGGTAACTCGGATCCAATTGAACATGGCGGGACAAGAGGTACCCTGAATTATTTAAAAAAGAAAAAAAAAAAAAAAAAAAAAAACTTTCATTATAGGAATGCATACCATAAAGTATGTGAAACATTTCTTACCGCGTGCTACTTTTGCAAGGGTGCATGCACGCCTTAGATTTGTCCTACTATTGTATATTATTTGTTTACATTGTTATTATTCTTTTCGTATATCATTTCAATGTACCTATCTTCTATATTGAAATCTTCTGTGGATTTTATTTCACTGGAAGCAGGGGACCTTTGCTTTATAAAATAAGCAACAAAAGCATCAGCATCTCGAGGTCCATAGTAATCTTGAGTATGGTTCCCTCCATTTCTCAATATCTTAATTGTGGGGTAACCCTGAATCTTAAATTTACTTGCAATTCCCTTATTTTTTTCTTCACTGGCATCAACTTTTGCAAGGGTGATTGGAGGATCGTAGAGACTCAGTACAGATGCAGCTTTCTCATACTGCAAATCAATATTATAGATATATACATTATACATTGTTAGTGAATGAAGTATATGTAACCAAAGTTGATCAAATATTATCTGAACCCTCTGAAATTAAATGCTTTCAAGATTACCTCAGGAGCAAGCTTCTTGCTCCAGTAGCACCTGTACCAGAACACCAATAATAAGAAGCATACCAGATGAACAGTCCATAATAGTATTCAATAAGCACTTCATGTAAATAAAGTAATTACATCCACGAAAACACAAACATTTTAATAGCAACCAGAAAAAGTTAATGTTTTGTACCATTTTTATGGCTTGCGAGTATTTTCGTCACATTTGGTTTGGTTCGTTTTGTTAAAAAAACAAAAAAAAAAAATTAGAATTTTGTTTAAGAAAATGGAAACTGATTTGATGAAAATAAATATCAAAGTAATATTTTTAAAAATTATTTCTATACTCTCAAAAGATAAAATTATTTAAAAATGGTATGTATTTTTTTTATTTCTGTTATCAAATTAATTTTTAGTTTTTCTAAAAAAAAAACTGAGTCACTGGAATATCTCCAATCCTTCACATTTTCCATCAAATTTAAATTGTTTAAAAATTATCTCCAATTTTTTTATCAATTGTTCATCAAATCAAGATAATCAATTTTTTCATCAAATTGAAAACTCATCAAATCTTTTGTTAAATTTGAATTTGATGAAAATTTTAAAAGATTTAACAGTGAAGATGATCAAATTTGATGAAAAAGAGAAATTTGGAATAAGAGAACAAAAATTAAAAAGATTTTCATGAAAATTTGATGAAAAATGATTGGAATAGTTCATATTAAATCAAAATTTTTACTCAAAATTAAAATCAAATCCGATGAAAAAATTGGTGAACAATTGGAGATAGTCTTAACAAAAGAGCTACTCATAATCTCTAACAAAAAGACATAAATCCAATTTGGATATTGAAAAGAAATCATATTATGATCCAAAAACAGAAGTGTTATAACTGCATAAGAAGAGCAAAAGCACATTCATGAACATCACAATGCAAAAAAACATAAGACCTCAATGACCACACTAAAAATGACACTAACCTAAAATCCAAGCAAAATAAGCCATTATGTTACAACTGAAATCAAAATATAATCCATTTGGATGAGTGTATTTGAGTTTAAACTTGAAAAAATGGTAGCAAGGTTAACTAACTATCGGAGGTAGATTTATAATTTTGAAGTGGAGGATTAAATAAAGATAGAAGAGAGGTGTACTTAACTCTCCCTCAAGTGAGTTGAATTAGGAGACCAGTATTTCGTACTTTGCAAGGATTTAAAAAAAAAAAAAAAAAGTGCGTAAAGAATCCATATTATTACAAGAACACGAAGAGAATTAATGGAAGAAAATTGAATTACAAACCATGGAGCGTAAAAATCGACGACGATGAAGTCGTGCTTGGCAACAATCTCAAAGAAGTTGGAATGATCTAGAGTCAGAACGAACTCTTTCGACTGTGAGTCCTCGTTTTCAGAAGCAGATGCCCCTGCAAATGACGGAACGATGACAGACAAAACGAAGACGAAGGACCAGATCCATAACCTAGACGCCATTGCTTTGCTGCTAAGCTTTCTCTCTCTATAAGCCCCTAGGTTTTTACGTTTTATAGTTTTGATTTTTCTGATGATGATGAAAGAGTGTAGAGAGAGACAGCGGTAGGCATGCGGGAGACGTTAAGGGTGTATTTAGTTTGGTTTTGGGAGATAAATTTTAGGGTAAATTATACAAATAGTTTCTATAGTTTGGGGTTTGTGTCACTTTGGTTCCTGATTTTTTAATTGTGACACATTTGACCCTGAATTTTGAATCTTGTTCTAAATAAGGACAATTGAATATATAATTAGATTTTTTGAGGGTAAAATTGTCAATTTGATAAAATATAAACTAATTTGACAAAAATAAATGTCAAACAAATATTTTTGAATTTTTAAAAATTATTTCTACCTACTAAAAATAAAATTATGTAAAATTGATAAATTTTTTAGATATTTATTTATTTTTTTTATCAAATTAATTTTTATTATGTGTTTGGATAATGACCATGTAAAATTAATTTTAAAAAATTAATCATGTAATTTTTATTAATTTTACATAATTTTGTCATTGTTGGATAAAAATAATTTTAAAAAAATTAAAAATATTTTTTTGATATTTATTTTTGTCAAATTAGTTTATATTTTATCAAATTGACGATTTTACCCTTAGAAAATCTAATGATATTTTCAATTGTCCTTATTTGGAACAAAATTCAAAATTCAGGGTCAAATATGTCACAATTGAAAAGTCAGGGACCAAAATGACACAAGTCCCAAACTATTGGGACTATTAGTGTAATTAATCCTAAATTTTAAAAAAAAAAATTGGGAGAAGAGTTTAGAAATTTTTTTAATTTGTTTGGTTGTATATTTTGAAAATAGTTTTGGAGTATGGGAGTTTAGGATGATTTGATATTTTGTTGTAATTGAGTAGACGTGTGTAAGAAAAAAAAATGATTGAAAAAAAGATAGGAAAGAGAAAAAGTAATTGATTGATGTGTAGAAGAGAGAGAAAATGATTTTGGAACAAAATTTTGGAATTTTTTTCAAAAATTGTATTTTGAGAGTGAAACCAAACAAGGCCTAAGAGTTTGTTTGGGATGTGTTATATAAGTATAATTTTTTATTTTTTTATTTTTAGGTTATATCATTATTTTTAATATTTTTTTTTGTAAAAAATAAAAAAATATATTTGTTTAAATCATTTCAAACAACCCTAAAAGCAAGTTTGAAAATATACGACCAAAAAAAAAAAAGTATTATTTACATTTTTTTTTTCGTTTTTCTAGTAGAAAGTAAAATTAATTTTCAGAATCAGTTACCCTAATACTGGCTAGGATAGTTTTTGATAAAGTTAAAAATTAAAAATGTCAAGTTTTTAAAATTGTTTGATAAAAAAATTAAGGGCTTAATTAAGAATAAGTTATTTGATGTGTAAAATAAAATTTAAAATTTGTTATTTTTAAATTATATATTTTAATTTTTATACTGTAATGATGGTGGTGGTGGTAGTGGCGGAGTAGCATAGTGGTGGTGGTAGTGGTAGTAGTGGCGGTAGAGTGGTGGTGGTAGTAACGATGATAGTAATAATAAAATAATAGTAATATTCATGACAATAATGATACTAGTAATAAAGGTGATCGTAGTAGTGGTGGTGGAGACAGCATGATGGCAGTAGCGATAGCGGTAACATAGTGGTGATGGTAGGGAATCGTGATGATGGTGGTAGTGGTAGAATTGGTTGTGACATAATGGTGATGATTGTAATAGTGGTGGTGATGGTGGTGGCATAGTGGTAGTAGTGACAATAGCATGATAATTGTGGTAATGGTAATGGTAATGGTAATGGTGATGGTGATGTGATGGTGATAGTAATAGTGAATTTATAATAATATATATCGATATTCATGTTTAATATTTATAAATTCAATCAGAATTAAATAAGTTTTATATGATTTAAAATTTTCTTAAATTTTAACTTATATTTTAAAAGACACTTAAATTTTTAAGTGCTATCAATTATGATTATACAATAGATTTAATTGATTATTACTTAATCAATTTAGTTTTAAGGGTTTGGTTATGGTATGTTACACACTTACACTTTTTCTTTACACTTTATACTTTTTATTTATTTTACACCACACTTTTTTTTTTTTTTTTTGTGTAAGTGGCACATGGTGTGCAACTCATTTACACCTTACACTTACACCTTATACCTTACACTTACACTTTTTGTGTAAGTGACACATGGTGTGCAACCCACTTACACCTTTTGTGGGTTGCACACCTAAGAAAACTCCTAGTTTTAAATACCAAATCATCTTATCAAACATCTCTGACTATCCACGTGGAATAATATTATTTGTCAACTGTTATAGTAAATGATTTTTTAATACACACATATAAAATACAGCCGTGATTGAGGTGTCGACCCCCTATTCGCTGAAAACATAATAAATAAATAAAAAAACTGTTTTTTTTTTGGACCAATCCCCCAGTGACTTCTTATTGAGGGTCGACCTCCAGCTGGGGGTAGGAAGCTTTTTTGTATAAAATATGTATATATATATATATTTTTCGACGGTGAAACGTATGAAACGAGAATGATCGCGAATGCCGAATTTGGCATTTTGCCTGTTGATTGCAACGACGATGATTATTGGTAACGTAACGGTCAATCCACATCATCGTTCGATAGAAAAATGGTGTGTACTTTTTCAAAGGTGCATACTATATATATATATATATTTTTTATTACAAAAGTATGTAATTTAACTATAAAATATATAATATTGTCATAAATTGATGTAATAAAAAATTTTGTTCTCTAGTCATAAATTTTTACAATATTAATCATAAAATTTTAAACATTTTGTTATGTTAATTTATTGCGATATTACTCATTTTGTGATTTATATTATGAAATTTGTGATAAAATTACACATCTTTGTAGTAGGATGTATATGGTATGCACTTTAGGATGCACAACATAAAATTACCCATCTAATTATAACAATACGTGACGATCGCCGCCAAGTTCCTCCTCCTCCTCCCCTCCCCTCCTTCACCTCCTCTTCTTCCTCCTCCTCCTCCATTTTCTCATTTTCCTGAAGATTTTTCTATTTTTTTTTTCCCCCTAAAGCCTAGTCTTTTTGTAATTATAAACTAGAGAGGTTACAATGTGCACTTAAGCATTGTGAAAGACGTTATATTTTTTATTAAAAAAAAAATATACATTTTGTGAGATGAAAGTTATAATTTTTGTGAATAAAGTCATGAATTTTGAAGTTATTATATGTACATAAAAATTATGTATAACTAAAGTTATATTTTTTTGTAAGAGAAATTAAATATTTTGTGAGAAGTAAAAAGATATATTTTTTGTGAAAAAAAAAAATTATATATACATAATTTTTTTTTAAACAGAAATTATACTTTTTGACATAAGGTGCATTGAAAGTTAACTATACCAACTAATGTAATCATGCTCCACCAACTTAGTGTAATTATCTTGTCCAACTCATTCGAATCAAGATCTCCTCTTTACATTTCTTACTTGCAGGTAAGGCTATGCAAAATACTGTCCAATCCGCTAAAACCGCACCGATTCACATCAATCCGCATCGCTCTAATCGCTAACCGCAGTTTAAACTTTAAAATTTATAATCCACCAACCGAACTGCTCCGCTCTGCTATAGTTAATACAGATATATTTTTTAACCTCCAATGAAATATCAATGTAAAAATGAGTGTGCAAGATATTTAAGATATGAAATTTATTACAAATTAATAGTTATATATATGAAACATATTACGTAAAATTACTTTGTGTTATATATCTAAAAAATATTATATAAATTAGTGTTATATATTATGCAAATGTATGATAATTAGTTACAATATTCTTCAATCCGCTAAAAATCGCCCAAACCGCATTTTGTCAATCCGCTAATCCGCCAACCCGCCATATGGTTTGTAATTTTACTCTCAAATACCGCCGAACAAGATACCTACTTTTGCCCCTACTTGCAGGCCATTGAGCCCACTTTTAAGATTTGTTCAGTATATCATACTTGTAAAAAATCAAGTTGATCAGATTTCAAAAAGCCTGTGTTCGGAAAATTATTTATTAAATTCTTTAAAAAATTTAGAATACAACCCGACAGAAAACTCTTAGAATTTGAAACCAACAAAAAATCAATACAAACAACCCTAAAATAACCTGTTCACAGCCCGTTAGAGAGAATTCTGGAAAGCTCAAAAAGATTGAGTAGCGAGAGGAGGGGAACATAGGGGGAAGTAGAAAGACAAAGTGAGAATATTTTACAAAGCAACAACATGAAAGTAGTTTAAAAACTCAAGTACTCCATTTCAGCCTTTATCTCATCCACTCAGCCAAAGAAAATGCACTTTAAACTCTGGATACTAATCCTATGCTTGCTTGCCCTTGTTTACTTGCAAGTTATAATAACAGAACAAAAACCAAACAAAGAAAAGATAACCCTACTCTTGAAATCATAGAGAATGTTAAGCTCTTTGTGATATTCACGTCTTTCATAATGAGTGAGAATATTTTACGGAGCAACAACATGAAAGTAGTTAAAAAACCCAAGTACTCCATTTCAGTTTCAAAAATTCTTAGAATCTAAAACCGACAGATTCTGTATAACGATTAGCAATAAACTTGAGAAATCTAACCATATTTATTTATTTATTTATTTTTTATCAGCAAAAGGGAAACTTTATTGATGACAGCACATAAATTACAACAATAAAGGATTGGAGGAGCACAAAGCATCTTAGCAAACTAACCCAGCCACAAGGTTTGGTAAGAAACCAAACCCAGCTAGAATACCCCCCAATGAATCAAACCCCATCTACCATCCTATGGGATCAACCAATGACAACATACCCCTTTCAACTATACACTCCATCCAGCAACCACAACAGAAGACGAAAGACAGAGCAAACAATTCAACAATAGCAACAGCAACTCAAAGCCTAATGAACCACCAACAGCAGCACAACAACCACAGCAGCAAACAACTCAACAACAAAGAATAAAGAACTCAAAACCACCACACCAAAGAAGAAGATAATCAAAGCGAGCGAGCAAAAAACCCCCAAAAACCAGAGCAAAAACCCTAGCAAAACAGCACACACATTCAGCAAAAATTAGGAGAACTGAGAATGAAGACCCAAGACAACTCCTGAGTTATTAAAAATTGAAAACAACTCTATTAACTGAGAATGAAGCTCCATTGATATGAAGATTTCATCCAAATTGCCACTCACACTTTGAAACACATCACAAATCAGTAGAAAACACCAACATCCAGAAACAGCCAACACCAGCAAACACGACAGAGATGGGCGACAGAGAACAAAAATTTAACCATATTTATAACATCTATAAATACCCACAAACCTGAAATCCATGTATTAAACAAACAGAAAAAGCAATTTTGGCATAGAATCATAACTAAGAAACTGTAAATTATATACACAAAAAAAAAAAAAAAAAAACATGAAATTGCTTTAAATCAATCACATACTTAAAATTCAATACAAAACATGTAAATTCTAAAAACAAACTTCAAAATTCAAATAATTAATAAACAAAACTTTAATATACAATTGTGAAGTCTGTAATTACGATCTCCTTACTATGTATTCATGAAATGGAAGAGAAGAACAGAGAGAGAAGGGTAAAAAAATATCAAACCCAAATCACACCAATCAAACCCAATGTATACAACTTGAAGCAAATGTAAAATAAAGAATTGCAGCAAGCCCGAAATTTGGATAAAATACCTCTGTTCTTGAAGACGACAGTGGGGTTGGAACTGCAGCAAGCTAAATTGCAGCAATGGAAATTAGTGAAAAAGAAAAACAAAGAGTGAAGGGGAAAGGCAGAAATCGAGTGAAAATGCTCAATCTTACCTTGCGAGAGCAGCGTCGGTAGCGTGTTGATAATGATAGCGGGGTTTGAACTGCAGCAAGCCAAATTGCAGTAAGGGAAATTAGTCAAAAAGAAAAATAGAGAGAGAAGGGGAGAGGCAAAAATCGAGTGAAAAGGCTCAATTTTACCTTGCGAGAGCAGCATGGTTAGCGAAGGGAGCCGAGTTCGAAAGGTTGTAAGGGAAGGAGGAGTAGCGTAGCGAAGAGAGAGGGTGGGTATCGAAGGGTTGGGTTTTTGTTGAAGAGAACGTGGCTATGGTGATGAGCAACAGTGGGCTATTTTGTGAGAATGTGAGAGACAATGTGACAGAGAACGTGGGAAAGAGGGAGTTGAAGAGAACCCGCTCAGGCTCGCATGGGAGAGAGGGAGAGATGAGCTCAAACGGACGGGAACTAAATGTATATAGACCATTGATCTAAATATATATGTACGTAGGATTCATCTTGACCGTTAAAACCAAATGTATCTCTGATACATTTTGAACATTTTTAAAAACCTTTCTCCTATATTATATAGATATTTTATTACAAAAATATGTAATTTAATTATAAAATATATAATATTGTCATAAATTGATGTAATGAAAAATTTTGTTCTCAAGTCATAAATTTTTACAATATTAATCATAAAATTTTTAAACATTTTATTATGTTAATTTATTGCGATATTACTCATTTTGTGATTTATATTATGAAATTTGTGATAAAATTACACATCTTTGTAGTAGGGTGTATCTGGTATGCACACTTAAAGGGATGCACAACATAAAATTTCCCATCTAATTATAAACTAGAGAGGTTACAATGTGCACTTACGTATTGTGAAAGACGTTATATTTTTTTGTAAAAAAAATTATATATTTTGTGAGATGAAAGTTATAATTTTTGTGAATAAAGTCATGAAATTTGAAGTTATGATATGGACATAAAATCATGTATAACTAAAGTTATATTTTTTTGTAAGAGAAATTAAATATTTTGTGAGAAGTAAAAAGATATATTTTTTGTGAAAAAAAAAAATATATATATATATATACATAATTTTTTTTTAAACAGAAATTATATTTTTTTACATAAGGTGCATATGAAAGTTAACTATACCAACTAATGTAATCATGCTCCACCATATTAGTGTAATTATCTTGTCCAACTCATTCTACTAACTGACACATATGCCTAGTTAGATAGAAAACATTTACATGGTAGACTTTGATTAGTTTAATAGCTTTATTTGGCAATTTTTAATTTTAGTTAAAAAGTTAAAAAATTACTTATAAATTGTCACAATTTTATACATCATTTAGTAAAATGTCAAAAAATTATTAAAATATTTTTTTTCTGAAACGAGACTGACCAAAGTGATATGATATAATCGTTTTATTGAATTTTATTTTTTTTTGGTTGAGTTGGTGTGACTCTTATTTTAATAATTCAAATCGTTCATTATATAAAACCCTTTATATATATTATTTATAAAAAAAATTAAATCAATTTGATAATTATAATATTTTTATTTTATAGTGTTTTCAATAGATGGTTCATTTTCAAAAACATTTGTCTTGTAAGTATATAATTTTTATTGCAAAAATCAACAAAGATGTTTTTATCAGTCATCTTGAAAGATACTTTTATGATGGGAATGGGCGGGAAAATATCTTTGCATAGTCCCCATCCCACCTCAGCCACCCGTAGTCCTAGTCCATTCTCTTCCAATATCCAACAACCTAATCAACTAAAGCCGTAGCCATCAGAATCAACAAACCCCTCAAGATCGCAAACCCACACCCCTTCCCTCGCTATTGCCAAAATGTGCTCAATGCAAGTGTTACTTGTGCACGGTACAAGTATAACATGCACATGAATGCAAGTTTGAACCATGTCAACTCTAAGTGCAAACTCTATTGGGTTGTACACGCTTGTCACGTACAGAAGTAGCAAGCTTAATCTCCAAACCACCTAAAAAAAATATGGCATTAAACACTAAGCACAAACTCCCACTCACTCAAAAAAAGTAACAGAAAAGAAGTCAGTCATAATCACCCCCCAAAAATGCACCAAACAGTGTCTTAGCTTAAAGGTAGATTAAAAACTCCATCCAGCCAGATTCCAATCCAGCATCCAAAGCTAAAAAGTTAATCAAAAGAAAGATAAAGGTTGCTGAAACTAGACATCAATGGTACATAAGTAATATATAACTCTAAAATGTAACTTTACAAGAAAGGTAACAAGGAAACAACTTCCTCTTTTTGTCATTATCAAAATTTTGGAGTTACAATTCACTACATATCTGTCTATACACCCACAAGATAAACAACCAATCTATCAACAGACACCAAATGAGCTTTCCAATCAATAAATAAATGAATTTCTGTACAAGTTCCTACCCATATCCATTCCATGGATGGAGGTGGGTAGACCATGCCGACTTTCATCCCTGCTCGACAATCGGGTCTTACAGTCAAGCTCCCGTCTTCCAGTCTTCGTGTGCACTCGAGGGGCAATCTCCATAACCTCTCTCTCTCTCTGATGTTTTACTACACAAACTACTCATCTACTTCCACCTTCCCCACTGTCATGAGCTTCTACATCTTCCTATTGTTGCTCCTATATTGCCTAAAATTCACCTGTATGATTCTTATCTGCTTTCCTAAATTTACCCAAAAAAAGGGTAGCTGATCTTATGGCTGCCCTGTTGGTTTCAAACTAAAACTGAAACAAACACGAGTTCATGTTTTCAGATTTATTTCCCACCTGTTTTTTGGCTCTGATTTTCAATCCTAACATGCTCGTAAGCTTTCAGTGCCTCCGAGGTGAAATTGCTCAACTCCTCAAAAATCGGAATCAAACCTCCTTGTAAACTACTAGAAGCGGCATTATGAACTAATTTCGCAGCCTCCTTGTGCCGTGCCTTCTCTTCCTCCAATCTCTTTCTCATTGAATCCAAATCCACCTTTAGATCATCTAGCGGTGAAACTCCATTTTCTGAAGGAACAAGTGAACCACTAGTTTTATCTGACATCGCATCTTGGCCTTGCTCCATTCTTCCTCTTTCCATGCGAAGCGTTTTTAGTCGTTTTTCAAAATCCTTTGACAGGTACTCTGCTTTGAGCCTCTGTTTTTGCTCCTCATCTTGTTTCTCCCATAACTGTAGCAAACTTGAAGCAAAGTTACGGATTGCATTAGGTGCTCCTATTTCTGAAATAGTTTCCATTGCTTGAAACCAATCATTACAAATTACGAAAATTGGAGGAGCTCCGATCCGGCCTGGGGAAAAAGGAACAATCCCATCGGGGGATTCTTCAGGTTCATGAACTAGGCACCTTAAAAGCCATCCATTTAAGGACTCAATAAAGGATTTCTGAGTCTTAATCCATTCACTAAAACGACTGAACCACGCACGAAGCTCCATTTCAAGTTCAATGGTGGCCCTCAAGTTTGAATCTCTTCGAGAACGAGTATTTGCTCTCAAGCTAGTTTTACTCTCCATGATAGCTTGGAACTGCTTCTGGTGGCACTTCAGCGTGGTCTTCCACATTCTTCTCAATCTGTGGTTACAATAAGTTAACCATATCATGAATGAAAGCATGCATTCAGAATGCAAGGGATTACAAAAAAAATTAAATGCTTACTTAAAAGAAGAAACAAAGGTTCCTATACTTCAAACAAGAAACAAAGGTTCCTATCTTCCCGCCAAAAGTTCACTCCATGCAAGAAATGTTAAAATAAAAGATAAGAACGAAAGAAAGAAAGAAAAAGGAAATGAATAAGTGAATTGCAAGCATGAAAACATCATTAACACTGGGTATCCCCCTACTTTTACTGTCAAGGCATGCAACCCCACATAATGATTTTCTTTTATAAAAAAAATTAAATTAAATTAATAAACAATGAATTCTGAAACAATGAATCTGGAGATTCTTATTCAATCACATGAATCAATTTTTAAACCCGGACATGCTTTGGACACTTAGGGGACACGATTGTCTATCGCTCAGACACATATAAAGCACATTACAAGTTTTAACAAAATAACTTTGGATTCAATAATAAAAGAAAACAATGTAGATTTACAATCTATTAATCCCTTCCTGAAACTTAAAAATTAGTGTTATATTGAATTTTTTTTTTTTTTTTTCTAATCAATAAATGAAATATTCATGTGTGTAATATATAATAAATATAGAAAATATATCTTTTGCACATGTCTCCCATATGTTGTCCTTATTTTTTGAAATTGCAGCGTGTACGTGTCGTGTCTCATGTCCGTATCCAAGCTTCTTCACCCCCTCAAAATTCCTGTCATCCAAACTAAACCTTCTATATGTCCAGTTTCTAAAAAATAAAAATAAAAATAAAAATGAAAATGGCATTTGGGATGGATCATATCTCTCCGTTTGTATATGGCTAAGTTTTCGCACTTTGCAGGTACTTATTTGTATTTTTTTTCCTTGTCAGACAACAAATATTGACATGTACCACAAATAACAAGAAATTACACTTCTGACTACATAAAAGTCTGCTCCATGTATAGTGGATATGTAGAGGAAGTATATCAAAAATTCAAAATAAAAAATTGAAACGATAAATCTAGACAAAGAGAAGTATGTGCATACCCATAAATTAATTCAGTGACTTGTGGCTGCAACTCCTCATCCCTTAACTTTTGTATTCTGCTTGATATAGTCTCAACAGCTTTAACGCATAAACATTAAGTTTTGTCAGCAACTTCCTTACTGAAGCCGAGTAGCATCAATCTTACTAGACTCAGCTCCCCGGTCATCCAAAACTTTCAGCCTCTTGCATTGCTTTTCATAGATAACCCGAAGTCTTTCTTCATCCTAAATATGAGGAAGCACTTAAACAATTTGAGCAGGATTGTATTGGAATGGCAGAAATAAGAAAGGTACAAATCCATGTTGGTTTTTTGTTTTTTTTAAATGTTATCAAGCTAAATCTAAATATCTAGGTTCACATTAGAAAAAACAAGGTCATGTTGTGGTTACATCTAAGGCAACTTTCAAACATTTGCCTTGTAACAACACAAATTCATGAGGATCCAAATTATTCAAATATTCTGGCCACGATGCTGTATAAACCCCAAACAAAAATTCTGGTCGCGGGTTTCTCGCTCTGGAAGAAAATAGGCCATACAGTATACGGGTAGTACCCCTCTCTAGAGTTTACAAGCACATAAAGGTCGAAATTGTTCCATTCAGTCTGTGCATTCCCCTTGTGTGATTAGGCTTTTCTCTTTCAATTAATTGGGTTTTTCCACAACCACCATATAGCGACCAACTCACCATCACAATATAAAAGGGATTTTTTTTTTTTAAAATATTGATAATTTAAATTTCAGCTTCTTGTACATACGAAACAACTTGGTAAAATTCAGCATTTAAGTGCATGGCAAACAAATTTTCAGATTAAAAAATTCAGCATTCAGTTTTTTATATTTCAGTTTTATCAAACAGCACCCAACTATAGTTCTATCGTGACTGATGTTATGTGGATTATAATGTGTTGAAATAGAACTAATTAACAAATCAGAACAATCCAGACTGATTCAGTTTACAACAAACTTTTCATCTTATGAAAAAACTGGCCTTGATATTTAAGAACTCCCATTCCAAAAATACAGTAAATAGCCTGCCAGTATCAACTTAACAAATTCCCATCTTCTTTTGAGATGAAGAAGTAACAGAAGAACAATCTACAAGGAGCAGAAGATTATAGCTATTGCACCTTATTGATGAATTGTTGATTCATCAGTTTCTTAAGGTATGCATACTAATTACTTAAGAGAATTGTTCAATTTGTAACTTTTGAAACATGTATTAACAGTTTCACATAAAAGATCTGTACGAAAATTAGAGGGGATGGAAAATTATGAACTCAACTGTATCAGTGACTCGAGTATTTGACCATACCCATGAATATGCTTGGAAAATAAGTACATAGAGCAACCAATATCGATGACCCACAGTTGTTCAATGAAGAAATGATATGATGAAGAATTCGATAAAGCAAATACAAATCCCATGCTATATGGCAGTGCTATAGAAAGGACCTTGATTAAAAAAAAAAACAGGATGGGAGCAAAAGAATAAAGGGGAAAACATGAAAACCAGGGCGGCACATTCTCTCTCTCTCTCTCTCTCTCTCTCTCTCTCTCACACACACACACACACACAAACTGTTTGCATAATCTGTGAAACGTCATCATTCTCTCTCTCTCTCTCTCTCTCTCTCTCTCTCACACACACGCACACACACACTGTTTGCATTATCTATGAAACGTCATCATTTTTGCTTCTCTATCAAGAAATAAAAAGATATCAATTAGTTATATTGATAAACGTAATTTTATATGTACATACATATATACAATTTAATTATACCCCTTTTTAAATTATTCTATTTTAAACACTATGTGTGCATTGTAAAATATATCTACATATATAAAATAAAATATTATATTAAATAAAGTAAATCTTAAAGTTCATGATTTATGATTCAATTTGCAATTTGACAACAATGTTCATGCCCATTAATTGGTAGCTACTTTCTTATCAATCTTAGTAATAATCATGTTATATTCCTATACAAGTTGCATTATTCTCCCAGGAAAAGATGTAACTACTCAAAAGCAAACACATAAATTATTATTGTAAACAGGTGAATACATTTTGAATTTGGCATATCAAGAGAAAACCACATACGTGCTCACAATTCTAACCTAAAGTATAAAATATAAATCAACTCATCATTACCTTAACTTCCTTGTATAGTTTCTTCTCCCACACATACAGCTTCTCCAGAGTAGATGAAAGGTTACAAGGCTTCATATTAGTGTTCTTCCCCAAATCCTCATAATAAGATTTTGCCAGTTTCATTGTCCTAAATGTATATCTTACTGATCGCCTGGCTGGAGGGTGTGAAGATGACGAGGAAGGTGCTACCATATATGCAATCCTGGATAAGATCACTGCAAAAGACACAAAAGTTCCAATAATTACCAAGGCTAATGTTTGTTTCTAGTGACAATATCATTATCTTTTCAGCCAAAGAACTTCAATTAGTTGAAACTAAGTGTTCCATGGGAGTAGATATTAATTTACTTAATGGGATACATTTAATTCAAGAAAGTTATCTTTTAATCTTTCAACCTGTTTTTTGGATGTACGATGCGCATGAAGTTTCAATTCTCTAGCGTTCTTTTGACCAAAAACAAGTGCAATATTGATTATCAGAAATTTCTGAGGAGAAAATCGTTTAAAGGTTTCCTTCTGAATTTCTTTAATTCTATTCTCTCTACTTTTCTATACGTCTTTTCATAAAAAGCCAAAAAACCAGCTAAAATAACCAATTCCCAAACAAGGCCAAATCAGTGGTTGCACCATGGTTTAGAAAACAAGCTAACACAAGTAGGATCTGACAGATGCTTGCTGAAGATGACTAACATAAATAACAAACTTCAAGAACAAGAAATAAATAAGAGAAGGAAATGTCAGAAGAATGGCAATGGAAGATGCACAAAAAAGCTAACTTATGCAATAATCAATCTTGGGCATATGAATGTGTTTCACTATAGATGTTCATTCCACATCTGGAATAATATTTAATTTAAGCAAATTATCCATCTGCGATTAGACCAAAACAAGGAGCCACTTGACATTTGATTTGTGACACCAAACCCCCCTATGGTGGCATGTAAAGTGCAACCATTACATTTTCGTCTAATATAACAGCGCATAAAAGTCAAGTTCAATATATGTGGTTTTGGGTTGCTTCAAAGGTTTTAAAAAGCGGTGTTATGTAACGACTACAGCGTAACCTATTTATAGATATAAACTGATAATGTAAAACATTAAATGCAAATACAACAATCAAACTTCCATTGAATTCTTCAACCACCATGGCAGCCATTCTTGAACCCTTAATTTCAGCTTCTTGTTCCTACCTCCTAGATAGGCCAGTGAAATCAAGCTTACTCACAACAGGAGAGGGGTGTGGGCTGCTGTGGTGGGTAGGGGTAGAGATGGAATCAAAGAAAGAGAACAAAATTTTTGGAATGTCTAACAATATTTTTGGGGGTGCATTTAGAGGTTCCCGCATTTTTTACATATTTACGTTGAAATGACAACTATGCTTCTCAAAGTTTATTGCACTTTCTTCTTGCTTGCTTGCTCACCCTATTTGACCCAGCAGTACATCACCCTCCCTCCATCTTCGATGCACACTTCCTCAATCAATCACATTCTCACTCTCCTACCACTACCAGCAATTCATAGCACCACATGCCACGTATTATGTTCTCTCTATACCAAAAACCTATCCCCTCTCTCTATCAATACCAAAACCCACCACTTATTATCTTCAGGTTACCTCGTTGCAAGAGAACTTGATCTTTGTACAAATGTTGACTGGTTGTCCTTTTACAGTTTAGCATTCAATTAGAAGTAAAACATATATGCACAGTCCATAATTTTAGTTTTATCATCTAGAAGAATGGGGATGGTAAGCAAATCTTCTGACTTTTGCAACTGGCCGTCTAAGAAACTTCATTTAGGTAAGTTCCATGTTCTAGTCTCTGTAGTTGACTACCTTCACAATACAAATAATTTAGCAAACTACCCCTAAAATGGACCAACAATTCCAAGCAAAAAAGCATTGAACAGTGACTCATAGACAAGACTTGACAAGTAATACATAAAAACAGTGGTAAATTGGTAATGATAACAAAACAAGAAGAAAATTGAGAGACACAAAAGACACCACAAGGCAATTAATCAACTCAGCAATGAACAATGCATAAGAAAAACATCAGAGATCAAGGCAACAATAGATGAGATAATACCTTTATGTAAACTAAACCGAGGCTGATAAGGCACCTTGCCCGCCTCAAGCAACATAGCAACCTCCTTGCCAAAACTAGAAGCTGTTGCAAAGTCATCCCTGATTTCAGTAACAACTTCCTGAAGATCTCGCGTGCCATGAGCAGAAATTTTGGCCCTTAACTTGGGAGATTCAATTTTGTGCATTGACGCTGCATCTACCTCAAAAGTCACCCCCTTCTTCTTTTCAGACCCATCTTCGGTGCTTTTCACAGACCCATCTTCAGTGATTATTGATATGATACTATCGGGCTGCCTTTTCCTCTTTCACATCAACTGAACGTGTTGCCTTACTATTTGGAGATGGTACTTTCCTTGAAGTCCCCTCATTATTTTGTGGAGGGATACCTCTTGTTGTGCCCTCACTACTACCATGTGATCGCACTGTCTTTGAACTTCCCTCACTGCTCTGTTTTTGTGATGGCACTGCCCTGGAAGTGCCCACCCCTGAATTTTTCTTTCTATCTGTATTCAAATTCTCCCCCTTCTGAAATTTTCTATAGGCTTCAGTCTCTGTTTCGTCTTCCAAATCAGGGATTCCTTCCCTCTCTCTCACTTCATTCGAATCAGGACTACTAGCAATTGACCCACCCCCATGTCTACTATAACAATAATAGCCAGGATAACCACTATCATACCCATCAAAAGGGTTGAGAAAGTTCCACGCAGACACCTTTGGTGGCGAAGGAGGTGGAGGCGGACCAGCTGGAGTATTCTGTTGCTGATTCTGAGGCCCACCAGGTGGCGAACTCATTGGGAACCCAAAAAATCCACTATTCTCATATGGGTCAGATGAATATGAGTTCAAATATGAATATGATGTGTCTGGCTTAGTTGGATCATAAATTACAGACTGAACCTGGGGTGAAGATCTCTTCATATAATATGCATATGAAGTTGAAGTAGAATTCACTCCATATTGATCCCAAGCTGGTTTGGAGGGTGAGTTCATTACATATGAGCTCCAACTTGTTTGAGGAGGTGGCTCAGGTGGGTATCCTCCATACGGCCCCCAATCCGTTGTCTGAGGTGGCGGGTACACCCCGTATGGCCCCCAACCTGTTTGAGGCGTTGGTGAAGAATATGAAGGTCCTTCAACTTCAACACCTGGACTATCATGTATATGAATATGACCAGAATCAGAACCCAATTCTGAATCAGAACCTGAAGACAAATGCAAGTGCGAATCGCCCCCATCGCGATCCTGATCATAATCATCATCATCATCATCTGAAAGGTGAATATGTGAACCCGAACCAGAATGCGAAAGCGACGTTGAAGACGATGAATTTTTATGATTTCCACTCTTGTTTTTGTTCTTCTTGCTCTTCCCTTTACCCGAGGGTAATGTCAATACAGGGGAATCCGAGGGCGAAGCAATTACGAGCTCTTCATCGACGAATCGGCGAAGAGCGTCTCCGACGACTGTCAAGGACCGGAAGTAGTCTACGTGGGCGGCGGCGAGAGCGTAGCGGTGGTCCGCGGCTGCTCTGATCAACTCTTTTCTCTCTCTACAACGGATCACCAATGGAAATTCGTCCACTTTCGACACTCCACAGCCCATATCAACCACCGCCGCCAAACAAAACCCTAATCCAAACCCTAACTTCACTCATCTCGAATCCTGTCCATACAAACACAGAACAAACAAAGGCATTGTGAATATGGAAATTCAAATATCTCAGAGAAAATAGCACTTCAAATCAAACAGAGAAAAAAACACATTCGCATACATGTGGGTATTGAAGTAATGGGTAAGTATGAAGTTGGGGGAAATTGAGAATTGAAAGGAAGATATGTATAGTAGCAGTGAAATCTGACCTTTGAAAATGAGGAAATTGACTTGTCACCGTCCATGCGAAGACATTTTGAATCGTTGAATGTGAAGGAGACCAAGACTATGGGTCTCGTATTTTTGTTTTCTGTGGTTTTTGGAAACAAAATTAGTGTTTTGAGATGTGTGGTGTTGGAGATCTGTAATTGTAAGGGAAAAAGAGAGAAGCTTCTGAGCTTTGAAGAAGAAGAAGAAGAAGAAGAGAATTTGAAGAGGAAAGCAAGTGGAACGCGGTTTTCATGACTACCACCGCCATTGATGATGATGAGCTTTCTCTCACCAACTGCTTTCTCTCTCTTAATTTCGCGGTATTTGTATTTGTAGGCTTGCTGCTCTGCTGTAGTCATTGTGCTGGTCATGTAAAGCAAGCATGGAAGCGTTGCGCTGCAGCGGAGGATCTAATTTGGAAAAAAAAAAAAAAAATTAAAATTAAATACATTCTTTTTATTTATTTCCACACTTATCATATGTCTATTATACTATTTATACTTTTAAAAAATATATATTTTACATTTAAATATAAAAATTAATTTATTCTATTTATTTAAAATGTCTAATGTTAAAAATATGAACAATTTACTATATATTTCACATATTTTCTTTTATATGTTTTAATATTTTTTCTAAACATACACTAACGTTAATCATTGCACAACATTTTCCCTTTTTAAAAGCGCCCTTTTGAATTCAATCAAAAAAGCTTGTATGTTATTAATTTTTAAGATTTGAATCTGATATATTAATAAATAAATAAAAAATGTAATTTCAAATTCACAGGAGCGGTTCTTATAATTATAAAAAAATTCATCATAAATAGAGTAATTTACCAATAAAAAGGATGAAGTTTCACTTCATAATTGGTTTTAGTATTTTATGGAGCTAGCCTATCATCCATGTTATGCACGGGATAATTATAGATATTTATATTTGTTTTAGATTTTTTTTAATATATAAATTATGTTTTTTAAAATTTTTTATAAAAATAATTTAACAAACTTATCACTAATTATAGTGTATGAGAGAAATTGAAAAGGGTACTGCAGTAACTATACACAGATTGTATCTATAATTATTTGTATGAGGGGATTTTAAATGCTGATCAGGAAATTTTAACAAAATCAATAAATGTAGGCATGTGGAAAGACATGTGGATTGAAAAAAATTAATAAATGTTGATCAGAAGATTTTGACTAAATCAATAAATGCTGAGTTTTTTTTTTTTAATAAAAAATTTAGAAAATTTAGATTGGGATATTGAAACTCCCACAAGTCTTGAGGTTAAAAATCTCCTTTTGCGTAATATATAGTATAGATAGATACAATTTGATTTAATCATCTTAACTTTTTTTTTTTTTTTTTTGGAAGGAACAATTAGAGAGGACAGCTACCTTCATCCACAAATGTCATTTGAAAATACAAAAACATAAGTATTAATTAAAGTTGGTGATAGTTTAATGCTTAAATGAGAGGGCTGTAATTAGGGTTCAAATTTCATTAACTCAAAAAAAAAAAAAATAAAAAAAAAATGACAGAAGTGTGAAAAATTAACTTTTGATTATGTGTTGATCATTGCTTCCATTGCTTGGAATATATTGATGTCTTCCTCTCCAAGCTAGTATATAATTCAACTTGAGAGAAAAGTACTAATGTAATATGTGATTTATCTAATGTTCCTTTCCCACTGTTTTTCTCTATCTTTCTATCTTATTCTAGATTTATTGACATAATTGATAGACTTTTTGTTATTCATTTCTCACATGTTGACATGTGAAATGAAAGAAAATTCTGACACAAGAAATGTCAAAGTAAATTATAAATTTGATACATCAAATTAAAAAATTAACTAGAAAACATATATCCGCAAATATACAACAAACTTGTAAACCCTACATATAAAAATGAGAAACAAAGACACATATAATCTTA
This sequence comes from Camellia lanceoleosa, assembly GCA_025200525.1. NCBI lineage: Eukaryota > Viridiplantae > Streptophyta > Magnoliopsida > Ericales > Theaceae > Camellia > Camellia lanceoleosa. The sequence continues at coordinate 108,616,759 of CM045766.1, read as the reverse complement.
CGCTATGTTTGGATTGAGTGATTTAGAGAGAAAAAAAAAAAGAAATGGAGATATATGTATTTCTCTTACTTGTTTGGATAACCTAAGTAGAAAGAAATGAGAAGAAATTGAGAGAAACTCATTTCTCTTATGAGCCTCATTTCCAATCTTCCCAAAAGTGGAGAGATTAGGAGAGAAAAGAAACTACTATTTTCATAATACTAATTTTATCCTTATAAAAATAAAAGAAATAAAATGATTGAAAATATAAAAAGGTTATTTTGGTAATATAACATAAAATAATTTCTTTTCTTTTCTCTTAATAAAATCTAACCAAACAAGAATGAGAGAAATCACAATCATTTCTTTTCTTTTATTTCTTCCTTATCCAAACAAAAAGGAGAGAAATCACAATCATTTTTTTTTTTAATAACTTAAGTAATCTTTTCTTTTCTTTTCTCTCATAAATTCCCAAACATAATGTTAGAGATTTAAACCTTGAGCTCCTAATAAAGCACAAAGATTCTTATGACAATTCAATCCATTGTTTGTAGTTCAATTCTTTTTATAATTAAATATGTTCCACATCTTGACTCAAAAGAGAAAAGAAAATGTATTCAATGAGATATTTATTTTGAGGGGGAGGAAGGTGGTTGTATAATGAAAGAGATGTAGATAAAAGGTAGTTGGTTAAGTTGGGAGTTTGATTGCTAGATTTGATGGGCCAATGGCAAGATTACATTAAATTATTTATAATGAGTTGGGCTAATTCAGACCAACCACTTGTCCTCGTGGGCGGGCCAGGTGAAATACCAAAAAGTAATAACTCAACAATAGCCCAGGCAAGGCTGACACCCTCAAGCCCCACCTCACCTTCTATTAATTTAAATATATATATATATATATATTAAAAATTTACAAATCATTCGTAATAAAATGGTAAGAATGTTAAGGAGTTGTTTATGATGTTCTAAATAAATATATTTTTTGATTTTTTATAAAATATGAATTAGGTTTTGAAATGATGCAGTAGAGAAGTAATGTGACTTAAATAAAATAGTGACTTTTTGACTTTTTTAAGAGATGCCAAATAAAACCGTAATTAAATTTATAATAAATTAAAAATTAACATATAACTTAGCATGGTATGTTATTATAAGTACAATTGCAGGTCTCAAATTTTTTTTCTTAATTTAATGACATGGGCGAGAGGTTCACTACCAGCCTTGGTACTCAATTTATAAGCTAATTTATTAGTATAAAAGAATTGACTCTATTATTTTGTTATTCATATAACTTAATGGATAAGTGATTAAATATTAAGAAAAATTGTTGAGAAATTCATTTACAAGGGAGTGTATGGTATTAAGTTAAAGGTTTATTTTGTTTTAGTTGTAAGAATATGATTAATAAAATTGTTTACTAAGAAGGATAAGTTATTGTTTTGAAGAATATTTTTTTTATTTTCATTTTTGTTCAGTCCTTGGACCGCCGCTGGTTGTTGGAAAAGTCTCCGAAGGTGATGGATGACCAACTGGTGGTGATATGGATAAATATGTAAATTAGGTAGACGGACAAGTGATACATACATGAACATATAGTTAGATAGATAAGAGACATTGATAGATAGGTGAAATAGTAGACAATAAATAAATAAATAGGTAAGAGTAATATAATCTTTCAAATTATTATTGTTTTTATAATCCCGAAAGATTAGAGCTTGGGCGATTGCCCCAAAAATTTCAAAATTGAATTTATGATATGAGTGCAATATTATATGAATTTATAAATATTATAGGAACACAATGTAATTTGTTTAACTTTGTAAAGCTTACTTACATATATATTTTTTCAGCAACACCACAAACCTAAAATTATTTGTTTAGAATTTATCCAAAAATAAAAATTAATGGTTCAAATTTATTTCACTCATGACTCTACACTTCATCAATCTCCACCACACATGTCCATTTTTGAGTCCCCCCATTCTAGGTCCCTAACTTTTTTTGACATTTTTTTTTTTTTCCAAATATTAAGGAGGGTGGGTAATTTACTCTAAATGACATTACATACTTTTTATTAGTCAAAGAATTTATTGTTAAAATGAAAAATTAGTTTTGAGTCTTAATAATTTATATGTAAAAAATTTTATTAATTGAAAGTCAAATACAAACAAATTTACTAACGACTAATGAAAATTATTGTCACTGTGTGATCCTATATAAAATAGGCTCATAAAATCAATTTCTTTAAAAGTTAAAAAAAATGTGTATTTTCAATCTGAAATCAAATTCTCATTTGTGTTAATCAAATTTATCAAAAATTATGAATTTCACTTGTATCAATATATATATATATATATATATTGTAAAAAAAATAAAAACAATAAAAAATTCTATAATATATAAATTATGACTTGATTATAACTCATGATATATTATTTTGGTTATTAATCGAAAAGATCTTTAGCCCCCGTTTGGGAAGTGGGTTGGCTTTTTGGTTTTTTTGGCTATTTTAGCCTGGGCTTAAAAGCTTGGTTTGGGAAGGACTTTTTGACTTTTTGGCTTTTTTGAATTTTTTTGTGAGAGAAGAATGTAATGGTTATGGGAAGGATGAGATGTTTTGATTGTTATGGCTTAAATAACCCATTTTGTTTTTGTGGCTAAAATAGCCAAAAAAGCCCAAACCATGGCTTCCCAAACGAAGCCGTCTAATTTCTTATATTTTTGGTCATGTCTAAAGTGGTGAATTTAATTATACTTCAAGTGGTATTAATATGATCTATTATAATATTTTTATATGACAATATTTAAGTATTTTATTACACAAAAAAGTGCTTAAGGTAGGATTTATACTTATATCAATAAGATCGTAAGAGCTATTCACATTGATATATAAAAAATTATAAATTTAAATCATAAACAATGTCTTCAAAAGGAATCAGACACAGAATCTCTATAACCTTACTAATTTCAATTCTCAAAAGGGTTTTGATTAATTATGAAAGACATTATAATAATCGTAAAATTTTTATTAAAGCCAAATTATTTTTACATATCTTTTCTGACAGAGTTCGTGCAGGTGCATTATTAGTAATACTATAAATTCAAAAAGTTTATTTAAAAATTATTCAAGAAACATCAATAGGGTCATTAAATATACATAAAATCATTTTCGATAAATTATTATTCTTTAATAATACTCCACATTATTTATATTTGACATTTGTCGTTTATCTTCTAAAAACTTAATAAAAAAAAAGTATTGAATTTCATTATTTTAATCAATCAATATCAAATTGGACGCTACACGTGTATATAAATCACTTTTATAAATATAATGTCTGACATAAAATCACAATAGAATTAACTTTATTTAATGTAAAAATATTTTATGATATGTGTTACAAAAGAATAATATTAATTTTAATTTAAAATATTTATTTAATAATCTTAGACTTATCGTTCTATAAAAATATTATTTGAATACTTATATGAATTTAGTTAAATTATTTATTTATTTTGATAATTTTAATTTTATTGTGCTATAAAAGTGTAATTATAATATAATGATTTTATATTATGGAGTTTTTTTAGGTGTGCAACCCACAAAAGGTGTAAGTGGGTTGCACACCATGTGCCACTTACACAAAAGGTGTAAGTGTAAGGTGTAAATGTAAGGTGTAAGGTGTAAGTGAGTTGCACACCATGTGCCACTTACACAAAAGGTGTAAGGTATAAAAGGTGTAAGTATAAGGTGTAAGTGTAAAGAATAAGGTGTAAGGTGTAAGTTGCACACCATAACCAAACCCATTATATTATATATATATATTAAATTATATATAGCCACAAAAGACAAAACATGCTATTTTAGCCCCAAAAAAACAAAACATCACATCCAACCCATAATCATTACACTCTTCTCTCACAAAAAAACTCAAAAAAGCCAAAAAGTCAAAAAGTCCTTTCCAAACCAAGCTTTTAAGCCCAGGATAAAATAGCCAAAAAAGCCAAAAAGCCAAAAAGCCAACCCACTTCCCAAACCCACCCTAAAGGTGATTCTAATTATTTAATTTAATTTTTATTTTTATATTTATTTGAAAAACAAAAATATATAGAAATAGAACTATACAAAATTTATTTAAAAGATTAAATATAAATATGTTGTTATTGGATTAAGAAGAAAATACATAAATTAAATATGTAGAGTATTGATTTTTTTTTCTTTAATATTCTTTTTGAATTATTCATACATATTGTATATAGGTATATAAAATTTAAATTAACTATAAATATTTTATAATAAATAATTTCATGTTAAATATAAATTAATATGAAGACATCAATAAGATAGACAAAAAAATATAAAATATAAAAAAAATTAATTTGATCCATGCGATGCACATAATTATGTACATTTTATCTTATTTATTTATTTATTTATATATCGAGATAATTTTTTTTCAAATATCATAATAATTAAATTAAAATATCAATTATATAAAAGAAATCTAACAGCGACAAAACTAAATACACGATGAAAAATATATAAAAAATAAGTATTTCTCAAATAAAATTCTTATAAGTTTGGTTATTATTATTGAAATTGAGTTTGTGTAAACCTTTATACAGTATATAAATGGAAAAAAAACATACTGATGTGATTTTTTTTTTAAATATTTAAAATGTGTCATTTAAGTAAAGAAAAAATATTATTTTTATATGTATATTTAAGAATGATAATACCCATCCAACCTATATATGACAAATTTCTATAAAAAGAAAAAAATAAAAATAAAAATAAATGAATGAATGAATCACTTATTGCAAAACATATACGATACGGTGCATATATTTATTTGCATATAGTTTATTTGTTGTCTAACATGTGGTCTTTTTAGAATGATGATTTATTGGTTTTAGTTAATAATAAGCATAAAAGATACAGACTACGAGTCGTACACTCATATTAAATTTGATTCTATATCTATACATATTTTTATATTTGTAGTATGTTAAATATAAAATGATGATTTATTAATAAAATGAATAATTTGTTATGAAATTAGAAATCTTAAAAATAGAATGTAATTTTTAAACTTATAGAGGCGATTCATATTTTAATTAAATCTCATAAGATGTATTTATAATTTATCCAATAATGTAAAAAGTAATGCAGATCCTTTTAGTTGCAACAAACAACCAATAAAGGTTTGTTTGGGATAACATAAATCAAGTTAAAAATCACTCAAGTTTATTTCGACAATTATGAAAAAAAGTCAATTTATTGACTTGTTGATATATTTAATTCACATCACATCACTTTTTTTTTTTTTTTTTTTCTTTTCTTCTCTTTTTTTTAATATTTTTCCAAAAAAAAGCTAATAAATTAAAAAAAAAAACTTTTCAAAATAGTCCTTAATCATTACACTCTCATGCACACAAGGAGGTCACATGCCCCTAGATTTTTGGATATATTTTTTTTTTAAATTTACAAACATAAAGAAAATATTTTAAATTAAAAATTGTGAAAATATTATTAGAGTGAAATGTTAATAACATTTTAAAAATTATGAGAATAATAATGATTATTTTAATTAAAAGTGAAGAGACTACTATAAATCATATTATCTATGAAAAATTTTGCATGTAACGGTGATGTCATTATTATTGACATATAAGTATAAGTAATCTCACTATAAAGATATGAAATTTATTGGATTATTAGCTACATTTGACATGTGAGGTTCACTCTCTATGTGTATAAGTACTATTAGTTGGTGATATCACATATCAATGATAACATGGTGTTACCATTATATTGAATTTTCAATCAAATTTTGTATGAAAAAAATTTATCATTATATAATTTATTTTAAGACTTATATTTATATATATATTTTTGTATTATCCATGATACACTAGTTACAAATAATTTTTTATTTATTTTATATTTATCGAAATCAATCATAAAAATTTACATGAAATATTTTTATAAAATTTTTTAATATTATAATTAATAAACACCTCTTTTAACTTAATTTTCTGACTCCAATGCTACTCAGGCACACCATGAGCATATAGAGTGACTGATGTACAAATTTTTAAGGACCATTTTGATATTATTTAAGAAGCACATAACCACATGCAATGTGGATGTGGTAGTTGAACTTTCATTATCTGTAAGTCAGAAGGCCGTTAAAGCTTGTATAGGTCTCACCATCTACATCTCTCCTCCCATTTAAAAAAGGGCAGTTGTTAACCTAATCTAAATGGAAGTTGGACCATGGCAGAGAAAAAATTGCATGTGAATCACACACAATCATTTTTATAGCAAAGAAATTGCTATAATTAACAAGATCAGTTTTTTTAGCTAAAATTAAAAGTTGTCAAATGAAATCATTTTATTTTAATTACTATTATTTTAAATTAAATAATTTAATCCCCACGCTTTAAGTTTATTCAATTTGATTATTTTGTTCAAATTGAAAGTTATAATTAATGATTTTAAAAAATTTATCAGTCTTCTAAAGTTTATATGTAGAAAAAAGTTAACAAAAATTCGAATGAAAATACTAAATTAAAAATAGACTTAAAGTATAGAGATTACACTATTCAAATTAATAAAATAAACTAAAAAACAAAATAAAATTTAAATCAAACTATCAGCAACACTTCCAATTCAAAACCTACGCCAAACGACTCAAAGAATTAGTCTATACTTGGAATTGAAATTATTATTGTAGCAGCATTGGAACCATATGCACGGGAATTAAAAAAAAAAAGGTTTAACATCTTACATAATTAATGAATGCGAAGAATAACATATCTTCATATATTATTTTTAAAATTCAACATTTTAATTACGTACATTTACACATGTACGGGGTGAAATATCCTTTGCCTTCCGTACTCCTTGAACTCAAGCTTCGCGTAAATAGTTGTCTCAGTTTGTAAATTTGAGAAAAAAACGTAAATTCAAAAAATGAGTTTACGTTGATTTTTAAACAAAAATTTAAAAATTTTACTAATAATTTTTTTTTTCAATGAATTTTTTTCCAACTAATACTAACCAAGGGGGCAATTGGTAATGCTACTTTAAACCTTAGGAAGGGGATTGCAATCTCTAAAATGTGAGGGGTGTCAATGTAATTTACCCAATGAAGGCAAAATTGGTATTTAAAAAAAATTAAATTGCTGAAGGGGAGAATTTGTAATAAAACTTTAAACCTCAGGGGGGAGATGTAATTTCCAAAAGGTGAGGAGGGAACTGTAATAAACATAAACCTCAGGGCGTGTTAGTGTAATTTACTCTTTTTATTTTATTTTATCTGTAAGTCTATGAGATTATAGATGCGAATCCAACCCAAGTTGTATCTAAATAGAGGAGTTTGTACTGATATTTCGTATCTTGACTTGAACAGTCTTTGTTTACCTCTTCGCTAGTACGGGGTCAAAGTTGATGAACTGCTTGAGTAGTCTTTCGTGCACTCGAGTAGTGAAGTAGTTCATTAAGTATCTTAGATTGCGTTATGAACTTTTGGAAAACATGTTTTACCGCTCAAGCGATAGATGTTGTGTTCGAGTAGTCTTCGCAGCTTTGTTTCGTTTAAAGTGCATCGTTTACTTGTTTTAAGAAAAAAAAACCGTCCAGATTCTCAAAAAATGTGTAAAAAACCAAGTTTTCTATATTGGAGGGTATATTTATGTATGAGTTTCCTTGATGTATAGAAGGTGATCGATTGATCAACAAACTACATATTGACAAACATCAATAGTTGTTTATTGTTATTTCATTCATAAAAAGAGAGAGGTGTTTATCGGTGGATTCCAGGAAACTTGGGCCGAAAGCTATGGTAGATTCAAAAGTAGCTAATCGTTGTGGATTCAACATTGGTGTTGTGGATTCAATATTGTGCAAACAATTCCGAGATGAAGACGGTAGTGAAAGAGACACATCGGGTTTGATTTAATTCGAGCGTCGATTCACTAGGTAATTAAGGAGTTCTCGTTTGTAGTTCTTTTGTCTTCTTAATAGATTATTTTGTGATTTTGACCCTTGATTTTTTTATCACAATTGGAAATACTCAAATTGTGATTTTTTCCACGTTATATTGTTGTGCCAATTTGTCGTTATTTATTTTCTAAATATAATTCAATTCTCGTTTAATTGGATTAGATCTACTTGTGTTTGATTGGAAATTACTATTTATTATTTAGGATTGAATGATAATTACAAATCACAATGTTGGAATTTTCAAAAAATTTCACAACTAAAATTTTTAAACTATACAATTAGATAGTTTTTGAACTTTAGAAAACGTCAACGTAATTTACTTTAAATATGTTTTATGATTCGCATTATCCCATAGCCCCAACAATTATAGCTTTTGAATGATTAGTTGTTAAAAGAATTTGAAAAGAAAGCGTTCTATTATTTTTTTTCAATTTTTTTTATTTATAAGATAAGATATTAATGAGTTTGTAAATTAGACTATTAATAAGTGTTTGACATTCCTTCTTAAGTTTGATCCTTTTTCCTCCCAAAACCAACATATAAAAATAACTTGAGCCAAATTACCCTTGAGGGGGTAGCCTAGTTGGCAATAAGTTTGTTCCTTACAAATTTAACTTCGACTCTTATCAGTTCTTTTTGATTGTCCAGATTATACGATTAAAGTATGTCGTTTGATTATCAAATTTATACTCTTTAAATGGACCTAAAAGACCTTACTTAGGACATAGTTCCTACTTCTAATTCTCAATTATTAAAATAAAATAAACTTGAGCAAAGCTCAAATTCTAAAGCCCAACAAGTTAGGTGCTTACAAAGTTTTTTGAGTGCTTGCAAAGTTAATGAATACTTTTAAGTTAACCTTGGTCCCTCGTGTGCAAAAGTCCACAGCAAATTAGCCCTTGAGTTAGGTTGCTTAAAAAGGATATGAATTCAATAATGATGACACAGTTGACAGAGAAAAGACTCAAAAAAAGAAAAAAAAAAAAAAGAAAAAAAAAGAAAAGAAAAGGGGTATCAAGAAGGGTATAAAAAATAACACTAAAGACAACCACAAGATGCTAAACAAAAAATGATCAATCCAAACATAGCAATGATATACCCTTTTTCCGTAGCACCTTCGAAATGGAGAATAAAGTTAAAAAGGCTTTTTAGATGGGGTTTTAAAACCAATTAAATTATTTCAAGTCGACTTGTGTTTTAATTCAATAAAATTTATTTAACATCGATTAGATTCGTAATGAGTCAAATTTAAATATATTTTAAAATTTATTGAGTTTTTAGATCAATAAATTAGTACTTTTTTTTTTCCCACTTGACTCCATTCGATAAGAGTAGTGCTATTTCGGTCTAAAAATTAGATTTGTTTTTCAAATTTAATTATGTGATAATCTATTAGAATATCTAAATTAATTTTGTCTCTTATATATTTTTTAATCATTAGTCAATTATATCTTTTATACATTATTAGGTCTAGAAAACAAATTTAAAAAGTAGATTTGTGCATCATTTTTTACTCGATAATATTCTCTATTTCGGCTTAAAATTTGCAATGAAAATAAATAAATCAACTTTAAATATATTTTGAAAATCTTTAAATTTTAAGCTAAACTTAAAAGGTTACTACCGGGCCGACCCAACTAGTTTACAATTATATGTTTAGGCCCTTTTTCAAAGGTCTTCTGATAGAGCTTGTTAGTGTCAACAATGAAACATGTCCCAGAAACACTCACTATTGCCCCATCTCTAAAAAATTCCAAAATGTGTGTAAATTCTTGAGCTCTCTGTCACTGGTCAAGTATTTACACAAAATGTTGAGAATAATTGTCTGGGGTTACTGTATTTATCAAAAGTGTGGAACTCTTTATAAAAAAATGTGAGATGCTGGGGCCAGTGATCTAAAACAAATTATAAAAGAAATTTACTCAGAATTTCCAGCTAATTGTATTTATATTCTGATCCGTTAACTTTATTAAAAAAAATGTCTGTCAGTATAATTAATAATTGATGACAAATGCATATCAACCACGAAATTTTTAATGGATCTTGACTCAAACCAATCAAAAAGATAATTTTGAATTTTTAAAGATAAATTTTTGAGTTTTTAATTTATATATTTTTATTTTTAATATTCTAATCATTATTTTTTTTTAACTTTTCAAATTCAATTAAATTAAATAAATTTTGACTTTTGCATCTTCAACTTTTGTTTCCTTGACTTTGATCTTAATCAATCACTTGTGCATTTAATTTTTTCTATTTTTAACTTGCACAAACCTAAAGAGAGAGAAATTAAGTCAATGAAATTATAGCTAAGGTCCTAAATAAAAATCAAAAAAAGTTATAATTAAATCATAACTAACACAAAAGTAACCTCAAGGATTTGGCCTAGTTGGCACAAGTTAAGGTTTAGAGGTGTGCTTCTTCTGAATTTCAAATTTAATACTCAGTTAGCTCCAGTAAGTTTCTTGGGGTTAGTCTATATAGGGCATTTGTTCTAACTTTAAATATATGCAAAAGACATTGGTGGCCAGCAGGCCACATCAGTGGCCGGCAACCAAGAGTGATAGCTGACCGGCCACCAGAGGTTGCAGGCTTGAAGATCTCTGGGTTTGGTCCAAAACAAAGGCAACATAGGTGTAGGGTTTGAAAGGCTCAAAACTGTGGCATTCCGCTGAAGATTTCGAGCACTTAACAAGCATATAGACTCATCATTGGGTATGCAAGCGATGACGTCCAAGTCGTAAGGGTCGTCAAAAATGACGTGAATAAATGTCAAAGCCCGAAGACGACCCATTTTGACAAGGCCGTAAGACTTGGACAAACAATCAAGATAGAAATAAAATGGTTGCGCCTGTAGGCTGCGTGCGTATCCCTTTGCAAGGAATCAAACCAGCGTAATTCTAGGGCAAGATGCAAATGATATGCACAAAAACTTTGAAAGTTGGACTCATACGCTTTGCGAAGCCGGCTATTTTGAAAACCCATGATCATGCAAGATGACGCAATAAGCAATAATAGATGCAATAAGCAAGATAACGAGATAGTAACAAATGAATGAGCAGCTTTAAGCTTAAAACCAACACAGGTTCCATGCGAAAAGATTTAAAACACACTCTGACTATGCCAAAACACGAGACAAGGAAAGAAAACACCGCCCAAGGTTGCGTTTTACGCATATTGAGAAACAAGAAAAATCGCTCGAACTTCGTTAGCCGCCGTCTTGAGATGAAAACGCTTCGGTGTGCTTTACACATCCCAAGAAACCAGAAACCACTCGGCCTTGTGCCTCACACGTCCCGAGATAGAAGCCAAAACTGCCCAGGGCCGCGAGTTATGCGTCCTGAGATACAAGAAGAACCGCTCGGGCTCGCGCTTCACGTGTCCTGAGATACAAGGAAACCGCTCAGGCTCGCGCTTCACGCGTCCTAAGATAAAACACGCCTAGGGCCGCGTTTCATGCGTCATGAGAAACAAGAGAAACTGCTCGAGCTCGCGCTTCACGTGTCCCGAGATAAAACACGTCCAAAGCTGCGCTTCACGCGTTCTACGAAACAAGAGAAACCACTCGGACTCGCGCTTCATGCGTCCCGAGATAAAACAGAGAGGTGTGCGATAGATGCACAAAGTAATCGTGTGCGGTAGATGCACAAAGCGAACGTGTGCGACAAATGCACAAAATGAACAAGTGCGATAGATGCACAAAATGAACAAGTGTGATAGATGCACAAAGTGATGGTGTGCGATAGATATACAAAGTGAACATGTACGATAGATGCACAAAGTGATGGTGTGCGATAGATACACAAAGTGAACATGTGCGATAGATGCACAAAGCGAACGTGTGCGACAAATGCACAAAATGAACAAGTGCGATAGATGCACAAAATGAACAAGTGCGATAGATGCACAAAGTGAACAAAGATTACAAATTAATACAGTGACAACGCATGTTCCATGCAAGATAGACAACTGATGTATGAGGTTAATTGAAGGCATGTTCTATGCAAGAAACAAAAGCATATTCTATGTATGAAATAAGAGCATATTCCATACAAAAATTGATAGCGTGTTCTACGCACAAATGATAAATGATGAATGACGTACGTGCAACATGCATATACGGGAAATGCATATTCTATGCAACGGAAAAGAACGAAAGCGTAATTTGACAAAATGAATAAAATGATACTCGGTGGCAACCTCCGATTTACCTCTTGGAGATGCTGCAACATGTTCAAAAAGGATACGCCTCATTCATCTTGGCAAGTAGGACACATTTGCGCACTGAAACGCAGTTTTGAGCTCCTTTAGAAACAATTTGAACCCAACAGTGAACCTTCCCTATACTTCTTGGGAAACAAAGACATGAAACAATATTAGAACACAGAAAAGGGCGACCGGCCACTCGCTGGCCACAAGGAGAGGCAGCCGACCACCTGCTGGCCATCAAAAAGCCTTGTCAGCCACCAATGTGGCCTGCTGGCCACCTGCCGGCCACCGATGGCAGATTTGGGGTATTTTGGTCCTTTTGCCTCGGGTCTTTAAATGCAGGCCTCAAGGCTTCATTTCTTCACAACCTTAGGTCCGAAAATCTTCTCACTCTCTCTCTAGACACTTTCCTTGTCTAGATCCAAGCTTTACACTCATTTTCCAACGCCTTACACACTTTTTTCGTAAAACCCTCTTGATTCTCTTCACTTTGAACTGATTGGATTTTGATTTCGACGCTTTTTCTTGGATTTTCACCACTTTAGGCTTGTTCTCCTCGAGTTTCTCTCGGGTTTCGTGAACTTTTCCAGGCCTTGACTTTTTCTTCCATTTTTCTCTCCTAGGGTTGACTTTTTCCAAGTTTACCCTCTTTTTTTTTTTTTTTTTTCATTTTTCTTCACTTTTCACATACTTTTTACTCATTTTCCACCCATTTTCCAAATGGCAGATGAGATTCCACCTGACAGGACTCCTCCAGAGGTTCTGCTTGCATTTTCATCCGTTCCTGAGGTAGAGGAGTCGGCAGTTGCCGAGGTTGGCGAGGTGGCTGAGGGCATTGAGGCCGACCTCGAAGTAGAGTTTAAGCTTGAGTTTGAGCCAAAGCCGCTACCATTGAGAGTGCGACGTTTTGATTCGGCGAGATATCATCCCCGCATGCACATATTGCCACTCGGAGGGATTAGGCGGTTTAGCGACTTTGCTCGTGGTGTACTAGAGGACCTCCTGTTGAAGGAGCCGACCTCTCACCTTTCATCTAGCCCCACTAAGGTATAAATTCTGTTCTCAAGCATTCCTGCCTTCTTGTAACTGTATTTCTTGCACTGTCTTTCATCTGACTGTACTTTTTCTGACTGTATCTTTTCATCACTGCTTGATTTGATTCATCTGTTCTTTATCACAATGAGAGTCCCGTGCCTATAGGGGGTACGGAGCTATGACAGCGAGGGATTGGTATGATGAGCTCCCTACTAGAGTTCGTGACATTGTTGATGAGACCAGCTTCGGCCTTTTCGCCTTGGCCCGACACGGGTCATTGCAGTCGTCCTCTTCTAGAAGCTCTAGTAGAGGTGGTGGGACACCACCAACTCCTTCCACTTCTCTCGCCGAGGAGATGACAATGACTCCTCACGATTTTGCCATGATCAGGGCTTAGGAGTAGAGGCGATCCGATCCCTTTTGACACCAACATGGAGGATAGGAGACTGCCTGGATCAAGCTGCTGGAAGCGCGTCGACCCTTATGTACCGCGACCATATCGAGATATAGTTGATCTTTGGAGGAGATGGAGCAGTACGCTCAGGGTTTCTTGATGTTTGTCCTTGGTACCACCTTGTTTTTGAACAGGTGGAACACTCTAGGCTTATATCTGTTGAGCGCCTTGGTGACCCTTCCCCAGGTACGCTTCTATGACTGGAGCGGAGTTGGCCTCGCCACCCTATACGGCTATATGAGCTCTACTTCCCGCCTGAAGGGAGAGCTGATCGGAGGCTACTAGCGAGCCTAGGAGGTATGCACTTCAGTTCCCTCTTTGCACTTTACATTTTTTACTTTATATCTATTCAACACTTGTGCTTTCTGCTTTGCAGTTTTTGCATCTGTTCATACGTTGTGCTTTCTACTTTGCACTTTCTATATCTGTTCAGGCTACATGTTTTCTGCTTTGCATTTTCTATATTTGTTCATGCTTCGTTGATCACATATCACTGCACTTTCCTTGTAGTTGTGGGTTTATGCATATTTTTCAACCTTGGCTTTAGAGCCTATAGAGGAGCTTTCCCTAATGGTTCCTTACTCGAGGCATAGCCGATGTCAGTAGAGGAGTTGTGAGTCATTCACCTTCTTCCGTCACTACTTTGACACTGTGGTGGCCCACAAGGTAACCCAAAACAGTCATTTTTGCTTTAAAACTGTTATGATTCACACTTTTAGCAACTGATAGCAACTAACAATCTGTTCATTCTGTTTGCAGATCATGTGGTAGCCTTGGGCCATAATGCCGACTGGGGTGCGTGGGCCACATCGTGCTTTCGGATCCTGCTGAAGGGCCTAGTCTGCAGAGCCTAGTTCTTGAGTGAGAGATTCATTCGCCAGATCGTGGGCTTGCCGGATCCGGTCATTTCGATGCCACATCCAGAGTCTATGAGGTCAGCAGACAGCCTATCTGTTGATGTAGTCACACAGTTTATGGTGGGCTTGGATGCTGATTACTTTAAAGACGGGGGCAACTACGCGACCTTTATTCAGACCCACCTCATGCCATCTCTGACAGGCGTTTACGGAGGCGAGGGTGCCCGGGCTCCTGCGGCGAGAGAGGCGACTAGGACGACTAGGGCCTATTCTAGAGGGCTCTCCTACGAGTAGAACCTTGGGTTGGAGCTTCCCACTACGCCACATCTTTGGAGGCCTATTGGGACTATTTATTAGATCTCGATTGAGCCGGCAGAGGCTGGACATGAGCTTTTCGGAGTTTGAGGCTCATCTCAGGTACAGACTACACTTTACAATACGCACCTCACATTTCATTTCAGATATGTTTATTGCGAACACTAATCATTCAAATGCATTTGCGGGCATCTATAGAGTACATGGAAGCGCTCTCATTTGGTGGCTTCACGATGGGCATGGTGTAGAGGAGACACTGCTTGGTCTCCAAGGTATCCCGGTAATTTCCTTCAGTTTGCGCTTCATGCTATCATCTTTCCACCGATACACTGGCATTTCAACTGTAGTCTTTCCCAAACTGTACTAATACACTACATCTAATACATTGCACCCACACACTGTACTCATAGGATGTGTTTGATTGGACGGACTGGAAAAGGGGGGATTAGAATCCATCGGACTTGAGTCTGGATTGGAATCCCGGACTATTAGGTTGGATTGGATATGTATCTGTGTTTTTTTTCATGGGATTAGATGTCGGATGTGAATCCCCCGGACTATTTTTAGTGAATCCACCGTTTGGTTGAACGGACTGGATAGAATAAATGAACAAATGACTATTTTACCATTTTTTAATTGTTTACTAAGTAATAGCAATATTAAACATATCTTTAATATTTTAATTATTTTTAGTTAAATAATTTTGTTTTTTTAAATAAATAAATAAAATATCAATAAAATTTGTTTTAAATCATTCTTGTATA
This sequence comes from Camellia lanceoleosa, assembly GCA_025200525.1. NCBI lineage: Eukaryota > Viridiplantae > Streptophyta > Magnoliopsida > Ericales > Theaceae > Camellia > Camellia lanceoleosa. The sequence goes on along the minus strand of CM045766.1, from coordinate 108,601,130 downwards.
ACAAATCATTATTTTTTACATACAAAAGCGTTCTTTTTTTTTTTTACATACAAAAAATATCATTAATTTAATAATATAAATTAAATTTATTTTTTTACATAAATTTATTTTTTACACAATTAAATAAATAAATAACCACTAAATTTGATTTAATAAAATGCAGTATGACTGTATAAAAATTTATATTATTTTTAATTAATTAAATAAATTTTAAATAAAACACCTATTACAATTTAAATAGTGAAATTAAATAAATTATAAACAAAATTTTAAAATAAAACATCAATAAAATATCTATAAAAATTATTTAAAAAAATTAAATAAATAAAACATTAGTAAAAAGTTAAATAAAATTATTTTATTTTTAAATTGAGACATTTAAATTTTATTGAATTTTATTAAATATAATACATAATTAAATAGTAGAGGGTCAAAATTGTCATTTTCACATCTAATCCCAATAGGGATTAGTCCCCAAAACAATCCCACACCCCCCTAGGGCGGGATAGTCCCCATATGGGGACATGGAGTCGGCCGGACATGGAGTCATGGGACTAAAAAATAATCAAATGACGGATAAGGAAGGAGGCCGGACATGGAGTCCAAACAGTGGATAGTCCCCCCCCTTATCCCCCCAATCAAACACACCCATATTGTATCTGATAAACACACTGTAGCTGATATGTTGACAACTCTCTTTTTAGATCCCATCTATACCGATGGTACCAGCGGCAACAACAAAGAAGATCGGCAGTATTTCCTCGATGCGAGAGGAGAGAGAGCGAGCTAACTCGTGACCGAGATGCGAGTTGCGGTCAAAGCGACAGGGTGCGAGGCCATAGCAGATCCTTTAGAGCCCATCTTGGCGATAGCGATCTTTGAGACCAGTGACTCCGAAGAGGCAGTGAATTGGCATTTTGAGTCATCATAGAGTGGAAACGATGATACTGGCTCAGAAGCCGAGAGCGGAGATGATATCGGCTCGGGTTCAGAGTCTGATTCAGATAGTGGTGCCGATGGAGATAGTGCCCCCGGGGCCTCTCCTCCGAGGAAGAGGACGAAGAGGGCCTCTCGAACTGAGACAATGGCGCTGATTTTTTTGTACTTTTGTTTAGTTTCTTTTTGTTTGGCAGCATTAACACATTATGTAGCTTCAGATAGGTTTTATTTTGCTTTTAAAACTTGTACTCCTCTTTTGTAAAAACCATGATCGGAATAAAACTTTGCAATTTTTATAAAAAATGTTGTCATTTTTGTATCATGAGCACTATATTTGCATGAAAATGGGCATGGAATCAAATTTGCAAATAGAGCACTTGATTGAAACAATGTTCTTAATCGGGTAATGAACCGACCAACAACCGAAATACAAAATACAACTCAATAAACAAAGCAAAAACAACTCAAATACAAATAAATAAACTTGCTAAAACCAAAAAGACTCAAAACATGACTTTAAAACACGCAAAGATCAAAACAAAACACATGCTTCCAATACTGCTCAACACAAAGGTGGACAGCAGGCCTGAAAAGAAAGTTGTCGGCCAGAGATAGAGCTTGTCGGCCATGGAGTGTGGCCTGCTGGCCACAAGAGGTGGCCGGTTAGCCACCAGCCGACCAAAAATGTGAGAATCGCTGGATTGCTGACAACTGGCTTCCACTCGCAACTTTATCTTCTACAAAAGGTTTAGCTTCGTGATTTCTCTTTAGAACCTCATTTCAGCTGCAATTTCTTCCACAAATGAAGCCATTTTTTTGCCAAAAAGCTCTCAGATTATATTACGACTTTAGACGACACGAAAAAGGTAAATTTTTGGGGTTTCATCATGAATGCACTTTTTCTATTGAGCAGTACTCCACTTTATTTTTCGTTCCTCCACGCCGCGGCCTGATGCTGGGACCCAATTACACATGTCTTTCGTTTCGGGGAACAAGAAATATACCCGATAATTGAAGAATTTCAGGCACTAATGGAATCTCGGTACAATGAGAAAATCATGCCTCAGCCCCGTTTTGGCCACACCCAAGCTTTGGGATCGATGTGTAGGCTCACTCTACACGAGGCTCGATCTTTGGCCCACAACAGAGAGCTAGACATTCCTAGCTTGATTCATCGATTCTCCAACGTCAGTGACAAAGGTGACCTTCTCTGGCCAAGTTTTCGGCAACATACCCTTTGCTTATGTATGCTTTCACATTTCCTTCTTGCCCCTAGATTTGGCGGATCCAACATTTGGTTGATCGAAGTGGCCTAAGATTTGAAAGAAGGCAAGAGTTGCATTGGCTTGGTGCTGGCCGAGACCTTGATGGGCTTAGATGCCTTTCATCGATGGGAGACTACCAGATTCGCGGGGAGTCCACTACTTCTCTAGGTATTGCTTTCCACCCTTTCTTATATGTGTTTCTCACATCACTCGGCACTCATGCTTTATTTTTCTCTCAAAACCCTTTTCTTACTTTTCTCTCAACATACATCTCTCTATTCTTTAATCTCTCTTTTCTTTCATCCCTCCCCAAGTGTGGCTTATGGATAAGTTGAAGGTAGTGGCCTCTTGCCCTGAGTACTCAACTCAAGGTTATTTCTTCCTCCACTGACTAGTGGATTTCCCCAACGAGGGATGGTGGTGCAACTGGATGTGCAACAGGTCTGCTGTCGATATAGCTTGGTGTTGCCCTTGACTTAATCTAACCGAGATGAGTTACAACATAGCTCGATAACCTGGCATACAGTTGATTGGCCTCACGCATTGCATGTTCTGTTTCCCTTTTCGGTTTAGACGTCAATTTGGACGTAATCATACCTGCCTAGAGGAAGGGGTAGAGTACCTGGTTTTATTCCTCATCCGTGGTTCACACTTGGCTATGTACCTCATTGCTTGGAGGACAAGGGAGCTTCTGGCCCCTGCCCCTAGTTTTAGTTATGCCATTTCCAACGAATGCTGGGCTTGGCTTGAGGATGAGGCACAAATCGGGCCCATTTTGGCTTCAGAAACTTCCATAAGCACCAGCGGAGGACACAGTAGCACCTGACTCATCTATGCCCCTAGTTTATTGCTTTGACCTTTCTTTTCAAGTTTTTTCAATGTAATAAAAGCAACTTTGATTTGTATCAGAGAGTTGGAGAACTTTAAGTTGAAATCAATACATTAAAGTTGTGAGCACTGAAAATTTTCCTTTTGGTCCAAAAATGGTCTAAGTTGTAAAAAGCAAAATTTTGAACAAAATCAACTTTTATCAAAACTTTTCAAAACCATTTTCGAAAAGGATCACCATTTGACACGCACGGAATCAATTTTCAAGATGTACAACCCCGAATCAAAAGATCACAATTGCCCCTTGATTGAACACCACGGCTCAGCATTGTAACTAGCTCTTTTCTCAGAGTAAAGATCACGACTGAACTCTTAGGTAAAGGATAGACAAAGATGACCTGATTAGACACATCGACAGGATAGTTGAGTTGGAGGTGATTACGGCCGAACCTCAAAATGAAGTTGCCTACGTATCCCGAAGATGGGAATCAAGCCTTACGTAGTTCAGTTTAGGTTCACTCGAGTATTAACTCTCTCATTTTGCGCTCTAACTTTTGCAAAAGTCGCCTTTTAGGGTTTTCAACCTTGCGAGCTCAGTTTTTCTTTATTTCTAATTTTTCATGATCTAACTTTTGCCTACGTTGCCCTTCCGGGTTTTCGACCTAGTGAGCCTAATGGGGATAGTATTTCTTCAACTTATCCATGTTGATCGGTTGTGAAAATTTCAGGCCATTTAGGTCTAGGCCATCCAGATCCATGAGAATAACAGCTCCGCCCGACTAGATAGTTTTGATAATGTAAGGACCAATCTAATTAGGTCTAAACTTGCCCCTAGAGTCATGAATGGGAGCTCGGTTATCTTTTAGCACCATATCTTCCTCTTTGAGATTCTAGGACTTAACTTTCTTGTTAAAAGCCCTAGCGATTCTACACTGGTAGCCCTAAATGTGATACAATGCTTTCAGCCTTCTCTCATCAAACAATATCAACTCCTCAAACCTGCTCTGTTGCCAGTTAAGTTCGCTTATCGACACTTTCGGCCATAACTTCGTGGCAGGACTTCTATTTCAATTGGCAAAACAGCTTCCATCCCGTAGACAAGAGAATAAGGAGTTGCCCCTGTAGACGTCTGGATTGAAGTTCTATAGCCCCAGAGTGCGAATGGAAATTTCTCTGGTCAGTCCCTGTAGGTCTCAACCATCTTCTGCAAGATATTCTTGATGTTATTGTTGGCGGCCTCAACAACTCCATTGGTTTGCAATTGATATGTAGATGACTTATGGAAAGCTACATTGTATTTCTCCAACAAGTCCATCACCTCTTTCTTGAAGTGGGAGCCATAATCTGATATGATCTCGTTTGGGACTCCATATTGGCAAATGATATTGTTTCTGATGAACTTGGCCACATGCGATGCTTTCAACACTGCATAAAACTGAGCTTCCACCCACTTTGTGAAGTAATCAATTGCCACCAAGATATATTTATGTCCATTCGACCCTTTTGGTGTGACAACACCGATGACATCGATTCCCCAGACTAAGAAAGGCCATGGCGAAGTCATGTTGTACAGTTTTGATGGCGGAATATTCATATGATTGGCATGAATTTGGCATTTATGGCATCGCCGAACAAAGCCAGTACAATCCTTCTCCATAGTGGACCAGTAGCAACCTTGCTTAAGAATCTTCCAAACTAACATCACTCCGTTTATGTGCGCTCCACACTCTTCTCTATGGATGGCCTCCATCAGGTGCTTTGATTCTTCTTCTTCGAGACACATCTTGTGCATTTCCAGATGACCTCTTTTGTACAGTTTACCTTCGCAGATGATAAATTAGACGGCCATTCGCCGTATTTCCCTTTTGTCCTTGCCATTTGCTCCTGGTGGATAAATCTCATTTTTCAAGAAGTTCCAAATATCGTAGTACCAGGGGTTTTTGTCTTGCACTTCATCTATTGTGGCGATAATTTCATAAGCCGACGTGTATTTCTGCTCAATGATAATAGGACTCATCCTGACTCTAAGTGGGATGTCTATCTTGGAAAATAGAGTTGCTAAAGCATCAATGAACCTGTTGTTCTCTCTCAGTAGATACGTAAAAGTTAACTTTTCAAACCTAGGAATCAGAATGTTCAGGGTCTGATGATAAACCTTCATATTTTCTTCTTTGACTTTCTAGTCTCTATTTGCTTGTGTAACAACTAGGTTTGTGTTGCCGATAACATCCAATCTTTTTCCCTTAGTTCCAGGGCAGCTTCTAAACCAGCGATACACGCTTCATATTCTGCTTCATTATTGGACACCTTAAACCAGAGTTTGAAGGCTAAAGGTATATAGGAGTCGTCGGGTGCTATCAACAACACACCTATCCCATAACCGTATTGATTAGACGCTCCGTCAAAGTACATTGTCCAAGTCTCCTCCTCAACTTATAGAATGGCTTCATCTGGGAACAGGTATTCCACCACTTCATTGCCTTTTACCGGGTGATCTGCCAGGAACTCTGCTACAACTTTTCCCTTGACCGACTTGCGGGTGACATATTTGAGATCAAATTTAGAGAGGAGAAGCAACCAATAGGCTAACCTACCCGTAAGCGTTGGTTTCTCAAAGAGATATTTGATGGGATCTAATCTCGAAACCAGAATTACGGAGTGAGCTAACAAGTAGTGCCTCAACTTCCTGGTGACTCATACCAAGGCTAGGCAAGCTTTCTCCAGCAGAGTATAGTGGGTCTCATAATCCAGCATTTTCTTGCTCAAGTAGTAGATGGCTTTCTCCACTCTATCTTCAGATTCTTGAGCAAGCATGCATCCCATTGTTGTGTCTGTCACTAATAGGTACAGAATCAAAGGCTTCCCTGGCTTTGGCGGCGATAACATAGGCAGATTCTGGAGGTACTGCTTGACCTGCTCAAAGGCAAATTGACATCGATCATCCCATCATAATTTCTTCCATTTCTTCAAGAGACCAAAAAGTGGTTCACAAGTCAAGGTTAATTTGGAAATAAACCGTCTTATGAATTGCATTTTACCTAGAAAGCCTCGCATCTCCTTTTCAGTCCTTGGTGGTGGCATTTCTAGGATGACGTTAATTTTGGAAGGATCTACTTCGATGCCCCTCTGTGTAATTAGAAAGCCTTGGATTTTCCCTGCTGTCACGCCGAAAGTGCATTTCTGCGGATTCAATCTCAATCTGTATTCTCTAATCCTTTGAAAGAATTTCTCCAAGGCAGTGTAGTGGCCTTCCCTTTCTTTGGACTTGACAATCATGTCGTCCACGTACACCTCAACCTTTTTGTGGATCATATCATGCAAAATAGTGGTTGCTGCCCTCTGGTAGGTAGCTTCGGCATTCTTCAGCCCAAATGGCATAACGCGATAGCAGTAAGTACCCCACGATGTAGTAAATGTAGTTTTCTCTCTGTCCTCGGGCGCCATCAGAATATGGTTATACCCGGAAAACCCATCCATAAAGGATAATAATGCATGGCATGATGAAATCCACTAACTCATCAATGTGCGGTAAAGGAAAGTCGTCCTTCGGACTGGCTTTGTTCAAATCCCGGAAGTCTATATACACCTGGATTCTACCATCTTTTTTCGGCACTGGGACGATATTGGCCAACCAAGTCGGATACTCAGATACTAACAAGAAACCTGCCTCGATCTTCTTGGTGACCTCTTCTTTGATTTTCAATGTCCAATCTGGGCGGATTCTACGCAACTTCTAATTGACTAGTCGAGCTTCGGGGTCAAGAGGGATCCGATGCTGTACAATCTCAGGATCGATTCCAGGCATGTCTTCGTAGGACCACACGAAAACATCTTTGAAATCTTTTAATAAAGCGACTAAGCACTCGCGCTCATCTGAAGACAACATGGACCCGATCTGAACCAAAAGCGGATCCTTTTCAGTACCCACATTAACAGTAATGATTTCATCAGCACAGGGTTTTGCAAACCTCTCTTCCTCTTGATTAATCAAGTTTTTAAAAATCAGAGGAATTCTTTCATCTTTGTTTTCATTGAAATTCTGAAAATCTTGGTCAATACAATAAATAAGTGGCACAGAGAAGTACTTAGAATCGGCAGCGTTCTCATTCGTAAGATCTAGATCTTCATTTATAACTGACTTAAAAGTAAAAGAAAAAGAGGACTTGGACAAGACCTTGGCATCTGGGTTATCACCTCCAGTAATACCAGACTCGGACTCAGAAGAATCGGAATCTGATTCCGACTCCATAGACTCTATGGAATCAGATTCTGGCTCATCACCCGACTCAGAACTAGACAGGTAGCCCTCCTCCAGTTGCAATATAAGAGATGGTGCTTTAGATGCATCCAAAATGCTGCTGGATAGGTTCACACCTGGTTGGTCCCCAATTATGGAGATGGTAAGGTTATTCCTCAAGTTCTTTGAGTTAGCCACAAGATCTGTAAGGAGACATGCCAGTGCTGGCCCTACTCCAAGCTCGCTATTGTCTAAGTCATTTTCCATGCTCTATTCAGCTTCAGTACTTGGTTCAGCCTTTTCCTCGGCATCACTATCTTGCAGCTGCAGGTCAAAGAAGATTTCGAACCCGGGAACACACTGCTTTGTGGAATTCATCCAGGGTTTGGGAAAGTCGCAAAAAGGGAAATATTCTCCCTTCCAAACAAAGCGGCCATTCAGTGTTCCCCAGATTGGCCTGTGAATAAACTCATAGTATTTCCCGGCCTGCTTGGCTCTGGCTCTGCCTGCCATCTCTTTCATTTTCTTGATTGAGTCCTCTTTGGTGGGTATATAGCCTAAACCAAAGACATGTAAATTGTGCGATATGTCTATCAATGTTGTGACGCCTTTCCGGCCACTTCTTCCAAGTCCCATTCCTGGCACATGCTGCAGTTTGTTCATGAAATAGAGATTGGTGACGACATATATGCCCTCATCGTGACGTAATGGTTCTGCACAACTCAGGCCTCGGCCAAAGTGAACCCTAAGAGAAATACGTCCTCTTCGCCATGAGTGATTTCCAGCACTGGTATAGTTACCTCTGGTAGGGAATGGATGGATGAATTCCTAAAAATAATCGCCACTCCCTTCCTATGGGGGTACTTCAACATTTGGTGGAGGATAGAGGAGACTACTTTCACATGATGTAGCCAGGGCCTTCTTAACAGTAAGTTGAAGGTAGTTGGCACATCCAGGACATGGAACTCGACATCTTGTTAAGCTAGGCCTACCTGGACTCTGATTTGTACCGTGCCCATAACCTTCCTGCTTGTATTATCATATGCCCGAATCACTTGTGCTGTAGGCACGAAGTCTGCTGGTTTAAGGCCGATGGCATAAGCTGTGCAGGAAGGACAAACATTGATAGTCAAACCGGTGTGTATCAACACCACCGATACCCATTTTTCCTTGCACTTTACAGATATATACAGCGGTTCGTTGTGTGTTGAGCCTTCCAGCGGCAATTCTTTGTCAGAAAAGGTTAGGGTTGGTCTGGCACCACCTAGAAAGACTAATCCCACAAGCTGCTTAGGGGCAGTGTTAATGGACAATTTAGCTTTGTCCACTGCTGACAGTACTGCCTATCAATGAACCCGGGAGGCCATAAGAAGACCCCAGATTGAGATGTCAACTTGGATTTTCTTCAATTGCTTCAACATTGCCTTTTCTTCCTACTGCTTCTCTTTCTGTTTCTTAACCTCTCGATCTTTCCTAGATGCCTCAGCTTGATCTAAGTGCGGTGGCTTAAAATACCACCTACTTCTTGTTATGTGGTCTATTTCTTCTGCATACCACATGTTGTCTGAGAGGCACTCACCACAGTCCTTATCGGTGTGGGCTAGACATAGATCGTCATCCTTCCACCATACACCCTCGATAGCCAATAAACAGTTGTCCGGCTCCGTTTGTATCACTTTCACATCACAGGCATCCCTTTCAGGGTATTGGGCCAGTACTGCTTTCTGGTTGTCTTCAACCCTCTCTTGTGCAAACTGCTTCAGTGCAGCTTCTTGTTTTGTGTCCACAGTGCTCACAGCGCTCAATTCCCGAGTTGAATTTTCCACACTGGTGTTCTCCGGCAGTTTTTCCTTTTCATCGGCTCTTTCAGCCACTATAGCAATTCCTGCTTCCTTTGTCTCCGGTTTTATTTCAATTCTTTCCTTCATGTCCGGTTCATCACTCAACCACCCAGAGTTGTCGGTTAATCCATTCAAATCGAACCAGTCAATCTGCATATCCCCTTGATCTTGTTCGTCAAAGAACTGCAGGTTGTCTAAGTCCTCCTCAAGTTCCGCCAAATCATCCAAACCTTGGCTTGGGCCATCCTCCCTAACCAAATTGACCTCCACTACAATTGGCAACACCACTTCCGGCTTGGCTTGATCAATCGGCACAATGTAGTAGCTTGGATCATACTCCCCCTCAGATAAGTCCTCAGAGCACTCAGGTAATAAACTTGTACTCTCCTTTAAGGCCAGCCTCTCTCCTACTGCAATTGTCACAACCACATGTTTAGGTTGAACTGGGATGTGTCCATCATGCACAAATCTATGCTTTTATGAATGAACACCGTCAGTCTGGGTAGGTGGGAAGGGGGTAATATATACGCTGGGGTCGTAGGGGATGGCTAGTGTATGGATTAGGTTTAGATTTTGAGGTGGAGGGACTTGATTGTGGGTTGGGACAGGGTTTGTAGTCACATTTGGCTTCTGGGGCGGTGGGATCACCTTATTGTCAATGAGGTCTTGAATCTCATGACGCAGTCTGAAGCATTGGTCGGTGACGTGACCATGCTGTTGGTGAAACGCTCAGTGCTTCGCTGGGTTGTGTTTTGGTAGAAGAGAATCAGGTAGTGGGCGAGGCTCTAATGGTTTGAGATTCTCTTTTTTGACCAACACCTTCATGGCTTGTGATAGGGTCATGTAGAGTTGGGTAAAGGTCCTCTGGGATCGGGCAGAGTTATTTGAAGTTTATGGAGTTGAATTGGCAAAGGGATTGGCGGTCTTGGTTGTGTTGGTAACAACGCTCACATCCGACGGCCTCGCAGCTGTGCTACCACTGGTGGTTGCATTGGAACTGTGCACAAAAGGCCTCTTTGCCTGCTCTTTCTTATCAGTAATCAACCCTTGTTTCATAGCGTCTTCAATCCGAACCCCCATCTCATAGAGCTCGGTGAATGTAAACAGAGGTAGGACGATCACTTTTTGCAACAACTTCCCGTGCAGATTGCGGACTACTATTCTTATCTGATCTTTCTCAAAAGGCTTTGTGGTCATCATTGAAGCCTTAGCCCTCTAGATTGTCACAAATTTTGAAAAGCCCTCATTTGGCTCTTGGCGCGTTGCCTCAAGATCACGAGTTATGACCTTGATTTGCGTGTTATACGAGTACTGTGCAATGAAGGCCTCGGCCATTTCCTCACAGCTCTACTTAATAGAATCCTCTAGCTTCGTATACCAAATGGCCGCTATACCAGACATGGTACGACCCAAGAGAGAGAGAGTTTCTGCAATCTAGTCAGGCTCATCGGCCGTAGGATGTCTGAAAACAACCGTAAATGAACCATGGCGTCCCCGGGAGCCGTTGAATCTATTGATGTGTGAAATTTTGAACTGATCTAGCAATGTCACTGTAGAGTTGGTATACTCGTCTTCTATGCCGGGGATAGAGTTAACACCTTATGCTTGCTTGAATAGCTTCTCCATCTTGTTGACCTTAAGCACAGTTGGGCCAACCTCAAATTCAAATGGAGACTCAGTTTGATATACAAGTGCTTTGGAGGCTTGTGGTGGGATCGGCTCTGCCGGATTGCCCTAATTCTCAGCATGGGTATTAGCAGTATGGGTAGTGGCTCCGGGTGCTAGGATACCCGTGGGAGGTATATGAGATGCAAAAGCCGCTACCGGCTGTGGTTGTTATTGTTGCAACCTGTTTATTACCTCAGCCTGACGGGCTGTGACCTCGGCTTGACAAGCAGCATCTTGCTGCAGGGTTTCAACTGTTTGCGGAAGGTGATGGATCAATTCCTCCATACTGACTGGGGGATACTGTGCCATCGGAATAGGCGAGTGATCTCGTACTGGACTAGATATAGAAGATTGTCCGTGAGCCTAACTAGATGTAGGTGAAGTGAAGGGTGACTTCTGTAGAAATTAAACCGGTGAACTCTGTTTGACTCTCCTCCGTTTGGTAACTGGTGGGAGTGAAGTAAACATGGGCTATCCCCTAACAAGATCCTCGGCTTTGTACAGCCTTCTAACTTGGGTCCAAAGCACTTGGGGAATATCCGAACTTTCTGAAGCTATGGTGTTATACTACCTAGCAAAAGAAATAAAGCAAAAGGAAAGAAGTAATCAGAAACCGCACAGTACCTCAGCTCAGATGTTAACAACACATAGATATAATCAAAGCTGTAGGACTGCACTCAACATTGAATTCTGCCCCCAAAACGGATACCAAACTTGCAATCGTCGTGCATTGAATGCAGTTTCCTTTGTAAAGTACATACCAGTTAAGTGAGAGCCAAAACACCCCTATGAGGGGGTAAGGTTACCTTTCATAGGTTCGTCAAGAACTAGGGTTCACTATTCAAATAAAGCGGTTTCACGCAATTCTGTATTTGGGTAAGCATCATGTCCTAGTTTGGGACAATCTCTATAGCTTTCGATATGCAACTAGGCCAAATGGTAAAAAAGGTACCTCAGCAAGATTATTTAATATACCTCTCACACCTAACACCGAAAAGTGAAATGAGGATCAAACGGTACAGCGATAGTCCGGATCAAGGGTTGTGTTCCCATCATGGCAGAGCCCATAACAGGTCAGCCTTTTGGCAAGCTTTTCGGGCAAGCCTCTAGCAAACCATCCAGGAATAATAGATGGCAAACACAATGACTAAAACACACCAATGCAAATGTAATGCAAAGAAATATATAAGTGTAGATAAAATTTCATATCATGAATTTCAAGTCAAGTTCTCATCTTTCTCCAGTAGAGTTGCTAGAAACTGTAGCTCGGCTTTTTCGCGCCCCCTTTTGGGAGTCGAAATAGCCCTACAGTATCAGACTCACACGGTTCTGAATTTGATCTCATAAGTGCAATGTGAATTAGATAAACACCAAAGAGTCCTAATCCGGCAAGTCTTTTGGAAAATTGATTTTGAATAAAAAATGCCAAAAATTGACTACTTTGCCAAATATAGAGTCGCCACCTAAATATTTTTTAGAAAAATTTAGGAAACCCATGACTTGTGCCAAAGGCCATGTATCCGTCATCACCAAGATTGTCTCAGCTCGGGAACTTGGGTACGAGAGGGAAAGGTCATGAATTGAGCACCCCCGCTCGCCCGATCAAAGATCAGCCTCTATTAATCATGATGTGAATCATATGTACATTATATGCTCTTGTTCCGGTTTACTAGGCTAGCATTACTATATGATGTGCACACACACAAGTATAGATCGATTTGCAAGAATTGCAACACTTGATTCATGTTTGTTTTTTGAAAATTGTTTCGAATATGTACCACTTAAAAAAGTGATCGCATATAAATATTTTTCAAATTATTCCAATTCAAGCAATAAGCCTTCATCCACAGGCATTCAAGCAGTTTATCAATTAAGCACTTAGCCTCATGGTAAGCATGCTAAACATGGCAACAATCACATTCATGCAATTATGCTAAAACGAGTAAATGCTCACCTAGTACTCGAAGCTAAAAAGAAATAATAGAGTTAGAAAGATACATGATCCTAACTAGGCAATATGACTAATGCAACACATGCGAAAATGCAACTAATAGGCTCGACTACTAATATGGCATATATGAAGCAATGTGATAGCATGCGGCCTAAGCACGTATTCAAAGAAGCACTTATTCAAAGAAGCACTAATGCAGTTAGAATGATGAACCGAGCCTCGGTGCATGCAATACAAATGGATGTAAACATGAAGTATGCTAAACAAAACATGATGTCCCTAAACTAACTATCATAAGCTAGTAAATAAAAGGGAGAAAGACGTGGGGTTGGAAGACATACACATTTTTACAACATTGCGCTCTCATGAAGGAGAGTCCGAATGAACTAACTAGCTAACTAATTAAAGCTAAACTAATTATTACAAAACAAATTAAATTAGCTAAACTACTTAACTAATTATTACAACAAATGAATTAACTATTCTAGTTAACTAAAATAATTACAAGACGAAATCAAACAACTAGTTAAGTAACTAATTAATTACACTTTACAGAATTAACTAGCTACAACTAATTAATTATAACAAATATCTAAGCTAAATATTTAAACTTAAACATGCTTGATAGGCGAGGAATGCTCATGCATGTGCTCGGTTTCCACCTGAAAAGCCACTATTTCTGCTACTGAATGCCTCTATTGCACAGTAGAACACTTACACTCATTTCCACCTCCAGACTAGCTCCGTTCTGCTGAGGGAGTACACTGCTGAATTTTGCATTGGTGGCCGACAAGGTGCCTGCCGTCCACTGATGATGGCTTGCCGGCTACCAATAGGGGCTTGTCGGCTACTGATGATAGAACTTCCCTGCTGCAATAGAGAGTAAATAGAGCAGGGACAGTGTATTCTCAAGGGTTTGTTTACACAATTTACCCCTCCTTATCATGAACAAATCAAAGGAGTAGTAAACTTGGTCCACAAACCACCAACTCAAGCAATTTCATTGCATGATGGCTTATGAACCAAAGTGTGCAAGTTCAATAAATGCAACAAAATAAGACTCTAACCTCCTCCCTTTCATGAATTGATCAAGGGAAGTGGTGACATTGGAAACTTGAATCATTTCATCACTAATGAGTATGAAATGCCTCAAACTTCCATGTGTTCAATTAACGTTCGATTGAATACAAAAACAAATTCTTATCTTGCATCATTTTAGTCCCATTTTAATTACTTCATTTTAAATTACCAACCATCCTTTAATTCTATCACGACCCAAACTCGCCCCTATAGGTTTAACGTCGTAACCGGCCAGTAATCCTTGGATTACCAAAGGCCTCTGAACAGATAAGCATATGATAAGGGGCTAGTGGAAGCAATAGTATATAAATATAAATGTCCAATGAGCTATGTTGACTTACATGAAACAGAATATTTAAAACTTTATATACACAACCATAGTCAACCACACATTATATTATACCACACACATTATAGTATCTTAAGTACAGCCAACATAATTAAATAAAATCTCATGCATATACAGAACTAATCAAAACTCGAACCCAAGACACTTCGGGAACCTCCACGTGAGGCACAATGGTTGGCTGGTAACAGGACACAGTTCCCTTACAAAAACCTTTGGGTTCGAACTCCAGAATGCTCACCTATATACATATATTTACAAACAGTGAGCTACAGCCCAGTGAATAACATTAAGGTAAAGGGGTTAGTGAACGAATTCCGAACATTTTATACGTATATAACAGATCATAGCATAATTATAGTCATCTCATATCAGAACATAATAATGGTACATCCCATAGAACATAACACATAATGTCTTCCGACTAGAGTAACCGGTCCCGAACACCGATTAAACACATGTCACCACAATGAAGTGGCTAACGAGATCTCGTAAATGTCATGGACCCGCATTTTTATGCCGTCCCCCATGACTTGGGACTATCTATGGATGCCATAATAGATTTCAAACATGGATCTTCATTCACAGAAACATATATCATTTCAGAAATTATAGCTTGATATATCACATTTGGAACATAATTTCATATAAACGTATCTTTACGATAACGTTACTCACAATGGTTCCATAGGTGCTCAATTAATTCTCGGACGTTGACCTACAATCACAAAAGCACATAACACAACGTATCTTATCATTACACATTCAAGTGGCCAACACGGCTTAGCTTACATTACGTTGGTTCATGTTCATTCTTATCACATGGCTTAGAACACACACATACCCTTGCATTCACTTAACTTAACACATCCATTCATTAGTGTGTTTCTAACCCATAACCTCATTACTATAGCTTAATTAAGGCTTAGGAATGCCTAAGATGCAATGAGGACGTCAAAACATGCCTTGGAACACTTAGACAAATTTTCTGAAAAATTGGTCCCCGCTTGAGCGGGGAATGTTGACAGAGCTCGCTTCGGCGTGTGTTCCACCGCCGGCGGATCAGAAATTCAACAAAAGTGCTGGTTGCTCGAAATCTCCGCTCGAGCGGAAAAACCCCCGCTCGAGCGGCCTTCAAAAATCTGGGTTTTCCAGGTTGCACTCCCAGGTTCAAATTCGACATTAAACCTTTCCAAACTCATTTTTTGGGCATGCAACTTTGAAAATCACTTAAGGACTCATGAAACCACATGTTTAAAACATCATTTCAAGAAACCATGGCTCAAAGACTTGTCAAAACTCACATTTTCAACTTAAATCATGAAGAATGTTTATGAACACAACATGCAAGGATTTCTTTGAATTCAAACCCTCCAAAACATAATTAAACTTGATAATTTGATGGAAAACAAGATAAACTCATGGATTAAAGCAATAATATGGACATGCATGCAAGAATCTCCATGAAAACAACTTGAAACTTCATGATATGCACATGCATGCATGATTTAGCTCACTATTCAACTCCTCCAACTTAAATCTTGACTTTAAACCTCAAATCTTCATGAACCATGCAAGATAACACTGAAATACATAAATGGGGGGATGAATATTCTACCTTAGGTCTTCAATTCAAAGTCTAGAGGCTCAATTTTGTAGAACTCCTTCAATTTCTCCAAGTCTTCAAGCTAAAACCAAGATGAAACCAAAAGTTTTTTTCTCTCTCTCTCTCTCTCTCTCTCTCTAGCCGGCCAAAGCTCTCAAAAAGGCTGAAGAAAATGTTTTGTTGAATGTAAGAAGGCTCAATATGTTTTGTATGGAATGGGCCACTAGGTGGCAAAATGGTAAATAAACCGACTTTGTAATTTAGCTTCATTTAATCTAATTTAATCCTACCAAATAAATTTTCAATTAATTATGCCATAAAATCACATTAATTCTAGTGATCATAAAACATTAATCAATTTCTAGTTCGGCCGCCGATAAGGCCTTCAATTTACAATTTAAACCATTAAATATGAATAGATAATTTAACGGTCGACAGATAGACGACCAATTATGATGCAAATTACATAATAAACATGTAATTCATTTTAATCCTCCCATAAGCATCCTTAATTACTGATTAGTAGCTAATTACGAATTGGGTTATTCTGATCTTCCTTTAAAAGAGTTTGGTCCCCAAACTCGAGTTATCTTACATAAAAAACAAACAACTCCAACTCCTAACTTAACAGAAACATAACCGTGCTCACAAATAGGTTCACAACCCAAGACAGAATCACATATCATATACAGAAGTTAGGGTTCGTATTAACATAAGGTTTTATACACATTTAGATTTCAGTCTGGAGCAGGGTCAGATATATGTTCATTTTCACATTCTTGTCCGGATCATACATGGATGTCACATTACTTGCTTAAACATACGTGGTGCATTCATTTGCACTAACAGAGCAGAACAGAACGCATAAGTATAACAGAACAGATACTGATTCACATACATATTCATAATCATTTTCATATTCAGACTTTGCATATACTCAAACGTGGTACACCCATTAGTTATCAGATTTATTTGGTCCAGAGACCCACATACATAGCCATGGTATTGTTACCTCCAGGCAAGGGCCATATACAGATTGGCCGCGGTATTCTTACCCCCGGGCTAGGGCCATAGGCCACGATATTCTTACTCCCGGGCGAGGGCCATATGAACTAAGGGTGCCACAAACTTTTCAGAGAATTGAACATTCATTCAGTATGCAACATATAACATTTCAGAAAACTTATTTCATGACATAAAACATAAATATAGTTGCACACAACTTTACTGCATCATTACACACACTATTCACATCAAACACTTATCGGGGTTATAGATTGTACCAGTCCCATTTTCATAAGAAATTTTCCCCCGTTAAGTTACCGAAATTCGATTTATTTATTTTCAAGGTGGTCATTCAGTTTTTTTTTTTTTTTTGTTCAATTCGGCTCTCAGTTCGGTATTCCATCACAGTCAGTCCAAGTCATTCTGAAGTTATCCGGAATACAAGGTAATTTCGTACAAGTTATCAGTAAACGGAATTCCGAAGTAACCATTCATATACTTTCCCCCAGTCTCAGTTTTCACAGATTCAATCATACTATGTGTCGATACAGAAGCAGTCATATTGATTACATATACCCCCAGATAGTCAAAGTTTATAATCAAACCAGCCTGTTGTCAACAAATCCCATCAGTTCTGAAGTATAGTAACACCAAAGCAGTCATTCTCTAGTCAAACAGGTTCATGGTCAAACGGTAATACCAGGTAATTAATCACATGTCATATATATACAGTATTCCCATATCTCCCAAGCATAAGGTACCAGATTTCATAGTCACATAGTCTGCTACTGACGGTTCACATTCTTTCGAAGTGTTCAGGACCAATTCACATTTTCGTTTGGTTAATTCCCTTAGCAATACAGTCCTGTCATTCAGTCATAAGTAATTTACAATCCCCCATAATGTAATCAAATCATATAGTAGCTCTCAATAAAGGGTCTCCTCAGATCAAGTCAATAAAAGTTCTACCCGATCATCTCAGATGAAGTTCTACCCAGTCATATCAAGTAACAGTTTCAAGCGCGAGTCATCAAACAAAAGTTCTATCAGTCAAACAAAGGTCTCATCAGACTACAGCTCTATCTGATTAGATCAGGTAAAAGTTCCCGCCTTATTATTTCCAACGAAGTACATTAATTCTATAGTTCTTACTCTGTTAGCTTAGGTGCATAGTCAATAGTCCTACAGTCGTTCTAAATTCCTCGGTTCTCAAATCACAGCAGAGTCATGTATCATAGTAGTTCATACCAAGGAGTTCGGGTCATATACAATGTTACATTCTCCAAGTAAGTTCACATGTGGGTGCATAGGTATATAATTGTTCATATCAAAGGTAAACATCATAGTCAATATAGCGATTTCCCAACTGAGTTCATGTAAGTATAAGGTACGCAATAGCAGATCGTTATAAAGAGGTTTCAGATTGGTCATGCAGTCATTAAAGCATAGGCTCACTGGTCTAGTCAACAGTCTAGTCAATGTTCAACAATCACAGTCCACCGTTCAAAGGTCATCAACAAATAATCACATCGATCATTCTGAGCAAAGGTATAGTCATATATGTACATGTCCAGAGTCTAATAACCTTTCCAATCTGATTCACGAGTTCTATATACAGATAAACACAGATAGTTCCTCCATATATGATAATTAAGGCAACAAGTTATAAGTCTACTCAGTCCAGATACAATGTAATTAGCCGACATTGCATGCAAAGATCTAGATATATATATATATATATAAGTTCAAACATGTTCCATATACAGTCAATACTAATGTGTCTCCATATTTAGCAGTTCACGTATGGTTCAACAGATCAGTATGATAGTTCATATCAACCAATGAGTCTCAAAGTGTTTATTAACCAGTTCAATCCCATCGGTTCTAATGGTCTCTGGCGAGGACATATATACATATCTGAATCTGAGTCTAAGATCAATTATCATTTAAGCATTCGTTCACAAATTCATAGCGAAGTTCATTCTTCCCAATGACATAGGTTCTCAAATTGACAATTCCCAACGAATCGATTCATATATACAAATCGAGATCATGGGCCTAGTCATTCGATGATGTCAGTCGATACATAATGGTTCAATTCTAGTCATGGTCATGCAGATTTCCTAGTTACAGTCAATCATAATGCGTTCCTACGTTTAATAGTTCTAGCATAGTTCAAAAGATCACACTTAACAGCTCATATTAAATTTTCACAATACGGTACAAAGGTTTAACCCGAAAAATTCCCATTGTTCACAAGTTCTAATAATTTCCAAGGCACAAGTGGTTCGTTCAGTTCACAAGGTTCAATTATCACGAGTTCATAATTTTAACAATTCAAATTACCCAATTAACATGTCCACAATCTATACCAAATTAAGAAACATATGATTCACACACGAACTCCCATAAAATAATTACACATGGTTAGGATAATACCTGCGTTAGTCATTTCAGTGTTCTGAGCATTTTCTGGAACTAGGGTGTAGATTTAGGCTTATTTGTTATTCGGATGAGTTTGCGGGCAAGATTTAGCCAAGTGTCCTTTCTGACCACATTTAAAACAAGCTCCTGACAGACGGTGACAAATGCCCCAATGTTGTTTCCCACATTCTCTACAGACAGGTATATCTTTGTTCACATTACTCCCCTGACCTTCTTTGTTCACAGTTATAGCCCCAAATTTTTCGGTTGTAGGGGTCATCGAATTACCAGTCATTTCAACTTTTTGTTTCTTTTGTTTCATTCTTTCTGATTCAGTTGATTTGGATATTTTCAAGGCTGCTATGTTTGCTTCGGACATTAAGGCCCTATCAAGAACATCCACATACTTTGGTAATTTTAAGACACCAACTCGGTCAAACACATCTAAGTCAAGCCCACTTTCAAATTTCCTAGCCTTCTTATAATTAGTGTCTATCATATGGGGTGCATATCGGGCTAACTCAGTAAATTTTGTTTCATATTCGGCCACAGTCATTTTGCCTTGTTTCAGTTGTATAAATTCAAATACTTTCCTATCTCGGATGCATTGGGGAAAATATTTTTCGAAGAAAATTTCTTTAAACCTATCTCATGTCACCCCTTCATTATCATTTCGGACTAACATCCACCATCTCCTAGCTTCTTCTTTGAGTGTGAATGTTGCCAACAAAACTTTTTGTGCCTCAGTACACAGAAATACATCAAATATTTTCTCAGTCTCTAAAACCCAAGCCTCGGCTTTTAACGGTTCAATGCCCCCCAGAAATTCAAGTGGTTTCATCTTATTGTATTTCTATGTTAGTGTCATCATATCATAACTAACTGGTTCAGGTACACATGTTTTCCCTTGTTGCTATTGTTTCAGATTCTCAGTTAGGGTCTCAACCATTTCCTCTAACCGGCTAATTCTAGCGTCAGAAGATTCAGATTCGTCTACATTTCTTGTCATTTCCATTGATCTATACAGAAACAGGGTGCTTATCAATACAAGGAAAGTTTTTACAGATTTCACATTTGGTATTTGAAATTATCAAGACATGTTTTTCCATTTAACTTCTGTGATCATGCATATAGGTTCAATTTCAATTCATCTATGTTCACATAGTTACACATGATAATGCAATGTCCCTATTTCATTTCTAGGACATCCTATAGCTCATATGGACACGTGTGTGCGGTATAACTCGTGCTCTGATACCATTCTGTCACGACCCAAACCCGCTCCTATAGGTTTAACGTCGTAACCGGCCAGTAATCCTTGGATTACCGAAGGCCTCTGAACAGATAAGCATATGATAAGGGGCTAGCGGAAGCAATAGTATATAAATATAAATGTCCAATGAGCTGTGTTGACTTACATTAAACAGAATATTTAAAACTTTATATACACAACCATAGTCAACCACACATTATATTATACCACACATATTATAGTATCTTAAGTACAGCCAACATAATTAAATAAAATCTCATGCATATACAGAACTAATCAAAACTCGAACCCAAGACACTTCGGGAACCTCCACGTGAGGCACAATGGTTGGCTGGTAACAGGACACAGTCCCCTTACAAAAACCTTTGGGCTCGAACTCCAGAATGCTCACCTATATACATATATTTACAAACAGTGAGCTACAACCCAGTGAATAACATTAAGGTAAAGGGGTTAGTGAACGAATTCCGAACATTTTATACGTATATAACAGATCACAGCATAATCATAGTCATCTCATATCAGAACATAATAATGGTACATCCCATAGAACATAACACATAACGTCTTCCGACTAGAGTAACCGGTCCCGGACACCAATTAAACACATGTCACCACAATGAAGTGGCTAATGAGATCTCATAAATGTCATGGACCCGCATTTTCATGCCGTCCCCCATGACTTGGGACTATCTATGGATGCCATAATAGATTTCAAACATGGATCTTCGTTCACAGAAACATATATCATTTCAGAAATCATAGCTTGATATATCACATTTGGAACATAATTTCATATAAACGTATCTTTACGATAACGTTACTCACAGTGGTTCCGTAGGTGGTCAATTAATTCTCGGACGTTGACCTACAATCACAAAAGCACATAACACAACGTATCTTATCATTACACATTCAAGTGGCCAACACGGCTTAGCTTACATTACGTTGGTTCATGTTCATTCTTATCACATGGCTTAGAACACACACACACCCTTGCATTCTCTTAACTTAACACATCCATTCATTAGTGTGTTTCTAACCCATAACCTCATTACTATAGCTTAATTAAGGCTTAGGAATGCCTAAGATGCAATGAGGACGTCAAAACATGCCTTGGAACACTTAGACAAATTTTCTGAAAAATTGGTCCCCGCTCGAGCGGGGAATGCTGACAGAGGGGCTCCGCTCGAGCGTGTGTTCCACCGCTCGAGCAGACTGTAAAATTCAACAAAAGTGCTGGTTGCTCGAAATCTCTGCTCGAGCGGAAAAACCCCCGCTCGAGCGGCCTTCAAAAATCTGGGTTTTCCAGGTTGCACTCCCAGGTTCAAATTCGACATTAAACCTTTCCAAACTCATTTTCTGGGCATGCAACTTTGAAAATCACTTAAGGACTCATGAAACCACATGTTTAAAACATCATTTCAAGAAACCATGGCTCAAAGACTTGTCAAAACTCACATTTTCAACTTAAATCATGAAGAATGTTTATGAACACAACATGCAAGGATTTCTTTGAATTCAAACCCTCCAAAACATAATTAAACTTGATAATTTGATGGAAAACAAGATGAACTCATGGATTAAAGCAATAATATGGACATGCATGCAAGAATCTCCATGAAAACAACTTGAAACTTCATGATATGCACATGCATGCATGATTTAGCTCATTATTCAACTCCTCCAACTTAAATCTTGACTTTAAACCTCAAATCTTCATGAACCATGCAAGATAACACTGAAATACATAAATGGGGGGATGAATATTCTACCTTAGGTCTTCAATTCAAAGTCTAGAGGCTCAATTTTGTAGAACTCCTTCAATTTCTCCAAGTCTTCAAGCTAAAACCAAGATGAAACCAAAAGTTTTTTTCTCTCTCTCTCTCTCTCTCTCTCTCTCTCTAGCCGGCCAAAGCTCTCAAAAAGGCTGAAGAAAATGTTTTGTTGAATGTAATAAGGCTCAATATGTTTTGTATGGAATGGGCCACTAGGTGGCAAAACGGTAAATAAACCGACTTTGTAATTTAGCTTCATTTAATCTAATTTAATCCTACCAAATAAATTTTCAATTAATTATGCCATAAAATCACATTAATTCTAGTGATCATAAAACATTAATCAATTTCTGGTTCGGCCGCCAATAAGGCCTTCAATTTACAATTTAAACCATTAAATATGAATAGATAATTTAACGGTCGACAGATAGACGACCAATTATGATGCAAATTACATAATAAACACGTAATTCATTTTAATCCTCCCATAAGCATCCTTAATTACTGATTAGTAGCTAATTACGGGTCAGGGTTATTACAAATTCATTGAGTCCAAAAGTGAATTTAAGTCCTTTAATGGAAAGAGGGCTCAAATCAAGTGTTGCTTTGGGCATGAAAGCGACATCATACCGTTGGTAATGAACCCCCAAAGGGATTAAACCATCAAGCATGACATCTCAATCTCATGCTTAAGCAAACAAGTAGTTTGAACCATATTCAAAGCAAGACAAAAGCCAAGAAAGGAGAGAGGTTGCAGAGGTGATTAATAGTGATCATAAGTATGGAAAGCCATAAATAAATGCAATAAACTCAAATAAGATGGTGTCTAAGGCCTCAAATACCAAACTCATGAGGACAATTACACTATAAGCTCAAATGCAAAACAAAGCTCAAATGCAATTATCAACTAAAAATAGTTCTAAAACAGTCTAAAAACAGTCCTAAAACATGCTAGAATTGAGACAAAAATAGTTAGATTAATATGCTAAAATATGGAGCATGCTAGACTAGTAAGCAAAACACAAGGAGGGAAGGCTAACCCCTCCATTTTTTACTTCAAAACATGATTTTAACTACTGAAATAGCTCTGAAAATCAGTGTTTAAAAGCTCAAAAAAAGATAGTGCAAAGGTGGGAAACACAAGGGAAAAGGCCTTGAACACAAGGTGTAAAGAAGGGTGAGCCACCCCTAAACTTTTATTGGCCTTAAAACCCAAGCTTTAGCCCAAAAATAAAGAGTTTTTGCAACCCAAAAACAGTTGGAAAATAGTAAGAAAAAGAGTAGTTAAAGCAAGTAAAGAGGCAAAGCCTTATACCTCTTGAAGAGGAAATCAATTCCAAGCAATAAAACCAAGCAAACACACCCTCAAGAGCTCTAACAAAGCTCAAAGACACCTCAGCTCAAATATGGAGAGGTTTGGTTAAGAGTGTATAGGCAAAGGTTAAGGATATGTAGGCAAGAGTATAGAAATTTGCAAGAAAGAGAGAGAGAGAATTGTAGAAAGAGAGGAAAAATTTTGCTCCAAAAAATTTCAAATCTTAAAACATGAGAGGGAGGCCCTTTATATATAGAAAACATGAATTTCCCTCAAGAACATCCAGTCATACACGTGGGAGCAGATGCAAGCATTTTTGCAAATAGTTGGCACAATTGTCACAAAATATCTACAAAAGACATTGGTGGTCGGCAACTAAGTGTAATGGCCGACAACCCAAAAAGGTGGCCGGCAGGCCACCAGAGGTTGCAGGCTTGAAGATCTCTGGGTTTGGTCCAAAACAAAGGCAACAAGGGTGTAGGGTTTGAAAGGCTCAAAGCTGTGGCATTCCGCTGAAGACTTTGAGCTCTTGACAAGCATATAGACTCATCATCGGGTATGCAAGCAATGACGTCCAAGTCGTAAGGGCCGTAAAAAATGGGGTGTCTACAGTCATGAATTGAGCACTCCGTTCACCTGATCAAAGATCGGCCTCTACTAATCATGATGTGAATCTTATTTACATTATATGCTCTTGTTCCGATTATTAGGCTAACATTACTATGTGTTGCACACAAGTATAGACTAATTTGCAAAAATTGGAACACTTTGATTTTATGTTTGTTTGAAAATTGTTTCGAATATGTACCACTTTGAAAAAGTGATCTCATATGTACATTACTCAAATTATTCCAATTCAAGCAATTAGCTTTCATCCACAGGCATTCAAGCAATTATATCAATTAAGCACTTAGCCTCATGGTAATCATTCTAAGCATGGCAACAATCACACTCATGCAATATGCTAAAGCACAAAAATGCTCACCTAGTACTCCAAGGCAAGCCAAAAGAAACAAAAGAGTTAGACAACATGCGTGCTCCTAACTAATGCAATATGACTAATGCAACACATGCAATGGTGCAACTAATAGACTCGGCTACCAATTATGACATGTGAATCAACTTGATAGCATGTGTTTAAACATGTATTCAACGAAGTAACAAATGATAATGCTTTGATAGAATGATGAACCGAGCCTCGATGAATGCAAGACAAATGGATGCAAATCATGGAATATGCTAAAAGAAACATGATGTTCTAAACTACCCATCATAAGCAAGTAAATAAAAGGGAGAAAGACGTGGGGTTAGAAGACAAACACATTATTATAAGTTTGGCCCTCACACAAGAGGGTTTGAATGAATGCCCTAGCTAATTACTATGAATTAACTAACTATTACAAACCAAATGAAGCAAATTAACTATATTAGCTAATTATTACAACACCATAAATTAACTAACTACTCTAGCTAATTAAATAAGTACAACACAAAACTAACTAGCTATTCTAACTAATTAGTTACATGCACCCTACTTTAAGTAGAACATACTACTATTACAACATCACTTTGACGGATCCCGAGAATCAAGGGATGACTCTTGCATGGATGCAGGTTTCCCCCCGAAAAAGCTCTCTGTTTTGTTACCGGAATGCCTCTATTGCTTAGTTAGAAAATTGCACATGTTTTTCCACCTCAGCTTCTGCTCTATTCTGTTGGAAAAAGGACACTGCTTGTTCGGAAAAAGTGGCCTGCCGGGCACTAATGTTGGTTCCTCCCTACATCAATAGAGAACAAACAAAGCACAAACCAGAGTATTCTAGGGGGATGTTTGTCCACACTGCCTCTTCTTATTAGCAAACAAGTCAAAGAAGGGGTAGGCTTGATTTGCAAGCCATCAATCGACGCAATTTCATTGCATGATGACTTATGAACCAAGGGATACAATTTCAATAAATGATAAGGAAAGACCAACAAAACCTCCTCCCTATCATGGCTTGACCAAGGGAAGTGGTTGACCATGGAAACTTGGACCATTTCATCACTAACAAGTATGAAATGAGCCAAGTCTCCATGTGTTCAATTAACGTTCGATTGAACACCAAATTACCTTATCATCTTGTTCCATTTTAGTCAAAATTTTATTATTTCATTTTAATTACCTTCCATTCCTTAGTCAATCAAGTCAAATAATGAGCTTTAAGTCTATTAATGGAGAGAAGTACCAAACCAAATATGTTTTAGGCATGAGAGAGATGTCATGCCGTTGGTAATGAACCCCCAAAGGGATTAAATCATTAAGCACAACAACCTTAATCTCAAGCTTAAACAAACAATCAGTTTGAAACCACCCTCAAAGCAAAGGAAAAACCAAGAAATAAGGGAGGTTGCAGAGATGCTTAAAGGTGAACACAACTATAGAAAGTAAGAAAAAGAAGCTATCAACTCAAATAGGTTGGTGGTTAAGGCCTAAACCATCAAAAAGAGTTGATGAGAAGGTGGGAAACACAAGGGCAAAGGACTTAGAAGCAAGGTTTAAAGAAGGGTTGTCAACCCCTCTACCTTTAATGGCCTTAAACCACAAGTTTTAGCTCAAAAAGGCAGGTTATAAACAACTCAAAAATAGAAAGAAAAGATAGAAAACAAGTAGTGTAGAGATGGAATAAAAACACTAGAATGTATACCTCTTGAAGATGAATGCTCCTTTGAGTTACAAACTACCAATTCACACTCTCAAGTGCCTCAAGAGCTAAAATACAAACTCAAATCACCTCAGCAAGGAACTCTCTAGGTTTGGTTTAGAGTGTTTAGGCAAAGGCTATGTAAGTTGCAAGAGAGAGAGAGAGAGAAAAATGTAGAAAGAGAGAAATTTTCCAAAATTTTGCTCTCCAAAATTTTTTAAATTCCAAAATTTTTCTAACCTCTCCAACAAAAGAGAGGGTCATATATATATAGAAATATATGAGAGACCCTCGAAAATATCCTTACAAATACAACTAGAATGGTGCATATAGCTGTAGGGATAGCTAGCAGAAAATATCTAATTTTTTGCACTAGTGGACAGTAGGCCACATTAGTGGGCGGCATGCCACACTAGTGGGTCTCTGAGTCCTGAATGCTCGAACTGAAAAAACACTATTTTGGTCCAAAACAAGGCATAAGGTTTGAAGGTTTAACACTGAGGTTTCCTGCTGAGGAAGTCAAGTATTTGACAAGCATACACATTCATCATTGAGTGATCAATCGGTGGCGCCCAAATCTTAAGGGCCGTAAAAAATGGGGTGTCTACAGTTGCCCCTCTTTGACAGAGCTTGAAGTCATGACATGACGTGAGTGAATGTCAAAGCCCGAAGATGACCCATTTTGATAAGGCCTTAAGACTTGGGCAAATAATCAATACATAAATAAAATTGGTTAAGCTCGCAAGCTGCCTACGTATCCCTTTGTAGGGAATCAAACTAGCGTAGTTCTGGGGCAAGATGCAAATGATATGTATGAAAAATACTTTGAAAGATGGACTCACACACCTCGCGAAGCCGGCTATTTAAAAACTCATGATCATGCAAGATGATGCACTAAGTAATAACAGATGCAATAAGCAATAACAAGATAACAACATATGAATGAGCTTCAAGCTTAAATTAAAATGGGTTCCGTGCGAGAAGAACTCAAAACGTGCATTCTAACCACACCAAAGCCGTAAAAAGAGGAGAGAAAAACCACTCAGGGCCACATTTTATGCGTCCTGAGATACTCTAATCACACTGAAATTGTGAGAAAAGAAGAAAAACCGCTCAGGGTCACATTTCACGCATCCTGAGATACTTTAATCACGCTGAAACTGCGAGAAGAGAAGAAAAACAGCTCAAGGTCGTGTTTCACGCGTCCTGAGATAAAGACCGCTCAGGGTCACGTTTCACGCATCCTGAGATAAAGGCAAAAGATATGAGATTGTACAATAAATACACAATGTAGTGAAAGTGTGTGATAGATGTATGAGGTGAACAAGTGTGATAGATGTATCAGGTGAACAGGTGCGATAGATGCACAAAGTGAACAAGTGCGATAGATGCAAAAAGTGAATAAGCTTACAGATCAATATAGTGGCAACGTATGTTCTATGCAAGATAAACAACCGACGTATGATGTTAATTGAAAGCATGTTCTATGCAAGAAAGAAGAGCAGATTCTATGCAAAATTGAAAGCATATTCTATGCATGAATCATGAACGATGCAGGGCACGCGTGCAATATAAGTGTATGTGAAAACACGCATTTTATGCAACAAAAGAGAACAAGTATGTAATTTGACAGAATGAACAAAAGTGATGTTCGGTGACAACCTCCAACTTACCCCTCGGAGACTTTGCAACATGCTTAAAAAGGATACACCCTGATCATATTGACAAGTGGAGAACATTCACGCACTGGAACACAACGAGTATTGGGAACGGCACAATCGGAACACAGTTTCAAGCTCCTCAAAAACCAACCTGGACCCAAAGAGAACCTCCCATACCTTTGCTAGGGCAAAGAGGAACAAAGTAGCACTAGGCCATAAATGAGGTATCGGCCCACTGCTAGCCACCAATGAGGCGGTCGGCCACTAATGTAAAATCGGGGGTAGAATTGTCCTGTCGGCACGGGTCTCTTTAAATACACCTCAAGGCCTCATTTCCTCACACACCCAAGTCTAAAATCCTTCCCTCTCTCTCTCTCTTTCTCTCTCTAGGTGCTTCTTCTCTCTATGCAAACTTTTAAACCCTCTTTGATCCCTTATACTTTGAACCGATCAGATTTTGTTTTCGTTGATTTTTTTGCATTTTCACTACTTCGGGCTTGTTTCCCTCGAGTTTCCCTTGGGTTTTGCAAATTTTCCCAGGTTTTGAATTTTTCTCCCATTTTCTCTCTCCTAGGGTTGACTTTTCTAAGTTTTTCCTATTTTCTCCATTTTTCGTCACTTTTCACGATGGCGGATGATGCTCCACATGATGGTGCTTCTCTTGAGGTTCCACCTCCACTATCACCCCCTGTCAAGGTCGAAGAGCCAATGGTCGTGAGGCCGGTGAGGCAACGGAAGGCCTTGCGGCAACCTTCAAGGCAGAGTTCACTCCAGGACTCAAGCCTGAGCCACTACCACTGAGGATACGACCATTTGATCCAGCCACTTATCACCCTTACACGCACATGCTGGCGCTTGGCAGCATGATGTGTTTTGACGATGTTGTTGGTGGCATGCTAGGGGACGTTTTGCTGAGAGAGCCGTACTCCCACTTTTCCTACGGCGCTTCTAAGGTACAAACTTTATTTTCATGCTTTCTCGCCTTTCATTTGACTGTATTTCTTGCACTGCCTTTCATCTGAATGCTCTTTTCTCACTATCTTTCATCTGATTCAACCTTTCTTTGCCACAGGGGGACTCCCGTTCTTATAGGGGTTATGGGGTAGTGACAGCTAGAGATTGGTATTATGAGCTCCTTCCCGAGGTCCGCGACCTTGTTGATGAGGCCGACTTCGACTTATTTTGCACCGAACTCTCACGACATATAGTGAACCGGGCTCTACTCGCAGCGTTAGTGGAGAGGTGGTGGGACAACACTAACTCTTTTTAGTTCTTTTCCACTGGGGAGATGGCGATGACTCCCTATGACTTCTCCATGGTCATAGGCTTAGGAGTAGGGGGTGATCTGATCCTTTTTGACATGGATATGGGTGAGTAGGAGGCGGCTTGGATATACACCTTAGGCGCCTACCTTTATCTGAGCAATGATGGTAAGATATAGTTGGTTCTTGGCGTTTCAGGAGTGAGCTGAGACACCAAAAGAGGTAGCGATGCGTCAGGGCTTCTTGATATTCCTACTTGGTACCACCTTATTTGCAAACAGGTGGAACACCGTGGGTTTATACTTACTGGGTGCCCCTGTGACCTTGTCCTGAGTCTGGTTTTACGACTGGGGTGGAGTTGGTCTCACCACACTCTACGGCTATATGAGTTCCACTTCTCGCATAAAGGGAGAGTGGGTCGGAGGCTATTGGAGGGTCTGGGAGGTATGCACCACACCTTTCTGCTTTTGCACTTTCTATTGACACATTGTGCTTTCTGCTTTGCACTTTTTATTTTATATCTGTTCACAACTTGTGCTTTCTACTTTGCACTTTCTATTTCACATATGTTGACACTTGTGCTTTCTACTTTGTACTTTCTGTTTTACATCTATTGAAACTTGTGTTTTCTGCTTTGCGCTTTCTGTTTTATACCTGTTCACAACTTGTGTTTTTTGTTTTGCACTTTTTGTTGCAGTTATGGGTTTGCACCTATTTCCCAACTCTGGCTCCAGAGCCAGTGGATGAGATCCTTCCAGTCGTACCTTACTCGTGGCGATATGACAGTCGGTGCCGGCACCGAAGCTGTGATGATATGACATTCGCCTTTTACTGCCGATATTTCAATACCGTGGTTGCCCATGAGGTAATCCGAAAATCATAGTCATTTTTGGTTTAGTACTGTTCTGATTCATATTTTGACAACTGACAGCAACTAACAATCTGTACATTTTCTGTTTGCAGATTTTGTGGCAGCCCTAGGCGATGATGCCAGCTGGAGTGAGGGACTAGTACGCCAAGGCTTGGACCACGTCTCGATTCTGGATTTTACTGGAGGGCCCAGTTTGCCGGCCCTGGTTCTTGGGTGAGCGTTTCATATGCCAGACTCTGGGCTCACTCGTCTCAGTCATCCTTATGCCACCTCCAGCATCTATAAGGACAGCCGATAGCCTCCCGGCTAGGGTTATTATTCAGTTTATGGTGGGACTAGATACCGACTATTTCAGGACGGAGGGCGATTATGCGACTTTCATCCAGACTCATCTCATGCCCCCTCTGACGGGCATTCGCACAGGCGATACAACAGGTGCTCCCTTGGCGGGTGAGGCTACTTAGGAGACTGAAGTCGATATTGGAGGGGCCCCTCCTATTGTGTAGGTTGCTGGTTGGCCAATGATTTCCACTGCCCTTACATGTTGGCGGCCGGCCGGGTTAGCCTATCAGATTCCGATAGAGCCACCCGAGGTAGGGCATGGGTATATCAGAGCCCGTGGTGCACCTCAGGTATGAACCACACTTTACAGCTTGCATGATGGCTAAGGGACCAAAGGCCATGTGTCTGTCATCACCAAAGTTGCCTCGGCTCGGGAACTTGGGTACGATTGGGGAAGGTCAGCTATGAGCACCCCCTCTCGCCCGGTCCGAAGACCGGCCTCTACTAACCGTGATATCCGATTTTGAAAACGTTATGTGTTCTTATTCCGGTTATTAGCCTAGAATTACTATATTATGCGTACAGCAAACAAGTATAGACTAGATTGCCTAATTTGGAAGTAAGCATTGTATATTTGTTTGTCTTGAAAAACACTTTGGAATTTGCTACTCTCAAGTAGGCTAAAATACGGATTTCAACGAGTTTTTCCAACTCAGACAATCCAACCTTCACCCACAGGCATTCAAACAGTTTATCACATAAGCATCTAGCCACATGGTAAGCATGCTGTCATGATAGCATTCACACACATGCGATATGCTAAAGCATGAAAATACTTACATCGTACTCCGTGCCAAAACAATAAACTAGTTAGCAAACATGCATGGTCCTAGTTCATGTCCAATTGACTAATGCAACACATACAGAATGCAATTAGAGTAGGCTCGGCTAACCTAAACATGGCATGTGAAATGCAATCAATTGATGCACATATTCAATTTGGAATTGAAGTACAAATGCAGTTAACATGGTGTACCGAGCCTGGTGTATGCAAGACAAATGTATGGATGCACGCATGCATAGCATAAGGTATGCTAATTTAAACATGCCCTAATCTACCATCATAAGCGGGTAAATAAAAGGGAAGAAAGAAGTGGGGATTGGAAGACATGCACACACACGCACCCACACTTATTACAGATTCGCCCTCGCCCGGAGGGACCAAATGAATATTACAGATAATTAACCTACAAGCTAATTAAATATTACAGGCCATCTAATTAGCTAAGCAAATTAACTAATCTAGGGAAAACAGTAAACCGCCTCGGGAGAGCACGATGCAATGCATGCTCGGTCTTGCTCGGAAGTACTGCGCCATGCATAGCCTCTGTTTTCCCTGCTATACTCCTCTGAAGACTGCCAAAGTCTCAGGATGTACTTACTGGATGTTGAGGAGTGCCACTGGCTGGAGGGAATCATCACCGGTTGTGATTTGGTGTCCATCGGCACAAAATGAATCCATCGGCCACCAATTTATTGCTGGTCGGCACTCTATGCAGTCGATCGGCAAAAAGTTCCTGCAGAACCTGTTTGATAGCAGCAGAGGACAAAGCTTTGCATGGCAATGCAATTCAAGCCATATATGCACCAACCATGTCCCTTATCATGTTAGTGACTCAAAGGGACATGCTCCTTGGTTCTCGGACCATCAATCGTGCATTTCCATGCGTGATGGCCCAAGGGACCAAGTGTGCACATTTTGATGTCAAATGCAATGCAAACCAACAAACCAAGGGGACCCAATTCCTATCACTAGATCAAGGAACAAGGCATGCATGCAAGATGCAATGCAACCTAGGCATATGAACTAGCATGCAACATGGACAATGCAATGTATACATGCAAGCATGCAAGCAAATGTGCAAGGTAAGTATGCAAACAAGCATAGAATGGACTTAGACATGATTTAGGCAGGCTTAAATAGACCTAAAACAGTGGCCAAAGTGCTATGAAATGAGGACTAAACACACATACACACATGCACATGTTAAAGGGCTAACACTCAAGCATAAAAGGGCAACTCTCAAGCACACTTGAAAGAGGCATAGCATGGACTAATGGCATGCAAGGTAAGCATTGAAAATTATGTTACAAAAGGTGCTAAACCAATTAAACAAGACAAACAAGGCATGCAAACAAGGCCAAAAACCCAAGACAAGCCAAGAGGCTTAAACCAAGACTAAGTCCACCAAGCCTCACAAGGCTAAGAGGATTTAAAACAAGTCTAACGCAGGCCTAGACAACACCCAAGGAACACCTAGATGGCATCTAAGTGGCTCAAATTCAAAAGCATGCACAATGGCCAAAACATGGAGCATGCAAGACAAGCTTTGAAAGCTTCAAAGAGGCATCCAAGGCAAGCATACAAGTATGTTAAAGGGACTGAAATAACATGACAAATGGTCCCAACCCACTAAATCAAAGCAAGGATGCATGCTATACATTTACACACTTAAGGCCAACAAACCAAAAATGCAAAGGGGCTATACTAAGCATGCCAAAGTCGACCCAAACAACTAAGGACAGACCTCAAACATAGCAAAATAAGCACAAAAGCTTCACAAAGCTAAGCCTAAAACATGCTAGAACAATGGTTTACAACCTAAGGCATGTTAAGGCAGCAAAATGGCATTACAAGGCATGTATGCTAAGCAAGCATGGTGTACCAAAACCAACATACAACAATGCTATTTCATGGCAAAATAAGCATAAATAACAACCAAGGCATGGTCAACATGAGGCTTAGCTAGGTGCTCATTAAAGAGGCAAAAGTGGCCTTTTTCAAGAACAATAAGGAGAGGGGGTGGCCCTCTCCTTCTTGGGACTTCAAGGCACCATCCTTACCACTGAAATCCCTTAAGATTTTAGTGGTGAGGAGGCCCAAACACCAAAGTCCCAGAGCTCACTCAAAATAGCACAAAATGGAGCCCCTCAAGGCTTAAGAGGGGTCAAACACCTCTAAACCACAAAACACTCTAAACAAACTATTTAGAGGGCCCAAAAACAGAACTTTTTTTTATATTATACACTAAGCTCAAAAACAGTTCTAAGATAGGCAAAAATAGTATGCAAGAATGGGGTAAAAAGGGGTAAGATTGTTACCCTTGAAGAACCTCTTCAACAATGGTGGACCAGCTGCTCCTCCAAGCTCAAAACCACCCAAGAACCTCAAGAACAACCTCTTAGAACCTCAGTAGCCAAGGGAAGGTGTAACACTATGTGTTTGTGTGCAATAGTAAGCCTAAACACACACAAATACAAGAGAATGATAGATATAGATATAGGATAGATACAAAATCCTAAACCTAGAACCAGAGCTCCCTCTGAACTTTTCTAACAAATCTCCAACCCTAAAGCCAAGAGAGGAGGGCTCTTCTTATAGAGAAACCAATCTTGTAAAGCTTACTCAAGAAGCTAACAAGGAAGCCATCCCTCCATACACGTGTATGGAGGGGAACAAAATGCAAGCCAGCTGTATTAAAATATCTGCAAAAGCAGATGAACAGTAGTCGGCTGCTCAAAATTGCCATTTTGACAAAATGGACTGTCGACTGGCAACAAAGAATGCCGACCGGCAACATACATTGCCGATGGCAACAAAACACCAGCCGGTGGCCTCTAGCCATGGCCGGTGATGTGTGGGGATGCCTCACAAGGCATTCCCTGCCCCTTCAAGGCAAAATGCAAGTGTTTGGTGCAAAACCAGACACTAAACAGTCGAGTTCGAAGATCTTGAGGCAAGGCGCGTAGCCGAGACCTCCGGGAACTCCAAACGAACACAATCATGGATGATCACTGGGTGTTCAAACGGTGACGTTCAAGTCTTGAGGACGGTCAAAAATGGGGTGTCTACAGTTACCTCTCTTTGACAGAACTCGAAAGTCATAATAATGACGGGAGTGAATGTCAAAGCCGAGAGATGACCCATTTTTGACAAGGCCGAAGACTTAGACAAACATGTAAGACAAACAAGGTATGCGGCCGAAGGCAGGGGCAAAATGCAAGACAATGCACGAAGCCGAGCATAACTTATGATCATGCAAAGAAAGCTGTAACGAAGCACACATGCAACAGTTTTAAGCTAGCATACACCAAACTACACTACAATGCAGAAAGGATGTAAGAGAATTATGCAATTCTCGACATGTCTCATGCGGAGGGTAGAATACCTGTCTGGTTCGTCTGGTTCCACCAGCTGCAAATGAATCGTACATGCAATATCGTGCCTGTAAAGAAAACAACTTAACAGGTATGATATTGTTAGCAACATGCATGACAATGCAAGAATGAATGCAAAATGATATGCAATATATACAAAACAATGTATAAATAATGCAAATGAAAATGCAATGTAATTGAAACAATGCAAACTAAATGCAGAGCAATTGAATTATGATCCAATCATGAGCGGTTCGAAACCACACAAATGTCAAATAGATTGATGGAGGTAACAAGTCCGTCTACCATAGAACGATCAACTGAACTATGAGTAATGTAGATGGACACAAGAACGAGTATTGGGTGGAATGACATAAGTGGGGTAACGACCCGCTGGAGAAAGAATGATGATCCGAATGCCGGATGCAAAAATTACACTACAATGTAATATCTACAATGGATATGGCATGCAGCCAAACCAAATCTTGCCTAGGAAAGGCATGTACGCATACGAGCCACGTCTAACATAGAACGGTCTACTGAACTATGCTTTGACACGAGAAGTATGGGCACATACCAGACCAAGCTCAACATGGAAAGATGCAAGCCATAGGTGGAAGGTGATGCAATGAATGCATGCAAACTACAATGCAATGGAAATGGATACAATGGATATGGCATGTGGGCCAAACCAAAATCTTGCCTAGGAAAGGCATGTACACAAACAAGCCATGTCTAATACAGAAAAGGTGCCGCAACCCTCAAACCAACATACCAGCGTGGAATAGGCGCGTACACATGCAGAACCGTGCTTTAACGTGAAAAGTAAGGGCACATACCAGACCAAGCTCAACAAGGAGAGGTGCAAGCCATAGATGGAAGGTGATGCAATGAATGCATGCAATCTAAAATGCAATATCTACAAATATGCAATGGAAATGGATATTTACAAAAATGCATGACAATGCAGTATGATGCGATCTGCCGGGGAAAATGCAATGGATGCATGCAAGCTACAATGGAAATGCATGACAATGCATGTTTATTTTCTACAATGCATGACAATGCAATATTTACCATGTATGCATGACAATGCACTACTTACAATGGATGCATGACAATGCACTATGATGCAACGGTTATGATTGCAGCTTTCCCTATCTTACCAACAGGGCGATATACTAGGTTGGTTCAGTATCCAGAACTGAGGCGCAGACATGCTGCCTCAACCTATGGAGCTTCCATACAGATTTCAAGCCGAGGATACACCCTTGGGTATTTAAACCAGACTTTAGTCTCGGAACTCCCGAACCTTTGTGTTCTAGGCATAAGCCGTTCGAACTTTAGTTTCCACCGTCCCAGTTGGTCTTCTAGGAACTCACCGCAAACACAGGCAGGTGGCTTTACCAGACCACCGAAAGTCGTTCGGGCATGACAAACACCAAAGGAATTGCACCTTTAGAGGATTTAAGGTCTCCTAGACCGGGATGCAAAATGTATGCATGACAATGCATGTTTTTGTTTTGGTTTTTGGGAATGCAAATGATGCATGATGTTGAAGTGCGCGACAATGCAAGTTTACTTGAAATGCATGACAATGCATGAAAATCTGATGCGAGGCGACGTGCAGCTTTAGATGTATGACAATGCAAATGAACTAAGAATGCATGAAGATATATGATCTCGAGATGCGTGACAACGCACGGCTTTTGAGACGCATGACAATGCGACCGAGCGGGTTTAAGGTCTTGCCAGACCGCACGTGTTTTTGGTCCCGCCGGACTGTGGCATGTTTTTGGTCCCGCTGGACCCATTTTGGGGCAACGCATGTCAATGCGAGTGAACTTGAAATGCGTGACTAAGCGCGGTTTTTAGAGATGCATGACAGCGCACGCTGATGCAAGTGTGTGACAACGCACGTCCTTTGAAATGCAAGACAATGCAACTGAGCGGATTTAAGGTCTCGCCAGATCGTGCGTGTTTTTGGTCCCGCCGGACTGTGCGTATTTAAGGTCTCGCCAAACCATGTGCATGACAATGCATGTGAGGTGCGCAAAATAGCGCGAACAATGAGTGTATGCCAAATGCAATAAGACACGCGAAACGGCGTGACGCGTTGGACAACGCGAATGAAATGCGATGCGCAAGACAGTGCAATGCGCTAAACGGCTTAATTGAATGCATGCCAAATGCATATGGGGGCAACTTTCGTGTTTTGTAAAAGCCAAAAGGATACGGAAAGGATACACCTTGCATGAATTCGAGTGCCACACACAGAAGACACGGTCCGAGGTCAAAACGGAGGCCAATGGAGCTTCGGAAGTGCAATCGTCTTTGCTTTTGAGCAATGAAGGCCCGAACCACACATATAACCCAAACAAGGATGTAGAAGGCTCAAAACCATCAGAGGACACCACCGGATAACCACCGGCCATCAAAATGCATCACCGGCCGTCCATCGGCCCTCATACAATTCCGTCGGCACAATATATTGCCGACCGGCAAAGAATGTGGCCGACCGGCAAAGAATTCCTGTATCGGGGCAGTTTTGTCAATTGGCTACGGGTCTTTTAAAATAGGGCTTCTAGCCCTATTTTCTTCACTTCCTCTTGGTCGAAAATCCTCCCCCCTCCCCTCTAGGGCATTTTCCTCCCTTGATTCTCTCATTTTCTTGCGTTCTAGCTCCCGTTTCGTTGTTCGATTCGCGATCTCCTTCGCGTTTCGGACACTTTCAACCGAACGAAACTTCGTTTCGGTGTCCCATTTTTGATTTCCACCACTCGGGGCTTGTTTCCCTCGAGTTTTCCTCGACATCTGTGCCTTTTCCGCACCTCGGCTTTTCCGGCCATTTCCGGCCCTCTCGGGGTTGACTTTTTGTTGACTTCTCGTATTCTCGCCCATTTTTCCTCCTTTCGGTCATTTTCACATTCTCTTCGAGATGGCGGACGACCTTCCACAGGGCGGGACCCCTCCAGAGCTCGAGATGGATCCCGAGGCTGAGCCCTTGCCGCTTCGCGTCCGGCCATTTGATCCGGAGACCTACAGACTGGCGGTTCACGTATTGCTCCCCGATGGACTACGCCAGTTTCGGAGCTTCGAGAGGGGCCTAGCACCCGAGCTGCTACTTCGTGAGCCAGAGTCACACTTGTCGCACGGCGCCTCCGAGGTACATTCTTCTCCCGGTTTCAATTTTTCGCAATGTAGAACACTTAAACTGCTATAGTTGACTCTGTTCTTTAATTGCTTAGTTCGAATGTTTGATTGTGAACACACTTGCAACTGATAACTGCTTGAAACTTACACGCGCACACACACTGCACTAACCCTGAACTGCTCAAACACATTGTGCACACTGCATTTCACTACATACACACTGGCACCCGATGTCTACTTGAATTTTGAAAAACATGCATACATGCTGTATCTGTACTGAACCGTTCAACACACAGACATATCATATGCTGTAGTTCTCTGCTAGCACACTGACACCCAATGCCGGCTTTACATTTGAAAACGCGCATACACACACTATATCTGTATGCTTCTCAAAACTGCATCTTGAATATTGCTTCGCAATTGGTTGTTTTTGATTACAGGGGGACTCCCATACCATCCACGGGTATGGGAACGTCATTGCTCGAGACTGGTATGTGGAGTTTCCAGATGCGGTTCGCCACATAGTCGACGAGGCGGGTTTCGGCATCTTCTGCAGGGGGCTCTCCCAGCTTACCACCTGCAGACCCTTGCTCGCTGCTTTAGTGGAGAGGTGGTGGGATACCATCAACTCCTTCTACTTCTCCGTCGCAGGGGACATGACGACGACCCCTTATGACTTCTCGATGCTTACTGGCATCGGGGTAGGGGGTGATTCGATCCCTTTCGACACCGATATGGGTGAGTGGGATGTCAGTACTGCCTAAGACTCAGCCTCCCCTTGCTCGAGCAGGGTTTGTGAGGTACTCGTGGTTCGAGAGCCACTTCCGGATTCAGCCAGCTTTGGCGGAGGAGGCACAGATGACCCCAGAGGAGGTGGATCAGTATGCGTGGGCCTTCATCATGTTTTTGCTCGGGACGACCCTTTTCGCCGACCGGGCGAACACCGTGCCTCTTTTCCTGTTGAGCGCACTGGTGGATGTCAGGTGGATCCGCCACTACGATTGGGGTGGCGCAGGCTTGGCCACTTTATACGGTTACATGAGCTCTTCTTCCCGCCTTCTTATGAAATCTTGGCGCGAGCTTGGGAGGTACATCTTCTTCCCCTTTTAAATTTCTGCTTTCTACTTTACATTTTACGATTACATCGCACACACCACTTGCGCTTTTTATCGACTATATCTCGCATATGCGGCACACATATACTCGCTTACCTTGATCGACATCTGCACACTGTACACTTTGCACAATACACTGCACAACACACGGCTCTGCCATTTCTGCCTTATTCTGTATTCTGCTTTATCTGATAGTCATACTGATATCTGTTCTGCAGTTGTGGGTCTACGCCTACTTTCCCAGGCTTGCCCCAGTACCCGATGTGGAGATCCCGCTCGACGTCCCCTTTTCTCATCGCTTTGACATGCGGTGTGTGCGGAGACCCCGGGAGTCTTTCATCTTCTTCCGCCGCTACTTCGACACCATCACCGCCGCGGAGGTATGTTCAACTGTAGAGTTTGCTTAAGCTTCGCATAGCACTGTATTTTTTATGATAAACATATAACAAACTGCACATTTACCCACAGATCACCTGGCAGCCTTGGGCTCCGTTGCCGGCCGTGGTGAGGGATCACTATGAGAGTGCTGAGGAGACTGCCCGTCTCCGGATTCTGTTGGAGGGCCCGGTCTGTCGGGCTTGGTACCTGGGGAAGCGCTTCTTGCGTCAGACCCTGGGTTTACCGGAGCAGATAGTTCTGGGTCCACCTCCTACACACATGAGGCATACCGAGAGGCTTTCCCTCGCACACCTGAGAGAGTATATCGTTGGCTGGGGCGCGGAGCGTCAAAGAGACGAGGGCGACTATGCCGAGTACGTCCGGACCTACATTATGCGACCCTTGGGCAGTGGTCGCCGAGCTGAGAGGGAGAGGCCAACAGTGCCGGCAGCTGGAGCGGGAGCGTCGAGGAGGGCTCGAGTCTGTGGCAGGGGCGGAGTTCAGAGAGGGCGGGGGACCGGCTGGCCTGCTCTGCCCACTTCACTGACATGCAGAGGGCAAGGTAGGGCGACCTACCAGATCCCCTTTGCTTCTTCCTCGGCTGATCACAAGTTGGTCGGTGTCCCTGGCTTGCCTCCGGTATGTATTACTTCATTTCGCATCTCGCACTGTTATTTCATTTCAGTTTACTTGATATTCCGCAGAATACTGATGCATCTGATACTTTGCAGGCGTCCTCCGAGTACACCCGACAGTCTCTGGAGCTGAATGCCTCCATGATGGGGATGCTACAGCGGACCTTCGACCTCTTGGCCCTCTACAGTATTCCGGTATGTTCTTCTGACCGCAGTCTCAAACCGTACATAAACTGATTCGCATAATCTGATGCATGATACAACACCTAACACCCATCCCTCACGGCACCTAATACACTGTACACACACACTGCATCCTGCACTGATTCACTGCTCATGGCATACATATACTGTACTCATACATTGTATTCTGCACTGACTCACTGCTCACACTGTACTCATACACTATATTCTGCACTGATTCACTGCTCATAGTATACTGATGCATTTGCCTTTTATGCTTTTCAGCCTCCTTTCCAGATCCCTCCGGTGGGTGGTGCTCCAGCTGGGTCTTCTATTCCTGTTCGTGGAGGGCGTGGAGACACTGGACATTCCCGTGCTAGGGCGGGGCATGCTCATGTCGGGAGTAGCTCTCGGGCACCCATTCCTGATGATGAGAATGATGAGTCTGAGTCCGAGGCAGAGGCAGAGGCAGAGGCGGGATCATCTGAGGAGGAGCGAGTTGGACTTCGAGTTCGAGATGACGGTGCCGATGACGATGCCGATGACGATGCTCCTGGACCTTTGTCCAGGAAGAGGGCGAGGACAGATCCCCAGGCCCGAGACTGCTGATGACGACCCAGACTTTTGCTGCTTTTCTTCTCTTTTTTGTACTTTTTCTTTTTCTTCTTTTTTTAGTTGGTAGCCCTAGTATCTTGTACCGCCGCAGGCGGGTTTTTGTTTTCTTCAAAACTTTGTACTTGAACAAGATTATATGAAATGAAACAAACTCTTTTTGTCTAAAAAAGTGTTATATCTGTACATTTCATACTTTGCACTGCATTGTATCATGCTGCATCACATCACAATGGGATTGATCTGTTGTCTGAAAATTAAATATTTGCATTGTAGTAACCAGGTAATGAACCAGTTAATAGCAAACCACTCATGCAAACCACTGTTTAACCTGAACACACAAATTTCATACTGGCTGAGAATTAGTCTCAAGATCTGACCACAACACAATACTTGGTTTATTCTGCACACAGCAAACCCTGAACAAACAGCCCCAATTTGACAAGACGGACTACGAAGGTGAAACCGGTTGAAATTGAAGCACACTCAGATGCTCCAAATTTTCCTTTTCTTTTTTTGCTACGCCTAAATGTAGAGAATGGCACAGCACTCTAAGCATAAGCGATTTTTTTTTGAAATAAAGAAGGGTTTTCAACCGGGGTATCAAGCCTGCAACTGAACACAGCGAGAAAGACTCAAACAAAAGGTACACGACCCAAACACAACGAGACACGCCCAGAAAAGACTCAAGACAAGGATTGCGACAAAACAAAGCAAAAGACACGACTCACAGACGCGTTTAAAAGAATGAGAGACCTCAGATCACGAGGGGCCAGTTTCCCCGGGTTTTGTTCCCACCCTTTCTGATTTGTGATTCTCACATCGCTCGGCCCTCAGGCTCGGTTTTTCTCTCAAAACCCTCTCGCTCACTTCTCTCTCCACTTACACCTCTCTATTCTTTATTCTCTCATTTTTCATCCCTCCCCAGGGTGATTGATGGATGAATAGGGAGTTGCGGGTTCGTGCCCAACATCGTTAGCTCACGGCTATTTCTTCTGGTGGATAGAGTGCCCTTCTGGCCAGTATGTCGTCGGTGGGGAAAAGACAGAAGACCTGACTCAATTGCGCCCCTAGGTCGTTACTTTGACCATTTTTTGTTTTCTTCCTAAAATAGTTTTGACCAAAATGCGAGTCGGATTAACATACTTGTTCGATTTTTGATTTTGAAATGATGCAAGTCAGGCTGTGAGCACTGAAAATTTTCCTTTTTGGGTCCAAGAAGATGGTTCGATTTTGGAAAATGAAATAATTTTCGAGAAAATAGTCAATTTTAGTAAAAATCTTCAAAAATTATTTTGCAAACAACCAATGCTCAACGAGCACGGAGCTTACTCTCGAGATGCACAACCTCGGATCGGAGGCAATGGAAAATTGCCCCTTGCTTAAAGGGGGTACATGGCAACGGAAAGTTGCCCCTGGTTTGGACGGCAATTCAGGGCAACTTATGGCAACGCATGGCAACGGAAAGTTGCCCCTTGTCTGGATGATGCCGCAGCATTTTTGTAAGCGGCTTTTATCAATGATGACTGAACTCCAAAGACGATGGTCTGAACCAATATATGGACACAGTCACTGTAGGAGCAATGGTGGCTGGACTTCAGGATGAAGTTGCCTACGTATCCCAAACATGGGAATCAAGCCTACGTAGTTCACGGTTGTTACAACCGAATTGTCGGATGCAGAGGAGGCAAGGATGATCAAAACCATTACATGGACTGAGGCGCTATGAAAGCGTCGGGGGCTGGACTTCAAGATGAAGTTGCCTACGTATCCCAAACATGGGAATCAAGCCTTACGTAGTTCCGGTTAAGGTACACTCGGGTATTTTAACCTTCACTTTTTAGGCTCTAATTTTTGCCAAGGCGCCTGTTGCAGGTTTTCGACCTTGCGAGCTTTGTTCTTTTTTAATTCTTTTCTTTTCATTCTTGTACATATATTTTCTTTCTTTTTCTTTGTTCTTTTTTCTTTTTCTTGCTTTTTTTTTTTTGCATTTGTTTTCTTTTTTTTTTTTTCTTTTCTTTTCTATCTTTTTCTTGCTCTAACTTTTGCCTAGGTTGCCCTTCTGGGTTTTCGGCCCAACGAGCCTTTCAAAGGGTAAAAGTGTAACAAGTCCATGCCAAATGGTTTTGAAATTGAAGCCCTCTGTATCCGGGAGAGTGATTATTGTGTTGATTTGCAGAAGAATCCATCACGGTCGCTTCACGAGCCTCTGCCGGTGAGATCTAATCTTCTTGATCTGAATTTGGTACCTCTTGCTAGAGGGTTGCTTCAAATTGGGCCGCACAGGCCTTTCATGGCAGTTAACTGTTGAACGTTTTGAATGGATTCCAGGTTCGCAACAGATAGG
The DNA here is from genome assembly GCA_025200525.1 of Camellia lanceoleosa. Lineage (NCBI taxonomy): Eukaryota > Viridiplantae > Streptophyta > Magnoliopsida > Ericales > Theaceae > Camellia > Camellia lanceoleosa. Next base: position 108,558,173 of record CM045766.1, on the reverse strand, counting down.
TTGAATCTTGAGGCTGAGAGCGATCCTAGGCTGCACAATCTCAAGAGCAATTCCACACAAGTCTTCACAGGACCGTGCAAAACATTTTGTTTTTGAAAGTTTTTAAGAAAGCGACAAATTGCTCGCGCTGAAGATAGTGTGAAACCAGTCTGGATCAAGCCAGGGTCCTTCTCAGTACTCACATTGACAGGCTTGATTTCATTCATAAAAAGGCTTAGCATGCCTATCTTTCTCTCAAATATGATCAAGTTTTGCAAAACCCGATGAATTCCTTCCTCTTCGTTTTTATCACCGCAGTGCTAAAAAAAAACTTAGGTCATTAAAACTTAGGTCATGAAAAAAACTCAGGTCATTAAAACGATGTTCAAGGCACAAGAGAGTAGGTAGAATGTACTGCCGTTCCATTCGCCTCCTCTGGCACAACTAACTCACACTGAAAGCAAGCATGAAAATGAGATAACCACAATTGTTTCATTTAGATTTGTTGGTATAATTGGCCCCTCGGCAGAGACAGACTCAAAAACCAAAAACGGGTAATTACAAGACAAAATGGTGTTCGAGGCAACAACCCCGGAATCACCTGGCATTCTATACAAAAGGGGGGGTGGTCGACTCGCTACAACAAGACAGACCCGTAAGCAAAAGGACTAACTCAAGACAATGAGACAGACTCAAAACAAAACAAAAGACTGACTCGGCACCCAAGCTAGAATTTACAAAACTAGTGTTCGTAGATGCTCAAAAATGTGTGCCAGACGCCACATCCAAAATGCACCAGGCACTGCTCGCAGGCGGTTCACCCTCCGATTATATACTCGCAGTATCTGTGTCCTCAAAATCCAATAACTGGGTAGTAACGGACTTGGCGGAGGTGGGTGGGAGGATAACCTCATTGTTAATCAAATCCTGCACCTCATGACGGAGGCGGAAGCAATTATCGGTAGCATGACCAGTTTGCTGATGGTACGCACAGTACAAAGCAGCATCATGTGTAGCAGGGAGATTCTTCGGGAGGGGCCGAGGCTCCAAGGGTTTAAGGTGTTCCCTCTCAGCAAGGATCTGGAGTGCCTTGGACAACGGCATGTAGAGAGCATGGAAGACCCTGCACCCTCGGGGCAGGTACTTTGAAGGTTGAGCACTCTTGCCAGATGCACTAGCGAAAGGGTCGGCCGGCGCGGCCTCGGATTTCTGATCCTTCCCGAGTGCAGGGTTGGGAATGGGAGGAACTGTTCTGGCATGACGGGGCCTATCCCGGTTTTCTGACTGACTTGAACTACCCTTAGGTGGAGTGAGGAAAGCATCCTCTACAGCTTTTGTTGCAACTGCAGATATCTGTTGCTTGTTCATCCCCCTGGCTTTCAAAGCCTCGACTACCCACAGCAGTTGTTCGATAGGATCGGCATCTACCTTCATTTTGTCTTTACCTCTGGCCTCGGCCTGATCAAGGGTTTGGGTTGACGTTGACATGTCATTGTTATAGTTGGAGGCCATCTCTGGTTGGCTAAGTTCAATCACGATCCGTCCCAACAACGGGGGCTCCTGGGGTACAAAACCTCCGGCATATGGTGCGGCTGGTGGCGAAGCGGACATTCCATAGGCGAGATCCACCACGGACCTTTGGAGATCACCTATCATCCACATTAGTTCAAATGTAGTAGGCTCGTGAGCCTGATATAGTTGAGGGGTCCAAACCGGGTGTGTAGCAGGCGACCTAGGTGGATGGGGCATATCAATATTAGTCTCACTTTGCAGAGTGATCCCTTGATCTAATGCAGCTGTTATAACCACGATCTCTTCCGAATTCTGCGTCATCATAAGTCCTGCTTCAGCAAGGGGGAACACTAGCTATTCTGTACCAGCTATCCGAACTGAAAGAGACAACAAGCAGCATTTCAGCCCAAATGGATCAAACACAGGTGCAGCCGAACAACTGTACTCTACTACTGATCACTGTTCCCCAGAAATCATTGTCCCAAAGCACTGAATCAGATACCCGCAGATATAACCGGTTCTCACAAATCACGTCTTGGTGCCCTCGGGCACGTTAAACTTGCAAACTGATATGTGCGTTCCTATAGAGATACACTCTAAAAGCACATAGCAAGTAAATGAGAGACAATACACCCCTATGTTGGGGTAGGGTTTCTCTGTCCTATTTTGTCAGGAGCTAGGGTTTCACTGCGTATGCAGCGGTTTCAAACAACCTAACATCGGGTGAGCAACCTGTCCTAGTTTGGAATGGTCACTATGGATTTCGATATGCACTAGGTCGAATGGTCGAAAAGGGTGCCCAGAAACCGGGTTTGTGTTCTATCTTGGCGAGCCATGACGATCGACCTTATGGCATGCTTTGACAAAGTCAAGCCTCTGGCAGACCGCTCAGGAATAGCAGATGGCCAACACAGTGTCCTAGGCGCACCAATGCACATGCAATGCAAAGAGACACATAAATGAAATCAAAATAGGATATCACGAGTTTGAGCCAAGCTCTTTAAACTCCCCAGCAGAGTTGCCAAAAACTGTAACACGCTCACGAGGGACCCTGCGCTACACGCTACAGTTCGGACTCGATTTTGTGTTACGGTTCTAAATCTGAACCAAAGAGTCCAAATCCGGCAAATCGTTTTGAGAAAACAGATTTTTGAAAAGAAGTACCAAATATGGACTGCTTTGCCAGATACAGAGTCGCCACCTAAATATTTTTTAATGGAGAAATTTAGGAAACCCTGACTCGGTGCCAAAGGCCATGTGTCCATCATCACCAAAGTTGCCTCGGCTCGGGAACTTGGGTACGATTGGGGAAGGTCAGCTATGAGCACCCCCTCTCGCCCGGTCCGAAGACCGGTCTCTACTAACCGTGATATCCGATTTTGAAAACGTTATGTGTTCTTATTCCAGTTATTAGCCTAGAATTACTATGTTATGTGTACAGCAAACAAGTATAGACTAGATTGCCTAATTTGGAAGTAAGCATTGCATATTCGTTTGTCTTGAAAAACACTTTGGAATTTGCTACTCGCAAGTAGGCTAAAATACGGATTTCAACGAGTTTTTCCAACTCAAACAATCCAACCTTCACCCACAGACATTCAAACAGTTTATCACATAAGCATCTAGCCATATGGTAAGCATGCTGTCATGATAGCATTCACACACATGCGATATGCTAAAGCATGAAAATACTTACATCGTACTCCGTGCCAAAACAATAAACTAGTTAGCAAACATGCATGGTCCTAGTTCATGTCCAATTGACTAATGCAACACATACAGAATGCAATTAGAGTAGGCTCGGCTAACCTAAACATGGCATGTGAAATGCAATCAATTGATGCACGTATTCAATTTGGAATTGAAGTACAAATGTAGTTAGCATGATGTACCGAGCCCGGTGTATGCAAGACAAATGTATGGATGCACGCATGCATAGCATAAGGTATGCTAATTTAAACATGCCCTAATCTACCATCATAAGTGGGTAAATAAAAGGGAAGAAAGAAGTGGGGATTGGAAGACATGCATACACACGCACCCACACTTATTACAGATTCGCCCTCGCCCGGAGGGACCAAATGAATATTACAGATAATTAACCTACAAGCTAATTAAATATTATAGGCCATCTAATTAGCTAAGCAAATTAACTAATCTAGGGAAAACAGTAAACCGCCTTGGGAGGAGAGCCTGATGCAATGCATGCTCGGTCTTGCTCGGAAGTACACTGCTAGGTGCAAGCTGCCTCTGTTTTCCCTACTATACTCCTCTGAAGACTTCCAAAGTCTCAGGATGTGCTTATTGGATGTTGAGGAGTGCCACCGGCTGGAGGGAATCATCCCGGAGCTCTCACAAAAATAGCGCAAAATGAGGCCTTTCAAGGCCTAAGAGGGGCCAAACTTCCCCAAAGCACAAAGTACCCTTAATAAACTATCAAGAGGACTAAAAAATAGAACTTTTTTGTATTAAACACCAAGCACAAAAACAGTTCAAAGATAGGTAAAAATGGAGTGCAAGAATGGGGTAAAAAGAGGACTAGTGTCTTACCCTTGTAGACCTCTTCACCACAGATGATGTTGTTGCTTCCTTAAGCTCTAATCCAGTCAAAAACTCTAAGAACAACCTCTTGGAACCTCAGTAGCCAAGGGAAGGTGAAACACTAGGTGCTTGTGTGCAATAATGTGGATTAAAGCACCTAGTGTACAAACAAGAGAGCAAAAGAGAGATAGGATAGATATAGAACTCAAACCCTAAAACCAGAGCTTCTCTGAGGTCTTCTCTCTCTAAAAATGTCTAATTTTTCTAACCCTTGAGCCAAGAGAAGAGATCCCTCTCTTGTAGGCAACAAAGCTTACAAGCTAAGCAAACCAAAGGCTCATCCCTCCATACACGTGTATGGAGGAGAAACAAATGCTATACAGCTGCTTCAAAATATCTGAAAAAGCAACTGCACAGTAGTCGGCAGGGCAAAATTGTCATTTTGACAAAATTGACTGCCGACCGGCACAAAAGAGTGCCGACCGGCACAATATAGTGCCGATGGCAACACCAACCAGCCGGTGGCCTCTAGCCACTGCCGGTGGTGTGTGGAGATGCCTCACAAGGCATTCCTTGCCCCCTCCAAGGCAAAGCACAAGTGTTTGGTGCGAAACCAGACACAAAACGGTCGAGTCCGGAGATCCTGAGGCAAGGCGCGTAGCCGAGAACTCCGGGAACTCCAAACGAACACAAACATGGATGATCACCGGGTGTTCAAACGGTGACGTCCAAGTCTTGAGGACGGTCAAAAATGGGGTGTCTACAATGTGTAAAGGTGCACTCCACATAGTATGAGTAACTATGGCAATTTTCAGTGGCTCTGATAAATTATGCTGCTGAAAGAACACAGCAAAATTCATATCCTCTATTATTTTAAAATATTGCATTTTTTAATTTGATCAAAATCTCAAGAGCTGTGATGTAGCAAACTTAGTATTGACTGGATATGAATGAGCACTTTGCTATGTCAAAAAACCTTGAGAAAACAATCTTCCATGATTACCAAGTGTGGAATTATGTTACATATCCTGATTCATTTTAGAATGAAAACGAAAGGTGTTTTCATATTCATCACTAGATTAGCTATGTGCTTCCATTGCCTATTAAAATGATTATTTATTTCTAATTTTTGCAGGTATTCTTATCTGATCCAGCTTACAATACCGGAGATCCGCAACTACTTTATAAAAGCACTTACTAGACCTAACCCAGATCCGGCTCTTAAATTCTCGATTCTAACTAAATGCAATGTACATAAAGCTCTAGATCTCAGGGTTTATGGTCTAAAAAAGGTGAGGGATCTTAAAATTTTATTTTTTGAATAGAAGTCTTAGGGTCTATAAATGACTAGGCTGTGCAATATAAGCTGGCCAATCCCTTTGGCACGATGATGATGTTCTTGCAACTTGAATCCACCACTTAAGGGAGTGTGTTTTTCTCTCTTCTAAAATTTACTGGAATTATATTGTTATATATATATGTATATTTTATGATATTTGATATAGACTATTAAGGTGTTCATCATCGAGCCTGATATTGTGTACTCAACTCTCTCATTTAACACCGAAAGTGCAACACTGAAATGTGTAAACCAGAATGTTTATTGAGAGATGGGAAAAATGATTGACATTAACATGGGGCAATTTGAGATGTTGAAGGACAAAAGCATCTGGTTAGCATGAGGCCCCCTGCCCATGTGAGATCACCTAACTTCAACACCTGAGAAAATTTAGAACAAGCCTAAACTTGTCATAGGAAATTCCCAATTGTAATTTTCTTTTTGGCCTCCTTTTGTAATTTTCTAACATTAGTTATGGTCTGAATTTGTGCAGGAAGATGCTAAGTTGCTGATTTTATTTTCTTGTTCTTCGTATTGCAACACTGTTAGGGCACAGAGGAAGTGTGAAATCCATCTGTTCTCATCCAACAAACCCTGGTAAGTTGCACTTGTTATTTTCTTGTTCTTGGTGAATTTGTTAATTGCAAAGGTGGATATGCTATAAATTTTTCTTCAAGTATGACAATATGAGCTTAAAATATGCATCAAACTGGGGCTTGTTGCCACTAAATCCCAATAAGTCCAACAATTTGTTTCTTTTGAAAACTACTATAACCAAGAGTGTGCTCCCAATCCATTGTTTATTCATGAGTTTCTTTTGAAAACTACAATTTGTTTCTTTTGCTGCCACCTTATTTTCTTTTATTCATCAAGTGTTTTCAGTTTATTTTTCAGTTTATTCATGTGACACAAATTTAATCCATAACTGAAAACACTGTTCCAGCATCAGGCATCAGGCAGATTGGAAAATGGCTCCTGGATTAAAGATTGGTCGGCTTCGGAAAAAGACACTTACGCAGCTAGAAACAGACTCGCTAGCTGCTATTCCTTTAGGATCACCCGATGACTCATCTCGTGTTCTCCCCGTCCGATCAAATGTGGGACCATCTCATAATGCCACTAGCCAACCAATGGTTGATTCTGATGAGACACAAGCCCCATCTGAAACGCAGCCGAGTGGCGTAGGTAAGAGTAAAGTTCTTCAAATTTGTCATAAACTCACTTGCCATTGCCATTGTTTTTTTGTACCCAATTTGTAGCCAATTTTCGTGTTGTTATTTTGTGAATAGGGACTTCGAAGCCCCTACGTGTACGCGGACCGACACTTGGCAAAGGCATACAAAAAATAATTCGAGCCAAGAAAGGGGAAAAATGTTATGTTCACATCGATCGTGGGTTGAATGCAATGACTGGCAAGTATGCCACTCCAGCAACTAACGAGTTAGGAATTCAAATTAGAACCTTGTGCCCTTTGAAAGATGTGAAGTCGTGGCTGGATCTTGATGAGACTACAAAAGCGGCCGTCATCCAAGGAGTTCTTGTAAGTAATATTACTTGTCCACAAGATGTAATTGTATTATGTATGTTAATAAGAAAGACTATTATTTATTGATTAAAATTTCAATTTGTTATGCATGTAGGACAAGTTTCAAATTGGAGACGATTTCCACAATGACATACAAGCACAAGAGATTGTGAATAAGAAGGCCTATGGGTTGTACAAAGATTGGAGGTACAACTTGAAGCAAGAGTTCGAATTGTTAGAGGGACTTCCACGTGATGATATCTATGCTCATCCGCCCGTAGGGGTGAGTTTAGATAATTGGAAGCATTTGATCGATGTGGCATGGAAAGATGCATCTCACCAGGTAAAATAATAGACTAGATAGAGTACATATATCTATGTGAAAATGTGATATGCCTTAGTATTTACCAAAAAATTGTTTATCTGTTTGTCTTATTTTTAGAAACGGTCAAAAGCTGGCAAGAGTAATAGGAGTCAATTGCCGTACAATCATACCAATGGGTCTCGCTCATTTCCTATCGCAATGGCTACTATGGTGAGTTTGATGTTTTTTAAAACTTGAATCCTTTGTAATGTATAGATATGAAACTTGAATCCTTTGTAATGTTTTGAAATCTGTCCAAGGAATATACTATATTTTTTATTCGAAATCTGTCTCGCAAAAGATGACTGGGAAAATCTGTGTCAATTCTGTTTGACAAAATCTGCAAAAATCTATTTGAAAAAATCGGACGTACAATCTGTTTGCAAAAATCTGTTTGAACTAATCTGAAAAAGTCTGTTTGTACAATCTGTTTGGTCTGTTTCAATCTGTTACAAAAATTCTGTTTCAATTCTGTTTCAACAGATTTTTAGAAAGTGAACACTTGTTAGAATACACATAATCTGAAGTGGTTATAAGTGGCTATATGCGAAAATCTGTTTGCAAAAATCTGTTGGACAGAATATGTTTGACAAAATCTAAAAAATGTGTTCGCAAAAATCTGTTGGAACATCTGCATTAAGTCCTCTGCTGCTGTCTTTACATTACATGGTGTTGAATAGTCTGGTTAGTATGGCTGAATAGTCTGGTTAGTATAGGTGAATTGTCTGCATTCACAAAATTATATGCAGAGAAGATATCCTCTCATGTCTGTTTCCATTTCCAATAAACAAAATAATTGATATATTGTCTATGTTAGGCTTCATTTTAAACTTACATTTCTAATATTTTGTGAAGACTTAACCATTGCATGGTTGCTATGGAGGAGGTTATCTGCCACCTGTTAAGGGAGGGGTTCAATCTCTTACCAAGTATCTTTGGTAGATTCCTTCATTAGTGTTGTTGTCTACAAAGAAATGTGTCTAAACTACTAATCTGTCTGCAAAAACTCTGTTATCATACAAATCTGTCTGCAACAAATCTGTCTGCAATAATCTGCTTAAAGTGTCATTGATTTATATGTTGATGTGTTAACAGGTAGCAAAAAATGGAGAGTTGGATTTCCCAAAGTTCTATGAGGACAGCCACACTTCAAAGAAAACAAATGATTGGATCTATCCGAAATGCCGTGAGTTGCATGTAAGTATGTGACAAGGAAATACATGTATTCAATATTTTCTTCTCCTTAGTACCCAGTAATACATATATGTTGCCAAAGTATTTTTCAACTTATTTATTTGCAATGATAGCAAGAGATGGTCAATGTACAAGCGGCTGCCATCGAGTCGGGGATGCCATTGACACAGGAGGAGATTTCAATGCAAGTGCTTGGACAGAAGAAAAGGTACTTGCTTGGATTTGGGAGTGGCCCACAACCCTCTACCATATTTGCATCACGAGCACACGATAAGGACATGGAGGCAATGCGAGCTGAGGTGGAGGCACTTCGTGAGGAGCGGGAAAAAGATCATGACGACTTAATGAAAGAGCGAGAGGAACGCGAGAGATGTTACAATGAGCTGTTGAAAGAGCGAGAGGAGCGCATTCAATTATCCAATGAGATGTTGAAAGAGTGGGAGGAGGGACAAAAGGCAAGGGAGGAGACAAATGCAAAGGTCGAGCATCTTAACAACGTAGTAGCCAAACTGTCACAACTCTTGGGAATCTAAGTTGGGCATCTGATGTTTGCTTTTTGGTAAGAACAATTTCATTAATGTCACACTTACTTTGTTTAAATATGGTCGCTTTAAGAGTTGAAAATGTCAGCAATTTGGGAGTAAGGGTTGAAAATGTCACAAACATACTCGAAAAAGGCGTTCGGGGGCTGAAAATGCAAAACATCCCCCGAGCCACAATTTTTTCGTAACGGGAAGCTTCCCGGTGAAAAATGTGACATGTAGGGACAGACGGTATGTAAGTAGGACACATAAGTTGGGAGTTAGAGTTGAAAATGTCATAAACTTAGTCGAAAAAAGGGGTTCGGGGTGGGAAATCGGAAACATATAGATTTTGTGCCTTCAATCATACATAATGTCGAAATGAATTGAATATTACACAGTGATTTGACATATATAGCTTTGTGCCTTCAATCATACATACAATATGTAAATAGGAACGCAGGTACTTCCTCTACTCTCAAGGTAAGCAATTGAAAGCAAGGTGAAATTTTAAAGCAAGGTAGAGAGCCAAAAACAGCATACCTGCCACCATATTGAAATGATATCAATAAAAGCAATGACTTCTAATGCAAATGTGTTGAGGAATGCGCAAATGACAGTAAGACCCACATACATACATAAGAACAGCCATTTTGGAGCTAAGTTTTTAGAACATTTAGTGCACTTGTGCAGTTCAATATTTACCTTCAGGATCATGCTAATAGTTTAATTCTTGATTGTTTGCATAGTTCTCTAGAAGCTAATAATTCTCAGCTGAGGTGTTAATAGAGTATTATTTTATTCTTTTTTTTTTGTTAATTTGCTGCTGGGTGAGTTTTATATATTGATATATGTTCTACTTCTTAATTTTCTGAATTTCTTTAAGCCAATAAACCCGATTGAAGAAGCCTAATTGTTCTCTTCGGTTGTCCAATGACTACTGTGTTCATGAACTGCCCTTAACTCTTGGCTCTTTATTTTCTGCACTTCTTTAAGCTTCTTAATGTCCTTAATTTCCCACAATAAAAATTGAACAAGACTAGTCAATCTATCCATTTGTCCTACGACTGCTATGTTGATGAAGAACAACCCCAAACTCATGGCCTTGTGCTACTAAGCTCTAAAGCTTTACCTAGTTTATACACCAAAGCAAATCCTACAGCTTCATGTATTTTCACCACCCAACGTAACAACATAAACTTATTACAATCACCCTTAAGATGGCCTTTTAACCACGCTACTGAACCATAGTTACCAAATCTTGTACTACAGGGTATTTCTTTGTTTTCATACTACACCTGGTAGAAGGCACAGTTCTTTAGTCGTGTAAAAGTTGTGATTTGTGAAGTTCTAGTCTCAATGATGAGTTCGGTGTGGAATTTGATTCTCCCTTCCTTTCTCCATAGGTTAAAAACCAAAAGTAAATAAAAATAAAAAAACACAAAAAAAGAAACCAAGCCCTATGTAGTTCCCTTCACCCATGCACTGTGGTTTTCCTTGGTGGTTGGGACATGCCTTCAATCAATGCTTTAGATGGCTTTGAAAGTACTGCTTTAGAGTCAGCTACTAACCTTGGGAGTTATTGATGTTATTATTAATAACAAACTCGGTGTTTACTTAATTAGATTGAACTTACTTAGCAGTGTGCTTTATTAATCTTGTCTGATGTATTAATATATGTTGTTGTGGTGTGAGCATCTCAGAGAACATGTATATATATATTTTGGAAATTTTTACTTAATTGAGGCGTAATGGTTTCATGTGAATGGTTACATACAACCCGCTTATTAGTTGATATTGAAATTGTACTTGATAAAGAAATCTATTACCTACGGATTTGTGAGGGTGGTTTTCAGCTTGATATCTCAAAATATGGTGACTTCTCGATAGAGAATGAGGATATATATATTATGACTTGTTTGTTTGATCATGACTTTGATTGCATATGCCATGTTTGGTCTTTGATTTTGTAGGCATTATAATATAACTGGGCCCATATGCCTTTTAACCAGGGAACTTTTGTGTTTAACTTAACCATTTATTGCATAAGAGAAATATTGCTTCTTATGCAATGTGAAAGAGCTTATACTTACATTATATTCTCATTCAAAGATTTATATATTGACCTGAGCTCTTGGATGGGAACTTATATGAAAATTATTTCATTTTGCTGGGTTGTTTATTTTGCTTGATAATTTAAATTAGGTTGAGAAACATCTTCAGCTATATCTTATTTAATTACTTTCAAAATTATGGTGTGTAAATCAAAATATCCGACCTGACCTCTTCATTGATTTTGTATGTAGCTTGAACATAGCTTTTGGTAGCAATATTAGGATCTGCATTTATACTAAATGTATGAAAATGTTTTAGTGGCCTTAACCCATTCATTGAACACTACTGAAATGTAACTGCCTTCTATTGAACTCCAATTGAGGAGTAGAGGTGAAAGAATCTGGTCTAAAAGCTTGGTTAAAGTTTAGGTGGGTTAGTTGAAATGTAATATTTTTTTTTCTATTTATTTTATTTTATTTTATTTTTTATGTTCAAGTTTTGCAGAAAGAAATAAATTGTTTGTGAAAGGTTTGAAATGACATGGAGATCTCACCAATTGCGATAGTAAAGAGTGAAACATGAAATAGGTGGGTTCAATGACTAAGTCTCAATAATCATCATGTATATATTTCTGAAACCTATTATTGGTTCTAGTAAAGTGCAAATGATGATAAGTTTCCTTTCTTGGTGCGAGCATTGTAATTTAGTTTCGTCAAGGTCAAAATAGCGCTAAACAGTAGCAGGATTGAAGTGGAGTGAAATATTTATGGTTTATTTTTGTTTTATTTCTGTCAATTTTATTTCCCTCTTTGTCTAATGATGTTTTTCCCCTTTTTTGCAGATGTTTTTGGACATACAAATGTGGATATGTTTTTGTTGACAAGTACGAGAGGACATTGCATTTATATCTCTATCCGTATATATAGTGGTTTGTACAAAATATTTTTGGATGTAGAGTAAATATCAGCTAATTTGTGGCAGTACAAAATATAATTTTTGTTGTGGTACAGAAGTTCTAGGTGTACAGGTAAATTTGGTTATTCCAGTATTATGTATGGAATTAAATTATTGACGTGGGATTAGACATGGTTTGTATGAAATTTGTAATATATATATAAGTGGACGTTTAGTATTAATTTTTTGGATGGTTGGAAATGAAATGTGTGCACGTTGAATGCTTGATAACATATTTACCGTTGATGGATTATATTGTTTATACAGGGTACAGGTTGTATTAATAATGGATATAGGTTGTTTAGAAAATTTTATTTAAAAAAAAAAAAAGATGTTAAAATATTTGGCCACTAAATATTTTTGTAGCCTAAAGTTGCCTTTTGCCGACTACAGACAAATTAGTAGCCAAATGTCTACTTTCAGTGACAAATTATTTAGTAGTTAAAAGTTACGCTTCCCACTGTAACAAAGTTTGGTAGCCAAACATCCACATTCAGCGACTAATATATTATTCGCGGAAAGATGACTTTACAGACATATAGTAGCCAGATGTCTACTTTCAGCGACAAATCACATAGTGGCTAAAAGTCTTTGCCTTCCCGAATTAAAAAAGGGTTGGTAGCCGAAACGCTACATTCGGCGACTAATATATTACTCATGGAAAGTGCCTTTTGCCGACTCTACATATATAGTAGCCAAATGTCTACTTTCAAATGACGAATCACATAGTGGCTAAAAGTCTTGCCTTCCCGAATTAAAACAAAGTTGGTAGCCGAACAGCCACATTCGGCGACTAATATATTAGTCGCTGATTAGATGCCTTTTGCCGACTACATATATATTAGTAGCCAAATGTAGTGACTTTCGGCGACCAAAAGACTTTTAGTCGCCAATACTATCGCCGACAGGTTAAAGACGACAAGCTTGGCGACAAAATGTTATGGTTGCTAAATGGTTTCGGCGACAAAAAATGTGACTTTTGGCGATCAATATTTTGGTAGCTAAAAGTGACATTTCTTTTAGTGCCTCTTAGGTTGTCTTTTGGTTAACAATTGGTATCAGAGCCTAAACTCTTACTTTAGATTTAACCATCTAAGAGTTTCCATCCATGGCAACCTTAGCAGAAGGACAAGCCACCAATAGGCCACTATTATTTGACGGAAACAACTATAGTCATTGGAAAGATAAGATGACCCTATACCTACAAGCCACTGATTATGCTATGTGGATTATTGTCACCAAAGGTCCAAAAATTCCTACCAAATTAGTAGACAATATTAGTGTACCTAAAACTGAAAATGAATGTGATGAGAGGGATTACAAATTATTACAAGCCAATGCTAAAGCCAAACTCAGCATTGTTTGTGGATTAGACTCTAAGGAGTATAATAGAATTTCAAGTTGTGATTCGGCAAAAGAAATTTGGGACAAACTTGAAGTAACTTATGAAGGTACAAACCAAGTAAAGGAATCTCGTATTGATATACTTGTTCATAGTTATGAATTGTTTAAAATGAACTCTAATGAATCTATTTCAAGTATGTTTATTAGATTTACTAAAATTATAAACTCTTTGAAATCTCTTGGCAAAACTTATACTAATAGTGAGTTGATAAGAAAAATTCTTAGGTGTTTACCAAAGAATTGGGAAGCAAAGGTCACCGCCATTATAGAAGCCAAAGATCTCTCCACACTTGAATTGGATGAGTTTATAGGTTCCCTTATGACTCATGAGATCACCATGAAAAGACATGAGGATGTTGAAAACAAAAAGAAAAGTGGAATTGCATTCAAAGCCTCATCAAATGAAGAAGAACATGAAAACTCCAGTGAGGATGAAAGCTATGCCATGTTTAGTAGAAATCTCAAAAAACATTTCAAGAAAAACAATTATGGAGGAAGAAGACCTTTCAAGAAAGAGTACAATAAAGATAACAAGAAAGAGCCTATTATTTGCTATGAGTGCAAAAATCATGGACATATGAAGATGGATTATCCAAAATTGAAGAATCATGGAAAAGACTACAAAAGAAACAAAAAGGCCATGGTAACAGCTTGGGGAGAAAGTGAAGATGAAAGCTCAAGTGATGAAATTGAAAATGAAGTAGCCAACTTATGTCTCATGGCTCTTGAAGATGAAAACTCTATTCAAAATGAGGTAACTACTCTTTATGAAGAACTTGAAAGTGCATTCCATGAACTATTAAATGAATTTAGAAAAGTTTATGTCAAAAATAATGTGTTGAAAAAATCTATTGCATCTTTATCTATTAATGTGGAAGAATTAAAGAAAGAAAAAATTATTTTGAAATATGATTTTGATACCATCTCTAATGAGAAAACTACTTTAAAAAATAATGTTGATGATTTAACAAAAACACTTGAAAAGTTTGTACAAGGTAGAGATAAACTCAACATACTTCTTGTAAATCAAAGATGTGTTTTTGATAAAGCGGATATTGGATATGACCCTATTAAGAAACAAAAGAATCTCAATACAATTTTTGAAAATGTACCTCTCATGACACACCCTCATATTACTTGTCATTATTGTAAAAAGAAATGCCATTATATATCTTATTGTCCATTCAAAAAGAATATGAACATGGGAATTAAAAAGATTTGGATTATCAAGAGATCTAACAAAATTAACCAAGAAGGACCCAAGAAACTATGGGTACCAAAAACCAACACTTGATTGTCATCTTGTAGGTTTGCTTTAAGTCCAAAGCTAAAGAAAGGAAGTGGCACCTTGATAGTGGATGTTCCAGACACATGACCGGAGATAAATCATTCTATGCAAAATACAAAATACAAAATACAAAAAATACAGAAAATGCAAAAAAAGAGAACATCAAAAAAAAAGAAGAGAAAAACAAAATGAAAAGAAAAGGAAAAGAAGCTCGCAAGGTCGAAAACCTGCAACAGGCGCCTTGGCAAAAGTTAGAGCCTAAACAGTGAAGGTTAAAATACCCGAGTGTACCTTAACCGGAACTACGTAAGGCTTGATTCCCATATTTGGGATACGTAGGCAACTTCATCTTGAAGTCCAGCCCCCAACGCTTCCATAGCGTCTCAGTCCATGTCATGGTTTTGATCACCTTTGCCTCCTCCGAATCCAATATCTTGATTGCAGCAACCTGGAACTATGTGACCAACTTCATGTTGAAGTCCAAACCACCAACACCTTCCAGGTGACTGTGTCCATATATTGATTCAAACCGTCTTCGCTTCCTCCGCGTTCGAGGGTCCGATCGTCATCAACGAGGACTGGCTCACAAAAATGCCGCGGCATCATCCAAACAAGGGGCAACTTTCCATTGCCATGCATCGCCATAAGTTGCCCTGAGTTGCTGTCCAAACCAGGGGCAACTTTCCGTTGCTTTATCCCCCCTTCAAGCCAGGGGCAATCTTCCATCGTCTCCGATCCGAGGTTGTATATCTCGAGGGTAAGTTCCGCGCTCATTGAGCGTTGGTTGTTTGCAAAAATAGTTTTTGAAAATTTTTATTGAAGTTGACTATTTTCTCGAAAACTATTTCATTTTCCAAAATTGGACCATGTTTGGACCCAAGAAGGAGAATTTTCAGTGCTCACAGCCTGATTCGCACGATTTTCAAATCAAAAATCGAATAAGTGTGTTAATCCAACTCTCATTTTTGATCAAAGCTGTTTTAGAAAACAAAAATGGTCAAAATGACGAATTAGGGGCACGATTGAGTCAGGTCTTCTGTCTTCCCCCCGCTAATATGCTTGCCAGGAAGGCACCCTATCTACCAGAAGGAATAGCCGTGAGCTAACAGTGTTGGGCGTGAACCCGCGACTTCCTATTCATCTGTCAATCGCCCCGGGGAGGGATGAAAAATGAGAGAATAAAGAACAGAGAGGTGTAAGTTGAGAGAAAAGTGAAGAAAAGGGTTTTTGAGAGAAAAACCGAGCCTGAGGGCCGAACGATGCGAGTATCACAAATCAGAAAGGGTGGGAAATAATACCCGGAGGAACTGGCTTCTCGAGATCTGAGGTCTTTTTGTAAACATGTCTGTGTGTCGTGTCTTTTGATTTGTCAACCTTGATTTTGGCTTTAAGTCTTTTCCGAGCATGTCTCGTTATGTCAGGTCATGTGCCTTTGTTTCTTTGTTTGAGTCTGTCTCGTCGTGTTCTGTGGTAGGCTCGATACCCCGGTTGAAAACCCATCCTTTTCCAAAAAGTAATCGCTTGTGCTCAGAATGCTGTGCCATTCTCTGCAATCATGCGAGGTAGGGGAAGAAAAGAGAAAATTTGGGACATCCAAGTATGTTTCAACCTCAACCGTTTCAGTTTTCGTAGTCCATCTTGTCAGATCGGGGCTGTTTGTTCAGGGTTTGCTATGTGCAGGATGAACCGAGTGCTTTGTTATGGGTTATATGCAGATCGATCCCCAGTAGAGTATGGGCTGTCTATTCAGCTTGAATAGTGAATTGTATGAGTTGTTTTGCTGCTAATTGGTTGGTTATCCGATTATCATAGTACCATTGCTCAATTTGCAAACAACAAATCAATATCATTTACATTTGAGGTGTAATATGATGCAATGCAGTGCAAACTATGAGATGTACAGATATAACACTCTTTTTAGACAAAAGGTTTGTTTCATATAATCTCTTCAAGTACAAAGTTTGAGGAAAACAAAAACCTCGGCAGTACAAAGTACTCTATCTACCAACAAAAGAGAAAAGTACAAGAAAAGAAATAAAAGAAACAGCAAAAGTCTGGGTCATCAGCATCATCAATGGCCTCGCGCCGGGGGATCTGTCCTCGCCCTCTTCCTGGGCAGAAGTCCAGGAGCATCACCGGAAGTGTCACTGTCTGAGCCCGAGCCCGAGCTGCCCCCGGCCTCCTCCTCGGATGCCTCCTCCTCCTCCTCAGACTCGTAAATGCAGGCTGGAGCCCGCGAGTTGCCCTCCTGCAGTGCGGGAATATCCTACCATCCCGAGTAGAAATGGGAGGTCCAGATGGAGCGACGCCACCCGCCGGAGGAAGTGGGAAGGGAGGCTAAAAAACATGAAAGGCAAATGCATCAGTATGTATGAAACAGTTTATCAGTGCAGAATGCAGTGTATGAATACAGAGTATGAATGCCGTGAGCAGTTTATCAGTGCAGAATGCAGTGTATGAGTACAGAGTATGAATGCCGTGGCGGTTAAACAAAGGCGTAATGCAGGTATAGTACTGATTTATGAATGTCGTGGCGGTTTATCAAGACACGATGTATGAATACAAAGGTATCAAGTGCCGTGATTTGGGTATCCGTTGTATCGAGCATCAGATTATGCGAAGCAGTTTGTGTATGATTTGAAGCTATGACAGAGAGAACATACCGGAAGGCTGTAAAAGGCTAGGAAGTCGAAGGTCCGCTGCAGCATCCCCGTCATGGAGGCATTCATCTCCAGTAACTGCCGGGTATATCCAGAAGACACCTGCAAGGGAATCAGATGCATCAATATTCTGTGGAATATCAAATAAACTAAAATGAAATAACTGTACCGAAATGCAGTAACACATACCGGAGGCAAGTCGGGGACACCGACAAACTCGTGATCAGCCGGCGGAGGGGCGAAGGGGATCTGATAGGTCGCCCCATCCGACCCTCGGAAAGACAGTGAAGTAGGCAGAGCGGGCCAACTGGCCTCCCGTCCTCTCCGCCCCTACCGCGGACTCGAGCCCTCCTCAGCGCTCCTCCTCCTACTCCTGCTCCGGCCGCCGGCACCGCAGGTCTCTCTCTCTCAGCTCGGTGACCACCGTTCAGCGGCCGCATGATGAAGGTCCGGACGTACTCTGAGTAATCGCCCTCGCCTCTGAAGCCGTCTGCCTCCCAGCCGGTGGTGTAGTCCGCCATCTGCTCAACGGTGAAACGCTCGGTATCCCTCATATGCTCAGGAGGGTGCACCGGGACTATCTGCTCAGGTAACCCTGAGGTCTGACACAAGAAGTGCTCACCCAGGTACCAAGCCCGACAGACTGGGCCCTCTAGCAAAATCCAGTAACGCGAGGTCTCGACGGCGCCGGCAAACCGATCCCGCACCATCGCTGGCAGAGGAGCCCACGGCTGCCAGGTGATCTGAAATTGAAATACAGTTTGTTACCTACTGATATTGCAAATATACAGTGGAAAAGTGAAGCTTAAATGAACTGCAAGTAAAACATACCTCGGCAGGAGTGATGGTGTCGAAGTAGCGACGAAAGAAGTTGAAAGTCTCCCGCGGCCTCCGGGCGCATCTCCCGTCAAAGCGGCGTGAGAAGGGGACGACCAGAGGGGTCTCTGCATCAAGTACATGAGTGAGCCTAGGGAAGTAGGCGTAAACCCACAACTACAAGGTGAATACCAGAATGTTTATCAGAAAAAGTAGAATACAGAATAAAGCAGAAATAAGGGAGCCGTGTGTTGTGCAGTGTATTGAGCAGAGTGTACCATGTGAGCGATTAAGGTCGGTGTAAAAGCAAAGTATGTGTGTGCCGTATTATGCGATACTGATCCGTGTAAACAGACTACGATTGTGTGCGGTGTCAGATCTGAAAATGTAAAGCAGAAATGTAAAGCAACGAAAGGAAATGTACCTCCCAAGCACGCCAATAGCCCCCGAGCAACTGTCCGCTGCCGCGGGAGACTGAGCTCATATAGCCGTAGATGGTGGCCAGAGCCGCACCACCCTAATCGAAACGCAAGACGTCCCGGACATCCACTAGTGCGCTGAGAAGACAGAGGGGCATTGTGTTCGCCCGGTCGGCGAAGAGAGTCGTCCCGAACAAAAACATCAGAAAGCCGCGTGCATACCTCTCCGCGGCCTCCTGAGTCATCGGAGCTGCGTCCACAAGAAGAGGTTGCACCCGGAACTGCACCTCGAACCAGGAGTAGCGGATGAAACCTGGACGCGCAAGAGGCGGAGCCGCGCCAAGTAAGTAGATCTGAGCAGCGGTCCATTCATCCATATCAATGTCGAAGGGGATCGGATCACCCCCTACCCTGATGCCAGTGAGCACCAAGAAATCGTAAGGGGTCATCGTCATGTCCCCGGTCGCGGATAGGTGGAATGAATCGATGGTGTCCCACCACCTCTCTGCCAGGGCAGCTAGAAGAGGCCTGCAAGCGGTAAGCCGGGTCAGACCCCTGCAAAAGGAACCAAAGCCCGCCTCGTCCACGATACGTCGAACCGTCTCGGGAAGCTCCAAATACCAATCTCGAGCCACGACGTTCCCATACCCGCGGATGGTGTGGGAATCTCCCTGTTTTCAAACAAATAGCAGCAAAGCAATATGAAAATATATAATTTTGAAAAAACAGTGGTTCAGTGCAAATGTGGCATGCGTGCAAATTTTTTAGATTCAAACAGATACCGGGTGTCGGTGTGTTTACAGTGAACTACAACGTGTGATGCGTCAGCATGTTTGAGTGGTTCAGTGCAAATGTGGCATGCGTGCAAGTTTTTCAGATTCAAACAGATACTGGGTGCCGGTGTGCTTACAGTGAACTACAACATTTGATGCGTCAGTGAGTTTGAGTGGCTCGGTGCAAATGTGGCATGCGTGCAAGATTTTCAGATTCAGACAGATACCGAGTGTCAGTGTTTGCATTGAAACACGGTGTGTGCCGTGGTTTGAGTGGTTCAAGACTAGTGCAGTGTGTGCGCGTGTCATTCTTAAACAGATATCAGTTGCAAGTTTGTTTGTGATCAACTACAATACACAATGCATCAGAGTATCAGAGCTAAAGCAATTAAAGAGTCTAATCGACTATGGCAGTTGACAGTTAACAGTTCTACATTGCAGAAAGTAAAACAGGAAAGAGTGTTACCTCGGAAGCCCCGAAGGATAGGTGAGAGGTCGGCTCGCGTAGGAGGAGCTCCGGGTCCAAGGTTTCATCAAAGTCGCGAAAATGGCGAGTCCATCCGGTGGTAGCACATGAATCATTGGCGGTATGTCAGAGTCGAAGAGACGCCGCTCAACGGAGGCTTCGACCGGGATCCATCTTATGATCCGGGGGAGTCCCGACGTGTGGAATGTCATCAGCCATGACAATGGTGGTGAGAAAATGGCCGGAAAAGCCGGAATGCGGAAAGCCAACCGAAAAAGTCAACCCCGAGCGGGCCGAAAATGGCCGGAAAGGCCGGAAGATGAAAAGGCACGGAAATGAAGAAGAGATCGAGGGGAACAAGTCCCAAAAAGGTGAAAATGGCAAAGGATGTGCCGAAATGAAATTTTGATCGGTCGAAAGTGTGCAAAACGCGAAGGTATTCGCGAATCGAACGACGAAATCGAGCCTAAGCCGAAAATACTCTAGAGAGAAGGGGGAGGAATTTTCGGCGCAAGGGAAGTGAAAGAATAGGGTTTAAAACCCTATTTTAAAAAAAGCCCGAAGTGAAATGTCAAAACTGTCCCCGATTAGCAACTTTTGGCCGGTCGGCACTATTTTGTGCCGGTCGGCACAATATTGTGCCGGTGGAGTATTTCTGCAGCCGGTGGCCAGCCGGTGGGCACCTAGTCCAGCCGGTGATGTTCCCATAGCCTTGTTTAGGCCATGTAGGTAGTTTTTGGTCTTCATAGCTCAAGAAAGTGCAAGAAAGTGAATCCCCGATGCTCAACCGGCCTCCGTTTTAACCTCGGACCGTGTCTTCTGTGCGTGGCACTCAGATTCAAGCAAAGATTGTATCCTTTTGTATCCTTTTGTCTTTTACAAGATTCAAAAGTTGCCTCGTGTACGTTGCACACATCCATCACATTGTCTGGTGCGTCGCATCGCGCCGTCTTGCACGTCCCTTGCGACTTGCGCCGTTTTGCATTTTCGTGTGGCATGCTTGTCACACTTGCATTGTTTTGTATTTCGTGTGGCATGCGTGTCACACTTGCATTGTTCTGCATCTCTTTTGAGGCACGCGTACCTCATTGCACTCCATTTTCCATCTTTTGAGACACGCGCGTTTCATTTGCCCCATTTGCATCGGCATGCGTGTCTCATTTGCATTGGCATGCGTGTCCCATGTGCATTGCCTCGCACTTTTCTCCCCCTCTCGCGTGTACTACGCTGAGAGGCTTTTTGTCTTTCCTCTCTCGCGTGTACTACGCTGAGAGGCTTTTTGTCTTTCCTCTCTCGCGTCTACTACGCTGAGAGGCTTTTTGTCTTTCCTCTCTCGCGTCCACTACGCTGAGAGGCTTTTTGTCTTTCCCCTCTCGCGTGTACTATGCCGAGAGTTTTCCTTTTGCTTTGCTTTTTCCTCTCCTGTGTGCGATACGCAGAGAGACGTTGTGTTTGAGACTCCGAGTGTTCTCGGTAGTCGCTTTTAGCCTTCTCCGCGTAGGCGCCGTGAGAATTGCTTAATTTGCTTAATCCTTGCTGCATGAGATGTAGTTTGGTTCGAGTTTACTCGCTTGCATCGCATTCACTTAAAGTGTTGTGTAATTGTTGCCCCCCGGGTCTGGCGAGACCTTAAACACGCACGGTCTAGGATACCTTAAATCCTCGGAAGGTGCAAGACCTTCGTCGCTTCGGCACACACAATTCATGCATTGTCGTGCATTCGTAAGGCCGTGCGTTGGCGCGCATTTCAAACATCATGCATCATGCGCATTTCAAAGACAAAAAACATGCATTGTCATGCATACATTTTGCATTACGGTCTAGGAGACCTTAAATCTTCTGAAGGTGCAATTTCTTCGGTGTTTGTCGTGCCCGAACGACTTTCGGTGGTCTGGTAAAGCCACCTGCCTGTTTTTGCGGTAAGTTCCTAGAAGACCAACTGGGACGGTGAAAGCTAGAGTTCGAACGGCTTATGCCTAGAACACAAAGGTTCGGGATTTTCGAGACTAAGGTCTGGTTTAAATACCCAGGGGGTGTACCCTCGGCTTGAAATCTGTATGGAAGCCCCATAGGTTGAGGCGACTTGTTTACGCCTCAATTCTGGATATTGAACCAACCTAGTATATCGCCCTGTTGGTAAGATAGGGAAAGCTGCAATCATAGTCGTTGCATCATAGTGCATTGTCATGCATCATTTGTAAATACTACATATGTCATGCATTTCAAAAAATCCAAAAACAAAAACACATGCATATGTCATGCATCATTGTAAATACTGCATATGTCATGCATCATTGTGAATATTGCATATGTCATGCATTTCAAAAAAAATTCAAAACCAAAAAAAAAAAAAAAAAACATGCATTTGTCATGCATTTCATTGTAATATAGTGCATATGTCATGCATCTTCTGTAACCATCCATATATATTGCATTTTAGTTGCATGCATTCACTGCATCATCTTCCATCTATGGCTTGCACCTTTCCTTGTTGAGCTTGGTCTGGTATGTGCCCTTACTTTTCACGTTGAAGCACAGTTCTGCATGTGTATGTGCCTATTCCTTGATGAACTTGGTTTGAGGGTGGCGGCACCTTTTCTGTGTTAGACATGGCTTGTACGTGTACATGCCTTTCCTAGGCAAAATACGTTTTGGCCGCACGCCATATCCGTTGTAGATATTACATTGTAGTGTAATTATTGCATCCAGCACTAGGATCATTGTTCTTTCCTCAGCGGGTTGTCACCCCACTTATGTCAATCCACCCAATACTTGTTCTTGTGTCCGTCTATATCACTCATAGTTCAGACATCGTTCTATGGTAGACGGACTCGTTACTTCCATCAACCTATTTGACATTTGTGTGGTTTCGAATCGCTCACGATTGAATCATGCTTCTATTACTCTGCATCTAGTTTGCATTGTTTCAATTGCATTGCATATCATTTGCATTGTTTACACTTAGTTTTGTATATATTGCATATCATTTTGCATTCATTTCGCATTGTCATGCATATGACTAACAATATTGTACCTGTTAAGTTTGCTTTCTTTGCAGGCACGATATTATATGTACGGCTCATTTAAGGCCGGTGCAACCGGACGAGCCGCACAGGTATTGTATCCTCTGAGTGAGACGCACAGAGAATTGCATAATTCTTTTACATCCTTTCTGCATTGTAGTGTAGTTTGGTGCTTGCTAGCTTATAACTGTCGCATCGTTAGCCGTTCTGACTTTCTTTGCATGATCATAAGTTATGCTCGGCCTTTTGCATCGTCAGTTGCATCTTGCCCCCGCCTACGGGCGCATACCTTATCTGCGGCTTGTATGCCAGTGCCTAAACTACGCTGGTTTGATTCCTAAAGGGATACGTAGGCAGCTTGCAAGTTCAACCATTTGCACTTCGTATGTTTGTCCAAGTCTTCGGTCTTGTCAAAAATGGGTCGTCTCTGGGCTTTGACATTCACTCCTGTCATTGTTATGACTTTCGAGTTCTGTCAAAGAGGGGCAACTGTAGACACCCCATTTTTGACCGTCCTCAAGACTTGGACGTCACCGTTTGAACACCCGGTGATCATCCATGTTTGTGTTCGTTTGGAGTTCCCAGAGTTCTCGGCTACGCGCCTTGCCTCAGGATCTCCGGACTCGACCGTTTTGTGTCTGGTTTCGCACCAAACACTTGTGCTTTGCCTTGGAGGGGCAGGGAATGCCTTGTGAGGCATCTCCACACACCATCGGCAGTGGCTAGAGGCCACCGGCTGGTTGGTGTTGCCATCGGCACTATATTGTGCCGGTCGGCAGTCAATTTTGTCAAAATGACAATTTTGCCCTGCCGACTACTGTGCAGTTGCTTTTTCAGATATTTTGGAGGGATGAGCCTTTGGTTTGCTTAGCTTGTAAGCTTTGTTGCCTACAAGAGAGGGATCTCTTCTCTTGGCTCAAGGGTTAGAAAAATTAGACATTTTTAGAGAGAGAAGACCTCAGAGAAGCTCTGGTTTTAGGGTTTGAGTTCTATATCTATCCTATCTCTCTTTTGCTCTCTTGTTTGTACACTAGGTGCTTTAGTCCACATTATTGCACACAATCACCTAGTGTTTCACCTTCCCTTGGCTACTGAGGTTCCAAGAGGTTGTTCTTAGAGTTTTTGACTGGATTAGAGCTTAAGGAAGCAACAACATCATCTTTGGTGAAGAGGTCTACAAGGGTAAGACACTAGTCCTCTTTTTACCCTATTCTTGCACTCCATTTTTACCTATCTTTGAACTGTTTTTGTGCTTGGTGTTTAATACAAAAAAGTTCTGTTTTTTAGTCCTCTTGATAGTTTATTAAGGGTACTTTGTGCTTTGGGGAAGTTTGGCCCCTCTTAGGCCTTGAAAGGCCTCATTTTGTGCTAGTTTTGTGAGAGCTCCGGGATTTTGGTGTTGGGGTCTCTTCACCACTGAAATCTTGAGGGATTTTAGTGGTGAAGATGATGCCTTGAAGTCCCAAGAAGGAGAGGGTCACCCCCTCTCCTTGTTGTCCTTGAAAAGGACAAGTTTTGGCCTCTTGAGGAAGCCTATGTTCAAGTGTGTGTTGAGCATGCCATGACTGTTTTTCATGCTTATTATACCATGATATAACATGATTTTAAGTTGGTTTTGGTCCCTTATGCATGCTTAGCATAGTTGCCATGTAATGCCTTGTAATGCCTTTAACATGTCTTAGGTTGATTAGCCTTTATTTGAGCATGATTTAGGCTTAGACTTATGAATGTTTCGTGCTTATTTTTCCATGCTTTAGGTCTGTCCATGGTCGTTTGGATTGATTTTGGCATGTTTAGTATAGCTCCTTTGCATTTGTGGCTTGCCGGGCTTGTACGCCTCAAGTATGTGAATGTGTAGCTTGTGTTTCTTGCATCATTTCGGTGGTTTGGAACCACCTAACATGTAATTTCAGTCCCTTTGGCATGCTCATATGCTTGCCTAAGTCGCCTCTTTATTGCTTTGAAAGCATATGTTGCATGCCTTTTGTTTCGACCATTATGCATGCCTTTGAATTTGAGACCCTTAGGCGCCATCTAAGTGGTCCTGTGGACTTAGTTTTATGTGTTAAAACTCTATTTTTAGTTACTTAAGTATTGCCATGTGTGGTTGTACTAAGTGTGGTTCAAGCCTTCATGACTTGCCTTGCGTACTTGGACTATGCTTGCATGCTTATGTTTGCTTCATTTGGCTTGGTTTGGCACCACATTCTAGCATGAATTTCAGAGCTTATATTGCATGCTAGTTGTCCAAGATATCCCCTTTCAAGTGTGCTTGGAAGTTGCTTGTTTAGTGCCCAAGTATTGGATCATGAATGCTTGCATGTGTGTGTGTGTTTTGGCCTTCATTTCCTTGGTTTTTGGCTACTGATTTTAGGCTTAATTGGAGTTGCCTAAGTCATGTTTAAGTCCCTCTTTTACTTGGTTTGCATGCTTGCCTTGCATGTTTGCTTGTATGTTTGTATAAGTGCCTTGCATTGTCCATACCACATGCTAGCCAACATGTCTAGGATAGCATCGCATTGTGCATACTTGGCCTCTTGAAGAGAGTGTGATAGAGGTTAGGACCCTTTGGTTTGTTGTTTGCATTGCATTTCATTTGACATGAAATTGCACATTTGATCCTTTGGGCCATCATGCATGAAAATGTGTGATTGGTGGCCCGAGAATCGAGGCACATGCCCCTTTGAGGCACAAATATGATAAGGGGCATGATTGGTGCACACATTGTTGGAATTACATTGCCATGCAAGTTTTTGCCCTCTGCTGCTGTGAGTTGCGTGTTCAGAGACATTCGAAGCTTCGTACCGGCCAGATGACAGCCTATTGATGGCCGATGGATGAATTTTGTGCCGGTGACCTCATGCTGATGCCGGTGGAAGTCCTATTCAGCCGATGATGTCCCTCAGTGTCCTGGGAGGCACTCCTGAGACTTTGGCAGTCTTCTGAGATGCAAAGCAGGGAAAACAGAGGCAAGCTAGGCATGGCAGTGCAATTCCGAGCGGGATCCGAGCACGCGTGCATTGAGCCCTTGCCCCGAGGCGGTTTACTGTTTTTCTTTTACTATTAATTTAATTAATTTGTAATATTTAATTAGCTTGCGTAGTTAATTAATCTGTAATATTTATTCGGTCCCTCCGAGCGAGAGCAAATCTGTAATAAGTGTGGGTGAGTGTGTGTATGTCTTCCAACCCCCATTTCTTTCTTCCCTTTTATTTACCTGCTTATGATGGTAGATTAGGGCATATTTAAAATTAGCATACCTTATGCAATGCATGCGTGCATCCATGCATTTGTTGACATGCATCGGGCTCGGTACATCATACAAACTGCATTGTATTTCAAATCTAACTTGAATACGTGTTACTCGTGCATTTCACATGCCATGTTTAGGATAGCCGAGCCTACTCTAAATTGCATCTTCGCCTGTGTCGCATTAGCCATTTAACATGAACTAGGTCATGCATGTTTGCTAACTAGTTTCTTGTTTTGGCACGGAGTACGATGTAAGTATTTATGCTTTAGCATATCGCATGCGTGTGGATGTTAACATAACAGTATGCTTACCATGCGGCTAAGTGCTTATATGAGATAAACTGTTTGAATGCCTGTGGGTGGAGGTTGGATTGCTTGAGTTGGGAAAACTCATTGAAATCCGTGTTTTAGCCTACTTGCGAGTAGCAAATTCCAAAACGTTTTCAAAACAAACGGATATGCAATGTTTGTTTCCAAATTAGGCGATCTAGTCTATACTTGTTTGTTGTGCGCACAACATAGTAATTCTAGGCTAATAATTGGAATAAGAGCATGTAATGTTTTCAAAATCGGATATCACGGTTAGTAGAGGCCGGTCTTCGGACCGGCGCGAAAGGGGGTGCTCATAGCTGACCTTCCCCGATCGTACCCAAGCTCCCGAGCTAAGACCACTTTGGTGATGACGGACACGTGGCCTTCGGCACCGAGTCAGGGTTTCCTAAATTTCCCATTTAAAAATATTTAGGTGGCGACTCTGTATCTGGCAAAGCAGTCCATGTTTGGCACTTCTTTTCAAAATCTATTTTTTCTCAAAACGATTTGCCAGAGTTGGACTCTTTGGTTCAGATTTAGAACCGCAACAACAAAAGGGAGTCCGAACTGTAGAGTGAGGCCCAAGGGCGTGTCTACACACATACCTAGTTATGAGACAGGCTCTAGTTCATCTACTATGAGGTTTCCTAATTTCAGGCCTTATTTGGATCCATCTGGTATGCCTGTAACACAACATCAAGGTTTGTATAGAGGCTCTTACCCTCACCATGCATATCCACATCCAAGCCATGCTTTTGAGTCCAGGAATTTGAACCGATCTTCAGATTTGAGAACAGTTGTGGACTGTCAAAACCATTTTCCATGGGGAAGGTGGCATACAGACAGAGGTGGAGCTTTGTAAAATGGGTAGTCAGAGAGCTTGTTAATACCGCTAGAAATGCAAAGACTTGGACCGAAATGCTCAAGGTACCAATGGAATTGGTTTTAACATTCAAATCTTTGCTAGGTACCTCTCTCTCTCTTTCACTCTCTCTCTCTCAAAGAAAGATAATTTATCAGAGCCACTGAAAATTGCCATAATTTTGCTGAGTACATGACTTGGCCCCATTATTTGATTGATGGCCATAACAGTAGAACTAACAGTAGTCAAACCTAAGCAGCCATAAGGTAATTCATCATTAAAGGCAGAATCACTTATATTAATCTACATCATATGATGCATGACCTACTGATACATGTGTTTGACATGTGTAGTTGACATGTGTAGTTGGACAATTAAGGGTATGATACATGTGTTTGACATGTGTAGTTGGACAATTACCAAGCAAACGTAGTTAGTAATTCGAGTTAATCATAGAGCTATGAATAGTACTTCCATATTATGTATAAAATGTTCTATGGCACCTTATGAACACCGTTTTACCCTAGAAAATAAAATAAAATAAATATATTAAGAAATATGATTATTTTGTTGTGTCCCCGTGTATTTGGACATGATAATTAGATGAACTAGACACTTAGGTACATATTATCATACACACATAATAGAGTCCATGTACATGGCAAATGACAAGATATTGATTGACTCTCTAATATGGTTTTTATTATGAAGTTTAAATTCTTTATTCTATGTGATTGGTTGTTTGATGACAGTGCTGGTGTGAAGGCCGATGTTTCACTTCCTGGGGCTACACCGCAAGATGAGGAATGCACAGAGAAAGAATGCCATAGGAAGAGGTATATTTGTAGCATCAGGCTCTCTTATCGCAGTCTTTAAAAGTCTATTGTGTTGTGTACTTGACAATGCTGAGAATTACAAATGAAATGCCTTGGTGAAAACAAATATAAGCATATCTGCAATTATTTTTTATGTCCATATGCATTTGTTTGGTTTAATTGGGATGACAGAATGCAGATTTGAAGCTTGCCAATAAGGAAAAAAGAAAATAAAATAATCAGAGCTTTTATGGCTATGCTGCCTGAACAAACAAAATGAAAGTAATTTTTTGTTATATGAATTTTGTATATCCTACCATAGATCGTACATTTTGTATATATATATTCAGATTTTGCACCAGTAGTGAAATGCTGCATGTATGATGATTCTTTAACTGTTATGAGTAAAAGTATGGTGTATTCATTTTGCTAGGTTATCGCTATAGTATAATCACCCATTATGAAACGGGTTAGAAGAGAATAAAGTAGAAGTAACAGTAGTCAAACCTAAGCAGCCAAAAGGTATTTCATCATAAAAGGCAGAATCACTTATATTAATCTACATCATCTGATACATGACCTACTGATTTCCCAGAACCTAAGCTTCCAAAACAGATTCCATGCCCTGGCCCACAGGTAATGTCCGAGGCCTGCACCTTCTGAGACCCACATACTATTGATATACAATCATCACACCACATGGAGGGTTGCACCACAGCCAAACTCAACTCCTGGCTCAACACCAGAAACAGAACTTGCTAAAGAACACCACACAGCTCCAAATTCGTAAGAACAAACCTTCATTGCATTTCACATACACGCACTCCAAAGATATTGAACAAAAACAAAACGAAAAACATAATCAAATTTCACATTTGATTTCCAGATTTTAGATTGAACAAACCTTCACTGCAGCCCAGATTGAACAAACCTATTGAATTTGCAAACCTATTGAATTTTGGAAATCTGCAGCCCATTGAACAAACCTTCATTGCAGCCCAGATTTCAGATTTCCAGATTTCCAGAATTTGCAAACCTATTGAATTTTGGAAATCTGATTTTCATAGAATGTAAAAGCTGTCATAGAATTTGTGAAAATCTGCAAATCTGGAAAATGTGGAAAATGTCAAAACTTAGAATTTGTCATAGAAATTTCAGAATTTCCAGATTTTCTGATTTTCAGATTTCCATATTTTAGATTTCCAGATTTCAGATTTTCAGAATGTTCAGATTTCCAGATTTCCTTATTATAACTATAGAATTTTCATAATAATAGAAGTTTGACAAGCACCAATTGTTCCAAAAAAAAAAAAAAACTCATTCATGATAGTGGTTTATATCACGAGATATTGACATTTACAAAGATAGATCCCCCTTCATTATAATGAGTTTCCTTTGCATTTGTGCACCAGTTGAACATTTACATTGCTCTAATTATGACATGCACTAAACCATGATATACATCAAGATTCTACATCAACATCTGTATCAAAATCACTTTGTAGGTCATATTCTTCATCTGTGTCGTCACCCTCCCTCATTAATCCATCTTCATCATCACAGATGAAGGCATCCTCTGTAACACCCTTGGCTTCTACACCTCCGACAGATTGCAACACTTCCATTGGAATAATTTCAGATTCAATGTCATGTCGACGCAAAACCACATCATCATCAATAGCCATAGTAGGTACCACCTCAGTGGTTTCTTCTTGTTGGAACACATCATCGTTGTACGACATCCATCTCTCGCACATCCCAAATTCCTCGATGTTGGAACTTTTCACGACTCTCCAATTGGTACCTAATTTGGTGTCATTAACATAGAATACTTGTTCAACCCGACTTGGTAATCTGAATGAGTCATCTTTGTACCATCGACTTGTTACATCAACTGTTGTGAAATGTGGTTCTACACGCATAGTTCTACTACTACATTTGTTAAACCATTCACATTGGAACAATATAATCCGATGTCCGAACAAATAGTTCGGTTCCCACACTCGCACAAGTGTCCATAGAAGTGTATCAATTGCCCTTGATGCTCCCTTCCACGACTAATCCGACTCGACTTTTTCCGACGGTTGTCACGGTCGATAGTATGATAACGGACACCATTACAAATACATCCTGAATATGTGTTCACTAAGCCACTAGGACCATTGGCTAATGACCACATATCATCAGTTGCTTCGGGGGAAACTTGGCTCCGCAATTCATTCATCTACATGAAGAACATGTGTCATGTTACTAGCATGCGTGACATTTACATAATGTACGATCTATGGTAGGATATGAGAAAACTAGCTTACATGATCTTTGAACCATTTAGGAAATTCTTTCCGATGTCTGTTTTCGATGTCGAACGCACCGGCTCTTTGGTGTAACAAGTTCTTGTGCTCCCTAGTTACAAGAAATGCGATTACAAAACTATTTAGCATCTGAAAAAGACTAATCAATTTACAACAAAAACATTATAAATACGTTTGAAGGACACCATACTCTACGTGTTTATCCACTTCTGTGCTATTGTGTAGGACAAACCAATGAGCCAACTCGCGTTCAGCTACGGACACATCGGACGCCCTTGTCATTAGACCAAAGGGACGTACAGTTTGAGTGAATACCGCCAACCCTAGGCCACAGTCACCCATGTCATAATTCCTTTCTGGGCGGTTAAACAATGTTTCAACTCCATCCAAATACATTGAACAAAATGTTGTACATTCTTTGGAAATGTAAGCCTCGGCAATAGAACCTTCAGGATGAGCTTTGTTGGCCACAAACCCTTTTAGACGGCCAAGCAACCTAATTTTGCAAGCCGATGTCAATGTTATACTGCAATATTTATATCAGCAGTAAAGCGTTAACTTAAATATGATATTAATACGAGGGCTGAGTTTATACCTCTCAATTGGGTACATCCATCGATATTGCACCGGGCCTCCAAGCATAGCCTCTCGAGGCAAGTGAATTGCCAAGTGGACCATGACATCGAAAAAAGCCGGCGGGAAAATCATCTCGAGCTTACAAAGTATGAGTACGATTTGTTCATCCAATTTATGCAAATCTGAACGCCTCAATGTCTTTGAACACAATTGTCTGAAGAAATTTCCCAACTCAAAAAGTGTCGTTCCAATTTCCTTATTAAGGTAGCCCCGCATCCCAATTGGAAGAAGTCGTTGTATAAGGACATGACTGTCATGACTTTTGAGGCTAGATAATTTTCCAAATTTTGAGCGGTCACGTAATTGGAGATATTTGTTGATAGCCATCGTGGTACTTCATTGATTTCAAGAAATCACAAAAGCCTTCTCTCTCTTTCACGCACAATGTGTACAATGCGGAGGCTTTTCAAAGGACCCATTAGAACGCCTCTTCAAGTGTAACTCTTTACGATTTTCATGTCCTCCAAATCTAAGCGTGCTTTGTCCATGTCCTTGTTCTTTCCATCTACGCCAAAAGTGTCCCAACGACATTGTCACATATGTTCTTCTCAATATGCATGACATCAAGGTTATGTCGAAGCATCAACGTTTTCCAATAGGGCAAGTCAAACATAATGCTTCTCTTGCTCCAATTCAAATTTTGATGTTCATTCCTTTGTCGTTTTCGATTTTGTGGATGCTTTCCATACGGCTTGTAAGTCCCAGAATCAATTTGCTCTAGTATTTGGTCCCCCGATAAGTCCGAAGGTTTGGACCTATGCTCCGTTTGACCATTGAAGAGCTTACTTGTTCGCCAAGTGTGGTTCTCAGGCAAGTGGCGATGAGCACCCATATACCCTATTTTACTCCGTAATCCCTGCGACGATGCATTATTGTTACAATTAGGGCAAGCCAAGTAACCCTTTGTACTCCACCCTGACATGTTACCGTACGCAGGGAAGTCATTTATGGTCCACATTACCGCCGCATGCATTCTAAAAATTTGCCCGTTCGATGCATCATATGTTTGCACACCATGCTCCCACAAATTCTTCAATTCCTCTATTAATGGTTGCAAGTAAACATCAATGTCTCTTCCAGGTGCAGAACATCCTGGAATAAGCAATGACATCATGCAATATGGCTCTTTCATGCACTTCCACGGTAGGAGATTATAAGGCATTAAGATTACGGGCCACATACTATATGATGTGCTCATATTTCCAAATGGATTGAAACCATCTGTTGCCACCTAGCCTTACATTTCGAGCGTCATCAGAAAATGTCGGATGTTGCTTATCAAAGTCCTTCCATGCTTGACCATCAGTTGGGTGCCTTAATATGTCATCATCCACACGCTTTTCATTGTGCCATCTCATATCTGAGGCTGTTTTTTTGGACATATACAGTCTTTTCAACCTCGGTGTCAAAGGAAAGTACCGCAATACCTTGTGTGGAATCTTTTTACCACCATCATCGTTCAACTTGTATCTACACGCGTCACATGTAGGGCATTTCTCCAAATTAGCACTCTCCTTCCAAAATAGTGCACAATCATTCTTGCATGAATGAATTGTTTCATATCCCAACCCCAAGTCACGTAAGAACTTCTTAGCATCATAGAGTGTCCATGGAATTGTTTGATCACATTCTGGTAGAATGTCCTTGAATACCTGCATAACCATATCGAATGACTTGTTGCTCCATTTGTTGTACACCTTCACATGAAGCATCTTAATGACGAATGATAACACAGAAAACTTTTCACATGTCGGGTAAACTTTGCGTTGTGCATCTTCGAATAACCTAGTGAACTTATGCAAATCCTCCCTCTCCAAACCATTAGGTTCCTCGTCGGTATGATCATCCATAACACCACTCACGTAAATTTCTTCCAACATAGTAGGCAATTCATCCATGGGCGGATCATCGATATCTGTCATACATTCGCCACTACCTTGACATTGGTCATTTGATACACTAGGACGAAACACGGGAACATGTTCTCCGTGGTGCACCCAAGTTATATAGGATGATGACATTCCTCTTCGGATCAAGTGCATCCACACAACTTGCCTACTATATTTTGTGCCATTAATGCAATCGACACACGGACACCTAATTTCATCATCTACGCCTACATTTGCCGTAGCAAAATCAAGGAATGACTTCACCCCTTGTTGATACTCTTTACTTGTCAACCTATTGTTTATCGTCATCCAACTCTTGTCCATTTTGTCACCTACAACTCACACAAAGATTAACCGAGGAACAAATGAGAACACGCATTTCAAGTTGAGGTATATTATGTTGTTCCAGTTCATTCACTGTCTGGCTTGTCACATAAATATGTTTTAGGGTGGGACTTTATGACACGATTTGTTCTAAAACAATGCGTAATTAAGGAAGTTAATTTTAGAACTGACCCGTAATTTTGGACCACTAGATAGCATAACTAGTAGAGCACTAGCACTAGTGAAAGCATATGGTCAATAATAGAATGATATATCAAAAGAATCAAAACCATTTTCATGCCCTCAACAGTGTGTGTGCATGACATGATAAGCATTTTATGGTTACTGAATTGCATTAATAAATTGCATTAATAATGCACTCACATATGTTTAAAAATATACTGAGAGAAAATAAAAAAAAAAAATTACACAAACAAAATTTACACAAACAAAATAGGGATTACGTGGCAGAAGGTGTGGTGGGAAAGCAGGAAAAGAATTGAGCCAAAAAAAAGAAGCATATTAATAACAAGGCAATAAAAAAATGAATACATGCATGCATATTAATATTGTGCATGAATATATGCACGAGGAGTCATCTCTTTGTAATGTGCCTATATAGTGTTTTGGACAAAAACAAAATAAAAAAGAAGACAACTTGTGCAATATTGTGGATGTGGGGCATGTATTTTTGTCTCCTCCATACTTCTACTTTTTCATGTTATAGATTTTATATAAAGTGAAGATTGAGATTGAAACCTCTTAAGACTTTCAGTTTAAAAAATAATAACTTGATTACTTAAACAGGACACAATATGTTTTTTGAAATCAAAATCAAAATATATAGAAAATTTTAAATTTAACAGCACACTCATCGGATAGGTGTTGTTGTGTGATGGTTGTGTAGGAGGAGTCAAGATGGCGAGCCCGAACAGTACTGGAACTGGGATCTGATGATCATAAAGACAAAGAAGGAGATACATACAAGAAGAATAGTATAAATGAAGACACAATACATGTAGACTATGATCCACCCCAGCGTAATTCACCCATTCACAACTAATAACTTAACACATCATCACTGTTTGTGCCCTAGATTTTTTACATCATGCAGCAGATTACTATAATGTCATATGGGGATATATAGCTATAGTACCTATACTATTATATATGTGAAGGGTGGAATTGGTATTGATGTCATAAAATTCCTATTTTTGAAAATAGTGCAGTTATCTTTTTCTATAACTGCACATCTATAAATTTTTATAGAAATTTGTAATTGCACACTTATATGGTGTGCACACCTTCTAGTTATTATAATATAAAGCTTATGTTCATTTCATATTTATAATGAAGACGTTCCATTCTATTATGTAATAGTTAGTTAATATTTTTTTTTAATTTAAATTAGTTATTATAATATAAAGCTTATGCTCATTTCATATTTATACATACTAGTACTACAAGACATTGCCCTAGTATTTGTAGCAAATTGCTTGATTCATCCCAAGCATGTCCCTACTAAATAATTTCAATCACGTTTTAATAACAATGCCCTAATTTCAATTCAATCAATCACATGCCCTAAGTTTTCAATTCAATCACATTTCAATAACAATGCCCATAATTTCAATTCAATCACATGCCCTAAGTTTTCAATTCAATCACATTCAATAACAATGCCCATAATTTCAATTCAATCACATGCCCTAAGTTTTCAATTCAATCACCTCTGAATAAGAATGCCCTAATTTTCAGCATTTCCCTTAAAATAATTTCTATGTTTTCACATATATATATATATATATATGTATGTGTGTGTGTGTGTGTGTTTAAATAGAGATAGAGGCAATGAGAGTGAAATCGAGAGGGAGATACAGAGAGAGGGAGAGACAAATGCGAAATGGAGGACATACCTCGAAGGGAGTTTGGGGGATGATCCAGCAAGCCTTGCGATGGAGAAAAATCTGTAGAGAAGAGGACGGAGGCGTTAGTGAGATAGAGAGAGAGCGAGAGAAAGAGGGAAACCGAGAGGCCTCTATGAGAAGGAGACTAACGATCGAGAGGGAGATACAGAGAGATAGAGAGAGGGAGCGAGAGAGAGAGAGGACATACCTGGGAGGGAGTTCGGGGGATGAACCAGATATTTGCAGTGAGACAGAGCAGAATCAGACGCGGGAGTGCGAGAGGGAGGGAAATGGCTGCTTTGGAAATAAAAGTAAAACAAATAAGTTATTATTGCCGACCAAAATAAAGCTTCGTCGCTAATAAATTTAATATTCCCTCCAAAAATTTTGTGGCACGTTTGGCTACCGAACTATAGTCGGTATATAATTAATCATTAGCGACCAAAATTGAAATAGTCGCCCAAACAGTAGTATTTCCACAACCAATTTACAATTAGTAGCCAAAAATTTAAATAAATACGAAATAAACAAATTATAAATTTATTTTCCGCGACAAGCATCATATTTAGTCGGTGAAAAGTATATTTTTAACGACTAAAACGTAGTTATAACAATGAAGAATTTAATTAAATTTAGTAAATAAATTATGCTTAATTTAAATTAAAATTAAATTAAATTTAACGAAAGGGTTAAATTAACGAATCTGTTTAATTTAAATTTAAAATTAACGAATGAGAATTTAACGAATAAATGCATACAAACAATTTTTGATTATATCAGATTATATCCAAAGAATTTAACCAGATTATATCCAATTTATATAAATGCATAAAAAGAAAATAAAATATATACATATATACATGGGCAGTGGATGAGACACTCTCTATCGATGTGATGCTCGGGTTCAAGTCGACAACCGAATGATGCAAAGGCTCTTCCCTATATAGTTGTTTGTGAGAGTCTTGGTGTAATTAACCCTAATAACAATGAGCAATATACTTACAAAAAAATTAAATGAACAACAACTAAGAACTTAGAATGGAAAGGTAAACTAGCAAGGGAAAAAGAAATGTTACTGTGAAAAGCACACGCTTCTTGGACATCCCTAAGAGCAGCTTGTTCAACTATGTTCCTCACAAGAAACCTCTTGATAGCTTTGTCCTAATAAATAAAAAGATCCAAAACTAATATCAACAACAATTTCAATCACTAGCACAGCTAAAAAAATAATCATCCAACTGCTTCAATTAACCTAAATGTAAGTTTCAAACTCACTTGGGTTCTTCTCATCTTCGAACATATCATGGACACATACTCCTCCTTAAAGTAAAAAAGTGAAAACATTATTTTTGATGAAAACTCAAGCTTAAAATAAATCACTAAGCAGGTCCTCAGCAAGGATTTTTGTATTAACATAGAGAGAAAGATAGAGAGAAGAGAGATGAGCGAAAGAGATAAAGAGAAGAGAGATGAGCGACAGAGACAGAGAGAGAAAAGAAATGAAAGAAGAGATAGATGAGTGAGAGACACAGAGATAAGGGAGAGAGTGAGCAATGTGAACACAATGGAGAAGAGAGATAAACAGACAGACAGACACATAGAGAGAAAGAGAGAGAAAGAGAGAAGAGTGAGAGACGGACAAACAGATACAAAGAGAGAAAGAAAGAGAGAAGAGTGGTAAGTGAGAGAGAGACAGACAGAGAGACAGAGAGAGAAAGAGATAGAGAGAGACATATAGAAAAATAGAGAGAAACAAGAGATGAGAGAGATATATAGAAAGAGAGCGAAAAGAGATGAACGAGAGAGAGAATAGAAAAATAGAGAGATAGAGAGAAGAGAGATAAGTGAGAGAGACAGAGAGAGAGAAAAGAGAGATGAGCGAGATAGAGAGAAGAGAGATGAACGAGAGAGACATAGAGAGAAGACAAATGAGAGAGATAGAGAGAAGAAAGATGAACGAAAGACATACAGACAGATAGACAAACAGATAGAGAAAGAAGAATGATGAGTGAAAGAGAGAAAGAGAAGAGTGGTGGTAGTTGACTGGCATTTGCAGTAGTGGTAAATGGGTAGAGAAGATGGGTGATGAGAGAGAGAGATGAGTGAGAGACGAATAGAGAAAAGAGATAGAGAGACAGAGAAAGAGACAGAGTGATGAGCGAGAAAGAGACAAAGTGGTCGCTAAAAGTGCATTTTCTTGTAGTGGATCGATAAATCGAAAGAGAGCTCAATAAATAAAGAAGACAGATAATTCAAAACTCTTTTCAAAACTTAATTCAAATCAATTTTTTAAATATTTTAAATATTTAAATATTTTTAAAATATTTTAATTTTGTGAGAGACAGATAAAGAAGAGAGATAGATAGAGAGACAGAGATAGAGTGATGAGCGAGAGAGAGAGAGACAGACAAAGTGGTTGCTAAAAGTGTATTTTCTTATAGTGGATCGATAAATCGAGAAGGAGCTCGATAAATAGAGAAGATGGGAGTAAGAGAGTGAGCAAGGCGAACATAGTGAGGGAGAAATAGACAAATAGACAAGTAGACAGAGAGAGAGAAGATTGATGAGTGGAAGAGAGATAGGGAGAGAGATAGATAGAAAAAGAGATAGAGAGAGATAGAGGGAGAGATAAAAAGAGAGAGAGAGAGAGAGAGAAACAAGAGATGAGCGAGAGATAGACAAAAAGAGAGAGAAATAAAGCGAAAAGAGATGAGTGAGAGAGAGACACAGAAAAAGAGAGAGACAGATAGAGAAGAGAAATGGACGAGAGAGATTGAGAGAGATAGAAAGATATTTAAATAAAATTCAGTGGGTAAAAAATATATTAAAAGTAACAAAAAAATTCAAATAAAAGTAACAAAAAAATTCAAATAAAAGTAACAAATATATTAAAATGATATTTAAATAAAAATATAAGTAATAAAATTATAAATTATCTTAAATATTTGTCCTAATATTTTTTTTACTGAAAAATATAATCACAAATTGAGCTTTTAATTTTATATTCTTATATTTTATATATAAGAAAATAAGAAAGAAAATTTAAAAAAAATAAGGAAAAAATTTTTAAAAAAATTTCTGAGTCAGCTCAACCCGTTAATTAATTTTTTTTTGATGTAATATTTTATTTAATTTCATTATTTAAATTCTGCCACAAAATATTTAAATTTTGTTGATGTTTTATTTTATTTAATTTCATTATTTAATTATTAATATTTTTAAAAATAAATTTAATTAAAATTTTAATTAAAAAATAACATATATTTTTATTGATATTTTATTTGTTTAATTTAAAAAAATAGATTTATTTAATTGTGTAAAAAATAAATAAAATAAAAGAAAATTAACTTTTGGCGACTAAATGTTTAGTTGCCAAAGACAAAAATTAATTTTTTATTAAAACATTTGCCGACTAATGGATTTGGTAGCCAAATGTATATTTACAGCGACTAAAATCATGTTGTCGCTGAAAATCATGTTTTCCCGACTAAATGTTTAGTCGCTAAACACAAAAATTAATATTTTATTAAAACATTTGCCGACCAACGGATTTGGTAGCCAAATGTGTACCAACAGCGACTAAAAGAATTTTTGTCGCTGAAAATCATGTTTTCCTGACTAAATTTTTAGTCGCCAAAGACAAAAAATAATTTTTTATTAAAACATTTTCCGACCAACGGATTTGGTAGCCAAATTCATACCTACGGCGACTAAAAAAAATTTTTGTCGGCAATTTCTGCCATTTTTGTCGACTAAATTTATTTTAGTCGCTAATTGTGATATCTTTAGCAACTAAATTTTTTTTAGTCGCCAATAATCAATATTCCCCGACAAAAAATAATTAGTAGCTAAAAATTTGACTTTTGCCGACTAAATTTATTTTTGGTAGCCAAATCCGTAACTTTTGGCGACTAAATTTGTTTTAGTCGCCAAAAGTGGTCGCTGTAGGTGTCTTTTCCTGTAGTGAGGGGGGGTGAATTAGGTTTTTACAATTAAAATTAATAATACCCTAATAAAAATTATGACTAGCATAATAGATAAATATAATTAATGAAATAAAAATAATTAAAAACAAGTGTCTTAACAACTATGTCAGTTAATAATTTTAGTACAGTAAAAATGTGAAATATAGCTATGGCAATTTAAAATAAAATAAAGAGATAAGGGAGAGAGGCAAACAAATTTATAGTGGTTCAGCTTCAACTCAGCCCACGTCCACTCCTCAAGCTTCACTTGAGATTTTATACTATCTTCTAGCTTCACAGGGGTGCTAGCAACCTTTTTACAAATGGAGCAATCCTCCACGGATTTTACACAGATTTCACAAGCCCAAACCCTTGCAAATCTTAGGTGATTCACAATCACTCTCAAGATTTCAAGAACACAGTGTTTGCAACACTTTTACAAGATGAAATGGTATTTTTGCTTTCAAAGAATGCCTACAATAAATATCTCTCAAGGATAGATATATAAAATTAAGGTTTGATTTTTCTGTAAATCTCACACAAGAAAAATGGGCTTAAAGCTATAAGGCTCAGTGTATAATTTCTGAGAATAGATGTGAGTAATTATAGATCAAAAAATATTTTCAGATTTTTTTGTACCTTGTTTACATTAGAGGCTTTGGTATATATAATGAAAACTATAGCTGTTTATAGCCGTTGTATTCATTTGAATTTATAGCCGTTGTACTTCTATCATTACCAATTTGAATATCTTCCACTCCATCATTACAAATTTGAATATCTTCCACTTAAACCTTTTGAACCTTTTGGCCTTTTGAACCTTTATAGCCGTTTATAGCCATTGTACTTCCATCATTACTAATTTGAACATCTTTCACTTGAACCTTTTGGCCTACTGCTGTGCTAGGCTATTTGAACCTTTGTTTTGGGCTATTTAAACTCCTGATTTAATCAAATATCAAATACATTCTAACAATATTTAGGATAAAGGTTTATGTGAGAAATAATGAGATAAAATAAATTTTGATTCTATTTTTCTCTTTCAAATAAATCATTAAAATAAATTTTGATTAAAATATAATTAAATAAATCATCAAAATAAATTTTGGATTCTATTTCTTTCTTTCAAATAAATTAAAACATAATTAAATAAATCGTGAAAATAAATACGTCTAACAGAGCCTATTCTGAACGAGGATGATACTGAGTCCAACGAGGCTGCGGAGGCAGCGAGTCAGCATGCTGAGTCGTTTGAAAACGGAGATGATGACGCTGGCTCGGATTCTGCTAGTGGAGATGCTATTGAGTCAGGCTCTAAGGCAGAGAGCGGTGATGACTCTGGTTCAAAGGGGAGTGCAGACAGCGGCGCTGATGGAGATAGCTCTGAGTCCATGCCCAGGAAGAGGATGAAGAGGGCCTCTCAAGACTGAGATACCTGGCGTTGATTCATGTATTTTTGCTTTGTACCTCGTTGTTAGTAGTTTTAGCACATTGTACAGTTTTAGACAAGTTTTATTTGCTATAAAAACTTGTACTGCACTTTTGTAAAAAGTAACCATGATCAGAATGGAAACCAGTTTTTGTATGAAAAAGTGTTGTATTTTGCATTCTGAGTACCGCATAGCATGGAAATAAGATTGAACTTGATTGATGGAAATTGCATATTGTATTGGCATAACCTTCTTGATCAGGTAATGAACTGATTAACACTTAACAAACAGAATAAAACAACTCGATAAACAACTAACAATAACAACTCAATAAACAAAATAATACAATGACAACTCGATAAATAACACAACAACTCGATAAACTAAACAATACAAATACAACTCGATAAACAAAACAAGATGAATACAACTCAATGAACATGCTCAAGCCCAAAGGGACTCAAAACAAAGCCTTGGGATGTGCAAAAAGTAAAACAAAACACAGGTTCTCCGCACTCTCAACACATAGGTGGACCACAGGACAGACAAGAAGGTTACTAGTCATGAACAGAGGCTGTCGGCCACCAGTGGTGTCTGTAGACCACCAGTGGTGGCCGGTCGGCTACAAAAGTGGCCTGTCAACCATCACCACTGGCCGGTCGGCCATCAATGTGAGAGACCTCCAGATTGTTACCATCTGTCTTCCACTCAATGCCTTATCCTCTACAAAAGCTGGGACTTTGTAGTTTCTTCATTCCAGCTCTGTTTTTGCCACAAATGGAGCCATTCTTTACCCAAAAACTCTCAAATTGGATTGCAACTTTAGACGGCTCGGAAAAAGTGAATTTTTTGGAGTTTTGTGATAAATACACTATTCCCACTAAGTCATTCTCCACTGTGTTTTCTATTCTTTCATGCCATAACTAGATGTTAGAACATATTAGTTACAGTGTGTGTATCAGATGCAAGCATAGTATGCAGAATAAGTGGTATGCAGAAATCAGATATAGTATGTAAGTACAGTGTGTGAGTAAAGTGTGTCAATGTAGTGTATCAATGCGGTTTGGAAAAGACTACAGTTGGAATGCCAGTATATTAGTAGAAATTTGATATCATGAAGTACAAACTGAAGGAAATTACCTGGATGTCGTAAAGACCAAGCAGCGTTTCCTTCCTCTGTACCATGCCCATCAAGGAGGCTATCAACTCGAGAGCGCTCCTTGTGTACTCTATGGATGCCTGCAAATGCATTTGGATTATCAGTGTCTGCAATAAACATATCTGAAATGAAATGTGGGGTGCAAATCGTAAAGTATGGTTCATACCTGAGATGAGCCTCGAACCCCGACAAGCTCGTGCTCACCAGAGAGACTCGACGGACGGGATTTACAAAGTAAGCCGCCAAAGATGTGAGCGCGGTAGAAAGCTCTGGCCAACGGGTGCTCTGCTCCATAGGGAGAGCCCCTCTAGCACGGGCCTTGGTCGCCCTAGTCGCCTCTCTCGCCACAAGAGCCCTCTCCCTCTCCCCTCTACGAGCGTCTGTCAAAGGTGGCGTGGGGTGGGTCTAAATAAAGGTCGCGTAGTCGCCCTCTGCTCTAAAGTAATCAGCATCCAAGCCCACCATGAACTGAGTGACTGTATCAACAGATAGGTTGTTTGCTGATTTCATAAACTCTGGAGGTGGCATCGGAATAATCGAGTTCGGCAAGCCCACGGTTTGACAGACGAACCGCTCACTCAGGAACTAGACCTGGCAGACTGGGCCCTCAAGTAGGATCCAGAAACAAGAAATAGCCCAGGCCCATACATACTGGTCCCGCACCCTAATTGGTATCATGGCCCAGGGCTACCACATGATCTGCAAATAGAGAGTGCACAGATTATTAGTTGCTGTCAGTTGCTAAAGTATGAATCAGAACAGTTTTAAAGAAAAAATGACTGTGTTTTGCATTACCTCATAGGCAGCCACTGTGTCAAAGTAGTGGCGGAAGAATGCAAAAGACTCGCGGCTCCTGCGCTGACACGTGCCATTATACCGCCTCGAGTAGGGAACTGCCAGAGGGAGCTCCTCCATAGGCTCTGGGGCAAGAGCTGGGAAATAAGCGTAAACCCACAACTGCAAGGCAAGTGCAGTGATATGTGAACATACAGCATAAACAGATATAGAAAATGCAAAGCAGAAAGCATGCAGCATGAACAAATGCAAGAAGTGTAAAGCAAAAAGCACAATGTATGAACAGATGCAAAAAGTGCAAAGAAAATATGAAGCAGAAAATGTAAAGTGCAAAGATAGAACTGAAATGCATACCTCCCAGGCTCGCTAGTAGCCTCTGATCAACTCTCTCCTCAGGCAGGAGGTAGAGCTCATGTAGCCGTACAGGGTGGCGAGGCCAGCTCCACCCTAGTCATAGAAGCGTACCCGAAGAAGGGTCACTAGGGCGCTCAACAGATATAAGCCCATGATGTTCCACTTGTTCGAGAACAAGGTGGTACCGAGGACGAACATCAAGAAGCCTCTAGTGTATTGCTCCATCTCCTCTAATGTCTCTGGCTCGCTCCCTCAGAACTGCTCAGTGAACCAACTATATCTGACCATAGCTGGTTGGTACAAGGGTGGATATGCTCCTAATAGCTTGACCTAGGCGGCCTCACACTCCCCCATGTCTGCGTCGAAAGGGATCGGATCACCCCCTACTCCTAAGCCAGTGATCATGGCGAAGTCGTAGGGAGTCATCATCATCTCCCTAACAGTGGAGAAGTGGAAGAAGTTGCTGGTGTCCCACTACCTCTCCATAAGTGCGCCTAGAAGAGGACAGTTCG
Source organism: Camellia lanceoleosa (assembly GCA_025200525.1). Lineage (NCBI taxonomy): Eukaryota > Viridiplantae > Streptophyta > Magnoliopsida > Ericales > Theaceae > Camellia > Camellia lanceoleosa. Next base: position 108,514,816 of record CM045766.1, on the reverse strand, counting down.
CAATGACTCATGTTAGGCCGAAGCAGAAAAGGCCGAAGTTGGTCTCATCCATAATGTCAAGAACTCTAGTAGGGAGCTCATCGTACCAATCTCTCATAGTCGTAGCTCTGTATCCTCTATAGGCACAAGACTCTCCATGTGGCAAAGAACAGATGAATCATATAAGGCATTGATGAAAGTACAGTCAGATGAAAGGCAGTGCAAAAAATGCAGTTTAACGAAAGGTAAGAATGCATGAAAATAGAATTCATACCTCAGTGGTGCTGGATGAAAGGTGGCAAGCCGGCTCGCTCAGCAGGAGGTCCTTCGGTACACCGCGAGCAAAGTCGCTGAAGCGTTTGATGCCTCAAGGTGGCAAGATATGCATGCGGGGATGGTACCTCATTGGATCAAAAGGTCGTACCCTCAACGGTAGCAGCTCAAACTCTGCCTTGAGGTCAGCTTTAATACCCTCAGTCCCCTTGCCAGCCTCGGCAGCGACTCCCTCCTCTGCCTCAGCAACATGTGGAACATGTAGGGGAACCTCAAGAGGGGCCCCATCATTTGGGAAATCATCTACCATCTGGAAAATGGCTGAAAGTAGGTGAAAAATGAAGAAAAATGGAGAAAGAAGGTAAACTTAGAAAAAGTCAACCCTAGGAGAGAGAAAATGGAAGAAAAAGTCAAAGCCCAGAAAAGTTCATGAAACCCGAGAGAAACTTGAGGGGAACAAGCCTAGAAGGGTGAAAATGAGGAAAAAAACGTTGAAATCAAAATCCAATTAGTTCAAAGTGAAGAGAATCAAGAGGGTTTAACAAATAAAGTGTGCGTGGGGCGATAGAAAACGCGTATAAAGCACAAATCTAGAGAGAAAAAGCACCTAAAGAGAGAAAGGAAGAGCAATTTCAGAAGTGTGGATGTATGGAAATGAGGGGACTTGGTCTATACTTAAAGACCCGAGGCAAAAGGACCAAATTGGCCCGAATATGCCATCGGTGGCCAGCAGGTGGCCGATAGGCCACATTGGTGGCCAGAAAAATGTTTTGATGGCCGGCAACATCCCCTGGTGGTCGGCAGGTGGCCAGTGGTTCTCAGGAGGGTCCTGCTGTTGTTTAGGGCTTCTTCCCGAGTGGTTTGTGGAAGGTTCTGTTTTGAAAGCTTATAGCTGTGTTCCAGTGTGTGAACATATTCTACTTGCTCCTCTGAATATGGTGTATCCTTTTGAACATGTTGCAATTCCTCCGAAAGGTAAATTAGAGGTGCCACTGAGTATTGTTTTATTCATTTTACAATTTTGCTCTTTTCCATCGCATAAAATGTGCATTTCCCGTATATGTATGCTATACACATGTCTTGCATCAGTTATGATTCATGCGTAGAACACGTTGTCAAGTATTTCGCATAGAATATGCTCTTATTTCATGCATAGAATATGCTTTTGTATCTTGCATAGAACATGCTGTCAATTTCGCATAGAATATGCTTTTTTTTCTTACATAGAACATGTTTTCACTTAACATCATGCGTCAGTTGTCTATCTTGCATGGAATATACTTTTGTGCATCTATTGCACACTTCTCTGTTTCATCTCGGGACGCGTAAAGCGTGAGCCCGAGCGATTTTCTTCATATCTCAAGACTTGTGGTGCGCGGCCCTGGGCGTGTTTCATCTCGGAACACGTGAAGCGCGAGCCTGAGCGATTTCCTTGTATCTCAGGACGCGTGACGTGTGGCTTTGGGCGTGTTTTATCTTGATATGCATGAAATGCGAGCCCGAGTAGTCTTTCTTGTTTCTCGGGATACGTAAAACTCTAGCCCAAACGATTTTCTTGTATCTCGGGACGCATAAAGCGTGAGCTCGAGTAGGTTCTCTTGTTTCTCGGGACTGTAGACACCCCATTTTTGACCGCCCTTAAGACTTGGGTACTACTGATTGCTTACTTAGTGATACAGGCTATGCTATGCAAAGGGTCAAGTTCTTTGGCAAGGAGAGCATCAAATCCGAACCTCACAGCCCTTTTTTTTTGGACCAAAACTATTTTGAATGGTTTTTAGACCTTAAGGCCCTCTCTTTCAAAATGTTTTTGAAATAAAGTTTCTACGATGCTCTGAGGCTCACATTTTGTTAAATGATGCGCTTTTCGGTAAACCGACCAAGGACAAAATAGAAATGAATGAAAGATAGATGAACTCTCTGAAAATCTTTCAAAAGACCTTATTTAGGGGTTTGAAGTTGAAGAAAAGAGGAGAGGAAAGAAGAAAACTAGTTGGAGGAGAAAATAGGCATGAACCATTAAGAGAGAGTCGAGCAGCCCTCGTTAAATCGGGCCTATCCATTTGTACAACTGGAGTTCAGCTATGTGGCCACCACCATTGGAAAGAAGAATTTTGGAGCTTCACTTTGCACTTAAGAATCTTCTCAAGCCAAGGCCAGATGAGAGAGATATGGCTAGTTGAAGTTAGGCATCAATCCGGTTGGACCGAAACTGAGTAGTCTTCACTAAAAGGGGGATATCTCTTTACCCAATTGGAATTTTGATGTAAGGCTGTCACTATTGGAAAGCTTACTTCCGGCGTTTCAATTTGCACACAAGAATGACCTGAAAAGGCATTCAAATGAAGGAGTTATGCTTGTTTCAAGTCGGGGACCAGGACCGATTTTTGCTACCGGCCCCTATGGGAGTGTGTTGGCCACTTATGGAGCATGCCGGCCACATGTCGTCCAAAAATGATTCTTGTTGGCCACTTAAAGTGCCCGGTCGGCCAGTTGAAGTGGCCGGTCAGCCAGAAATTTCCAAAAAGCCCAAAATCTGCAGATATTTCCTCTTTAGCTGTTGTGCACTGCTTTAGATATTTCCAAATAAGATATTTTGACCAAATGCTCATATATTGAAGGGTTGGAAAATTTGAGAGCTTCTCACTCTAGAATCCTCTCTCTCTAGAAGATTTGTGAGCAAATTCTCCCCTCTCTCTAGGATTCTCTCTTTCTCCTCTTGTTTTAGGCTTAAAAGTGAGAATTTCTTACACTCTTGCAAAGTGACCCTAGACCAAACACCTCTACCTTTGGGCTGAGATTCTTAGAGGTCTTATTTGAGCTCTCAAAGCTAGTTTTGGCTCAGATTTTGGACCTGTTTTGTAGCTGTGCTTCAAAGGTAAGAACTCTCTCACTTTTAGCTTATTTTGCATGCTCGCTTCACCATCCTTTTTTCATTGTTTTGGACTATTTTAGGGCTGGTTTTGGACTGTCAAAAACTCTATTTTTAAGTTGTAAAAATGGTAGTTTAAGGCTTGGTGAGTTTGGGGGTTATTTTCCCTTTTTGTTCCTTGGCTTGTGAGGCCTTTTGTGCAACTTCTCACCACCTTCAAATCCAACTTTTTTGGCCTTTTTACCACTGAAAATCAGAGATATTTCAGTGGTGGAAACCATGTTTTGAGGACCAAAATAGGAGGGGTTGGCCTCCCTTTCTTGTTTCTTGTTTGCATGTGTTGATGGCCTAAGAAATGAGCATGCTTTTCTATCCTTTTGAAGCTTGGTTTAAGAATGTTTTTGCCACTGATTTGCCATGATATAACTCTATTTTTGGCTGGTTTGGTTACCTCTCGCATGCTTCTTGCACTTATAGTGCAATTTTGTTCACTAGCCTAGCATGTTTGGTGTTTTAGCCTATTAATCTAGCATATGTATGCTTCACTCCAACATGTTTTTGGCTCTAATTTAACATGCTTCAACTCTGATTTTAGTTGATTGGATCACCTCTTACTTGGTTCTTGCACTCGTAGTGCAATCATGCTCCTTAACCTAGTGTACTTGGTGTTTTGGCCTCTCATTCTAGCTTGTCTTGGCTATACTCCATGCATGATTTGGTACTATTTTGACATGCTTGAGGAATTTTTGAGTGTTCTTGGCCTTTTGGGGCTTGCTTTGTATAGCTATGGCATAGAGGGCTTCACTAGTCTTGAGTTTTGAGACCACTAGCATGCTATATTTGTGATGTGTGCATTATATGGCTTCATTTAATATGTAATTTCAGAGCATAAACTTCTACCATACTCTCATGTTTATCACTCTTTCATTGTGTTTAAGAGTTGTGCCCTTATGCCTTGTTTGTGAGCTAATACGGGAGCATATCTTTCTTGCCATCTATATTGTAAGTCTAGCATGTTTTTGCTACCATTTTGACCTACCTTAGGTCTATTTTGAGTGGTTAAGGTCATTTGAGCATTGATTAGCATGGTTGTAGTGTAAAGCCCTTGACTAGCTTTGTATTTCGAGTCTCTCGGCATGCTTTATTTAAGCTATTTTCATGATATGGCATCATTTGGCATGGTATTTCAAGGCATATACTTCCATCATACACTCATATATATCGCTCTTTAAGTGCTTTTAAGAGTTGAGCCTTATGCCTCGTTTATGAGCCAACGCATGAGCACGCATTTCTTGCCTTTCATGCTATCATCTCAGCACATTTTGGCCACTGTTTTGGCATGTTTAACCTCTGTACGGGGTTGGTTTGGTCATTTAGGCTTAGTATTGTATGCCTATAGTGTTATGCTCTTTGTTAGTTTTGATGCCTTCAACTCCAAGCATATCTTGCATGCATCGTTTTCATGTTTCGATGTCATTTAGCATACTATTTCAGTGCTAGAATGTATAGCATTGCAAGCCATCTTTCATTTGTTTTATCACTTTGAATTAGGTCTTAAGCCCTTTGTTGATTTGAGCACGAAATTGAGGCATTCATACCTAATGGTTTTAGCCTTCTCTCGAAGGTTTCTGCTAACCAACGGCAGGATGCTTCTTTCATGCTCAAGAAGCTTGTGGCTTGGACCCTTTTTCCCATTAGAGGACTTCTTACTTTTGGACTTAACCAGTTAAAGGACTTATCGGTAATCTACAACGAGTAAACAAAATGAATCGAAGTAAAACATGCCAAGATAACATGTTTGTGTTGCATTGCACATGTTTGGATCGGACGTTAATCCAAACACGAGAAATAAGAGACGTTTCATACTTGAAGTGATGAAACTTGCCTCATTTCTTAGTCGCCGACATCCTTGATCGTGTATGATAGGGTGGAGGTCTCTCGAGTCTTGTATGTTATTTGTGCATTCATTGACTTGTACAAACTCGGCTTCTCGGCCATCGTGCATTTCGATGCTCGGTTGGTGGCCCGAGAGTCGAGTACCACACTTCTTTGAGCTTGAGAAATGATAAGGAGGGTGGTTGTACACACATACCCTACAAATGCCTTGCTTTGCCCCTGTTGTACTCTGTTTGCAACAAAACTGGAGCATGCAGAAGCAAGTGGCCGACCGGCCAGGGAAAGTAGCCGACCGGCCAAAGGAAGTGGCCGACCGACCACTTTAAGTGGCCTACAGCTTCCCCTGGTGGCCGACAGTCCACCAACTTGAAGATGGTTCAAAGTGATTCTGGTTCTGGAACAGAAGCAGTCTGGGAATTAGTTCAGTGTTCAGGAATCAAGGTGAATGCAAACAGAGGCAACCGGTGGCAAAGCGACAAGATTTCAGGAGGAAGCAACTGAGCATGCATACATTTCTCGCCTCGAGGCTCCTTTTAACTGTTTTGCTTAGCTAGTTAATTCATTGGTTCTATACTTAATTAGTTAACGTGCTTAGCTAATCAATTTGTGTTGTAATAACTAATTAGTTAACTAGGATAGTTAATTAGTTTTGTTTTGTAATAGTTAGCTTAATTAGCATAGCCAGTTAACTTATTCATTCGGACCCTCCGCCGAGAGGGCAAATGTTGTAATAAGTGTTCGTGTGTGTGTGCATGTCATCCAACCCCATTTCTTTCTCCCTTTTACTTATCAGCTTTCAATGGTTAGTTTAGGGCATATTTCAATTAGCATCCTTATGCTTGCATGTGTGCATCATTCATTTGTCTTGCATGCACCGGGCTCGGTGCATCATTCAAACTGCATCGTATTTCAATACACTTTCTTAAATATGTGTTTCGAAGCATGTTATCGAGTGTTGCATTCATACGTCATCTTAGAATAGCCGAGCCTATTTAGTTGCATTTTGCATGTGTTGCATTAGGCATCTTAACATAACTAGGATCATGCATTGATTTCTAACTAGTTTTCTTTTTTGGCTCGGAGTACACTGTAAGTGTTTACACTTTAGCATACTTTACGAGTGTGAGTGTTGCCATGATAGAATGCTTGCAATGAGGCTATTTGCTTAATTGCTTAACTGCATGAATGCTTGTCGATGAAGGCTTCATTACTTGAATTTGAACAATTCATCAAAATGTGAGTTTTAAGCCCACTTTGTGAAGTGGCAAATCATCATGTTTTAAGCCCACTTGAGGATGGCAAATCCGCGCTTTAGCCTACTTGAGGGTAGTAATTCCAAACCATTTTTGAAAAACAAACATGAGATGTTTTGTTCCAAATTGAGTGATTTAGTCTATACTTGTATGTTGTGCGCATCACATAGTAAGTTAGCTAATAATCAGACAAGAACACATGTGTTTTAAAAAATAACATATCATGTTAAGTAGAGGCCGCTCCTTTGATCAGGCAAGCGGGGGTGCTCATTTCAGGACCTTCCCCTCTTGTACCCAAGTTCCCGAGCCGAGACAACTTTGGTGATGACGGACATGTGGCCTTAGGCACGAGTCAGGGTTTCCTAAATTTCCCAAAAATAAAATATTTAGGTGGCAATTCTGTAATCTGACAAAGCAGTCCATGTTTGGCGCTTTTTGATTAAAATCGATTTTCCAAAATGATTTGCCGAATTTTGACTCTTTGGTGATTCATCAGTCTTACATTGCACTTTGTGAGATTAGATTCAGAACCGTGACAGGAGTCCGAACTGTAGTAGCTAGAACCCAATTCGCGCCCTCTCCAAAAGAGGGGCTCGCGGAGCGAGTTCGGGGTGGTCTACAGGGACGCGCGAAGTGCGAGCCCGAGTGGTCTTTCTATTTCTCGGGACGCGTGAAACGTGACCCTGAACAGTTTTTGTTCTTCAGTTTCTCGAGACGTGTGCAATACAACCCTGAGCGGGTTTCATTTCTCAATTTCTCAGAGTGTGGTTTTTATCTTTTTGCATGGAACCTATGTTGGTTTTAAGCTTGAAGCTACTCATTCATTTATTATCTTGTTATCTTGATTATTGCATTTGTAATTGCTTATTGCATCATCTCGCATGATCATGAGTTTTCAAAATAGCTGGCTTCGCAAAGCGTGTGAGTCCAACTTTCAAAGTTGCATTGGGCATATCATTTGCATCTTGTCCCAAAACTACGCTAGTTTGATTCTTTGCATAGGGATACATAGATAGCTCGTGGGCACAACCATTTATTTTTATCTTGATTGTTTGTCCAAGTCTTATGGCCTTGTGAAAATGGGTCGTCTTCGGGTTTTGACATTCACTCACGTCATTTTATGACTCCGAGTTTTGTCAAAGAGGGGCAACTGTACACACCCCATTTTTTACGACCCTTACAACTTGGATGTCATCCCATGCACACCCAACAATGAATTTATTTGCTTGTCAAGTGCTTGAAGTTCTCAGTGGAATGCTACAGCTTTAACCCTTTCAAACCCTTGCACATCTGTTGCTTTTTTTTTTTTTTTTTTACCAAAGCCTTGGTTCTTCAAGCTTACAACCCTTGGTGGCTTGCCGGCCACCTTTTGGGCTGCCAGCCATCACTCTTGGTTGTTGGCCACTGATGTGCCCTGCCGGCCACCAGTGACGGCCGGCCAGCCACCAGTGTCTTTTGCAGATAGTTTGTGACAACTGTGCCAACTGTTTACACAGATGCTTGCATCTGCTCTCACGTGTAGGGCTGGATGTTCTTGAGGGGAATTCATGTTTTCTATATATAGAGGGCCTCCCTCTCATGTTTTAAGGTTAGAAAAATTTTAGAGCAAAATTTTTCCTCTCTCTACAATTCTCTCTCTCTCTCTCTCCCTCTCTCTTCCAAATTTCTACACTCTTGCCTACATATCCTTAACCTTTGCCTATACACCCTTAACCAAACCTTCTCATCTTTGAGCTGAGATACTTTTGAGCTTGGTTTGAGCTCTTGAAGGGTGTGTTGTCTTGATTTGTTGCCTAGAATTGGTCTTCTCTTCAAGAGGTATAGGCTTTGCTTGTTACTTTGTTGCCTAGAATTGGTCTTCTCTTCAAGAGGTATAAGGCTTTGCTTGTTGCTTTGTTTTATTTTCCATTATTCTTGCTATTTTCCAACTATTTTGGGGCTATAAAAACTCTGTATTTTTTGGGCTGAAGCTTAGGTTTTAAGGCCATTAAAGGTTGAGGGGTGGTTCACCCTTCTTTGCACCTTGTTTTGGAGGCCTTTTCCCTTGTGTTTCCTATCATTTCACTATCTGTTTTTGAGCTTTTAAACACTGTTTTTTAGAGTTATTTTAGTGGCCAAAATCATGTTTTGAAGTCCAAATTTGGGGCGATGTCTTGCTTACTAGTCTAGATTGTGCCATGTTTTAGCTTATTAATCTAGCTATTTTTGTCTTAATTCCAACATATTTTAAGACTGTTTTTAGACTGTTTTAGCACTGTTTTTGGTTAATAGTTGCATTTTAGTTTTGTTTTGCATGCTTATAGTGTAATTGTCCTCATAAGTTTGGTGTTCTAGGCCATAGACACCATCTTGTTTGAGTTGATTGCATTTATTTGTGGCTTTCCATACTTGTGATCACTCTTAATCACCTCTGCAACCTCCCTCCTTTATTAGCTTTTGTTTTGTTTTGAAAGTGGTTCAAACAACTTGTTTGTTTAAGCATCAGATTGAGATGTCATGCTTAATGGTTTATTCCCTTAGGGGGTTCATTACAAACGGTATGATGTCTCTTTCATACCTAAGACAACACTTGGTTTGAGCTTTCTTTCCATTTAGAGGACTTAAACTCAACATTAGACTCAATGAACTAAAGAATGGATGGTAATTAAAATGAGACTAAAATGGTGCAAGATAATAATTGGTTTTGTGTTCAATCGGATGTTAATTGAACACATGGAAGCTTGAAGCATTTCATACTCATTAGTGATGAAATGATTCAAGTGTCCAAGGTCACCACTTCCCTTGATTAATTCATGAAAGGGAGAAGGTTTGAGTCTTATTTTATTGTATTTATTGAACTTGCACACTTTGGTTCATAAGCCATCATGCAATGAAATTGCTTGAGTTGATGGTTTGTGGACCAAGTTTTGTCTCTCTTTTGATTTGTTCATGAAAATGAGAGGTGAGTTGTGCAGACAACCCTTGAGAATACCCTGTGCCTGCTCTGTTTGTTCTCTATTGCAGCAAGATGAACTGGGCAGCATTGTCTGGCAGGCCATTTTCTATGGCCGGCAGGCCACCTTTGATGGGGGGCCGGCTATCACTGGTGGCCGGCAGGCCCTTACTCCTGGCCGACTGGCCATTGATGCAAAATTCAGCAGTTTGTTCTTTGAGCAGAGCAGAGCTATTCTGGAGGTGGACAAAGGTGTAAGTGTTCTATTATGCAACAGAGGCCTTCTGGAAGCAAAACAGTCGCTTTTCGGGTGGAAACCGAGCACGTGCATGAGCATTCCTCGCATACCGAGCTTGTTTAAGTTTAAATATTTAGCTTAGATATTTGTTGTAGTTAATAAGTTGTAGCTAGTTAATTTTGTAAAGTGTTGTAATTAATTAGTTAGTTAACTAGTTCAATTTCGTTTTGTAATTATTTTAGTTAGCTAGAATAGTTAATTCAAGTGTTGTAATAATTAGTTAAGTAGTTTAGCTAATTTCTTTTGTTTTGTAATAATTAGCTTAGCTTAGCTTTAATTAGTTAGTTAATTAGCTTAGTTCATTCAGACTCTCCTTCGTGAGAGCGCAATGTTGTAATAATGTGTATGTCTTCCAACCCAACGTCTTTCTCCCTTTTATTTACTAGCTTATGATGGTTAGTTTAGGAACATCATGCTTTGTTTAGCATACTTCATGTTTGCATTCACTTGTATTGCATGCACCGAGGCTCGATTCATCACTCTAACTACATTGTTAATTTAATACTTCTTTGAATACATGGCTAGACCGTATGCAATCAAATCGATTCATATCATGTTAAGTAGCCAAGCCTATTTGGATTGCATATCGTATATGTTGCATTAGTCATATTGCATAGTTAGGAATCATGCATTTTCTAACTCATTTCTTTTTTGGCTTGGAATATTATGTGAGACTTTACTCGCTTTAGCATATCGCATGTGTGTGATTTTTGCCATGTTTAGCATGATTGCCATGAGGCTAATTACTTAAGTGCTATAACTGTTTGAATGCTTGTGGATAAAGGCTTGTTGTTTGAATTGGAATAATTTGAGTAATGTTCATATGTGATCACTTTTTCAAGTGGTACATATTCCAAACAATTTTCAAAACAAACATGAATCAAGTGTTCTAATTCTTGCAAAGTTAGTCTATACTTGTGTGTGCACATCACATAGTAATGCTAGCCTAATAAACTGGAACAAGAGCACATAATGTACATAAGATTCATATCATGATTAGTAGAGGCCAATCTTTGATCAGGCGAGCGAGGGTGTTCAAATTCATTCATGACCTTCCCCTCTCGTACCTAAGTTCCCGAGCCGAGACAATCTTGATGATGACGGACACGTGGCATTTGGCACGAGTCATGGGTTTCCTAAATTTTTCCAAAACAAAAAATATTTAGGTGGCGACTGTATTTGGCAAAGTAATCCATTTTTGACAATTTGATTCAAAATCGATTTTTCAAAAAATTTGTTAGATTGGGACTCTTTGGTGATTATCTATTTCACATTGCACTTGTAAGATCTAATTCAAAACTGCGGGAGTTCAATACTATAGGGCTTATTTCGACTTCCGAAAAGGGGCACGAAAAAGTCGAGCTACAGTCAGATATGCTTGAAGAGTCAAAATTGGGTCATCTCTCAAGCCAATGGAGATCGGCAAGAAAGCCAAATCCCAGAATCTAAGAAAAGAAAATTTTTGCTGAAGGACAATCAAGTTCCTACCCAACAACACTAGGGGAAAATTCAGACCCAATTGGATGGGCCCTTACATCATCAAGACTACATCATCAGCGAACAACAACCATTCTCCTGGATTCAGATGGCTTAGAGATCCTACGACCGATCAACATGGACAAGTTCAACTTTTCTATCCTTGAGAGGCTCGCTGGGCTGAAAACCCATAAGGATGACCCAGGCAAAAGTTAGAGCAAGAAAAAGAAAAAGAAAAAAAGAAAAGAACAAAAATGAAAAAATGAAAAAAGAAGAAAAAAAAAATGGAAACAAAGAAAAAAGCAAAGAAAAAGAAAAAGAAAGAAAAATGAAAAGGAAAAATAGAGCTCGCAAGGTTGAAAACCCGAAAGGGCGGTTTTGGCAAAAGTTAGAGTGCAAAAGGAGAGTATTAATACCCGAGTGCACCTTACGTACGGCCTGATTCCCATCTTTGGGATACATAGGCAACTTCATCTTGAAGTTCGGCCCCAACCATTTTCAACCTGCTTGTCTCATCCATATTGGTTGGCTTATCCTTATTAAAACTTGGCTATCCTATCCATGTGCAAATCGTCTCATCTTCGAGCTCATCTTCATTCAAAATCAATTGTCCTACTCTATTAGAAGATTCAGCTACAAGACAAATCAAGTTCACATCTGAGGTTGTGCATCTCGAGAGTTAATTTTTCGTTGGTCGGGTAGTGGCCATTTGCAAAACTAGTTTTTGAGATTTTTTAATGAAGTTGACTAATTTTCTCAAAAATTATTCCATTTGTCCAAAATTGGACCGTTTCTTGGACCCAGAAAAGGAAAATTTTCAGTGCTCACAGCTTGACTTACATGATTTCAAAGCAGAAAGTCGAATAAACATGTTAATCTAACTCTTATGTTAGTCAAAATTGTTTTAGCATAAAAACACAAAAAAAAAAAAAAAAAATGGTCAAAATGAAGAACTAGGGACAAGGCTGAGTCGGGTTTTTTGTCTTTTGCCCGTTGTCAACATACTTGCCAGAAAGGGCACAACTGAAACTAGCAGCAGAGGCCAAGAAACTGTCTCAAGCAGATAGGTATCAAGCCAAGTGTGAATCACGGACTAGAAATAGAGCTGGATATTCGACCCCTTCTCATAAGGTCCACATTTCCAGCTTATCCATCAACCACACCTAGGAAGAGATAAAAAATAAGAGAGATTAAAAAATAAAGAGATGTGTGCTAAGAGAAAAAGTAAGGAAAGGGCTTTTTAGAGAAAATAGAGATTGAGTGCCAAAGTGATGTGAGAATCACAAATGAGAAATGGTGGGAAACAATACCTGGAGAAGCAGTGGGCTCCTTATGAACTGAGAGGTCTCCCACTAGTGGCAAACATCCAAGTGTTGTGTTTGTTGTTTTTGTTTGTTTTCAGTCTTATTTTGAGTCATTTTGAGTGTAAATAGTTACGTTTAGGTTGTTTTTACTTTGTTTTTTCCTTTGTTGAGTCATGGTATACTGTGGTTAGTCGTAGGCTCAATACCTAGTTAAGAACTCATTCTCGGTTTCAATTTCAAAAATAAATCGTTTTGTGCTAAGAGTGCTGTGCCATCCTAACATGTCATGCAAAATAGGATTCTTTCTTTCATAAATTGCAAGGTCCAAACCAAGTCAAAAGAGGAAGCAATAGAACAAGGACCTATCTGAAGCTACCTAGGTTCCAAACTGCAAAGCAAAAGAAAAAGTGGGAAAATTGGAGCATTTGAGTTTGTTTCAACTTCAGCATTTCTAGGATTGCATTCTGAAGGCACCTTTTTAGGCCTCGTCATTTCTCTGAAGTATGAGTGTACCTTGACCTCAAGCCTGCTTCAAGCCAGAATGGCGATCAAAGTGCTATCCCTGAACACCATTCCCTACCAGAGGTGTCTTGGCTATGTTTGCAATGAGTTCCCAAGAGACCAACTGTGACGGTGGAAACTAGAGTTCGAATGGCGATGCCTAGAACACGAAGGTTTGGAATTTCTAAGACTAAAGTCTAGTTTAAATACCCAGGAGTGTATCCCTAGCTTGAAATCTATATGGCACCCCCATAGGTTGAGGTAGCATGTATGTGCCTCAATTCTGGATACTGAACCAATCTAGTCTGTCACCCCGCTGAAGAATAGGGAAGTTATGAATATGATGAGGAAGAAAGGTAGCATCTGTGGTTTCCACATGCAGATTCTACCTCTTGTCAGCATTCGAGGACCTTTGAACTGTGAGTTGAAGGCAAGAGTTCAAAGAACACAAGCAGGAGATCCCCATCATAGTAAAGCGATTCAACGCCACTTGTCCCATGAGGTGTTTTTTAAAGCGCCGCTTTGTTTGTTTACTGCATTTCCTAAGCATTATCCACTACATTCCTTGTCACACATATCATGTGTATCTATCGCACAAACTCATCATACGTTTTGCATCTATCGCATCATCTTAAGACCTCTTCTCACGGTTTCAACGTGATTAGAGTGTTCCTTTCCTCACACGATTTCAGCGTGTTTGGAATTTTTCTCAAGATGCGTGAGACGCAACCTTGAGCGTTGTTCTCAGGACCTCTTCTCACGATTTCAATGTGGTTTGAGTGTTCCCTTCCTCACACGATTTCAATGTGTTTGGAATTTTTCTCATGACACATGAGACGCGACCCTGAACGGTGTTCTCCAGACCTCTTCTCACGATTTCAGCGTGGTTTGAGTGTTTTGTTCTTCTTCTCATGATTTCAGCGTGATTAGAGTGTTCTTTTCATCACATGATTTCAGCGTATTTGGGATTTATTCTTCCTCTTCTCACGATTTTAGCGTAGTTAGCGTGTTCCTTTCCTCACATGATTTCAGCGTGTTTGGGATTTGTTCTTCCTCTTCTCACGATTTCAACATGGTTTGAGTGTTCCCTTCCTCACACGATTTCAGTGTGTTTAGGATTTGTTCTTCATCCTCTCATGATTCCAGTGTGGTTAGAGTATGTCACCCCTATCCATCGCATCCATTACATCATATCATTTTACCACCTACATCCTTTTTATGTTAAGCTTAGTTTGGCATGTGCTCATACCTTTCCCTCGTTAAAACATGGTTCTATCATGTATAAGTACCCATGCTGCGTTGAGGCCAATATTGAGGGTGTCAACACCTTTTCTGTGGTATACCTTTTCTAGGTAAGACGTAGTTCAGCTTGTGCCCCTTATTCATTGCATCCATCTTTGTTTTGTTGCATTCAGCATTTAGGACCATTATCTCTCCCCAGCAGATCATTCCTCATTTATATCATACCACCCAATTAGTTGTACTCTTTCTCTTTCTACAAAAAACATAGTTTTGCATGTGCTCGCACCCCTTTCACGTTGAAACATGGTTCTGTTATGTGTAAGTACCCATGCTGCGCTGAGGCCAGTATTGAGGGTGTAGGCACTTAGCCTGTGTTAGGCGTCATTTAGCTGTGCCCACTTCTTTTCTATATAAAACGTAGTTTGATTTTGCATCTCTATCCCTTTATGGTATTTGTGTGGTAAGCACTGCTTGTGGTTTGAATATATTATTGCATTGCATTGCATATCATTTGTATTATTTTGTTATATTATGTATCATTTTGCATCCTGCCCCTGAACAACACTAGTTTGATTCCTTGCAAAGGGATACATAGGTAGCTTGTGAGCACAACCATTTAATTTATGTCTTGATTGTTTGCCCAAGTCTTACGGCCTTGTCAAAATGGGTCGCCTTTGGGCTTTGGCATTCACTCACGTCATTTCATAACTTCAAGTTCTGTCAAAGAGGGGCAACTGTAGACACCCCATTTTTGACCACCCTTATGACTTGGGCATCACCGCTTGTGCACTTAATGATGAATATGTATATGCTTATCAAGTGCTCGAAGTCCTCAGCAGAATGCCACAACTTTGAACCTTCAAACCCTACACACCTTTTGCCTCGTTTTGGACCAAAACCATAGTTTTTCAAGCCTAAAAATCCTGGGACCTACAGACCCACTAGTGTGGGCTACCGGCCACCAATGTGGGCTGCCGGCTATTTGTGTGGCCTGCTGGCCACTTATGTGTTTTTGCAAATATTTGTGCCAGCTATTTTCACAGGTGCATGCATCTACCCACACGTGTATGTATGGATATTTCTAAGGGAGTTTCATGGTTTTCCATAAATAGAAGACTTCCCCTTCCATTTTCGAGGGTTGGAAAATTTGGAGAAAAAAGATTTCTCTCTCTCTCTTCAATTACCTCTCTCTCTTGTGTAAATTCTTAAGCCTTTGCCTATACACTCTTAACCAAACCTTGTGGTATTTGAGCTGAAGCACTTTTGAGCTTACTTTGAGCTCTTGAGGGTGCGTAAGGGTTGGTTTGTCACTTAGAAAGGTTCTCCTCTTCAAGAGGTATAAGTCTTGGCTTGTTTCTTTGATTTATTTGCTGTCTTTGGACTGTTTATACTCTGCTTTTTTGGGCTAAAACTTATGGTTTAAGGCCATTAGGGGTGGAGGGGTGGATTACCCTTCTTTGCACCTCACTTCTCAAGCCTTTGCCCTTGTGTTTCCCACCTTTTTGTCAAATTTTTTTTGAGCTTTTTAATATTGAATCTTAGAGGTTTTTTAGAGGCTAAAACCATGTTTTGAAGTCCCAAAAACGAAGGGGGTAGCCTCCCCTCCTTGTGGTTGTTTACTAGCTTAACTTGCTCCATGTTGTAGCTTACTCTCTTAGCTCTTTTGTCTTCAATTCTAGCACTATTTTTAGGTGTTTTAGGACTGTTTTCGTGTACTTGTTCCATTTATACCTTGTATTACATGCTTGTAATGTAATGGTCCTCATAGGTTTGGAGGTTTAGGCCTTAGCCACCAACCTATTTGAGTTGATAGCATTTGTTTCTTGCTTTCCATACTTGTGATCACCTCTAATCACTTCTGCAACCTCCCTCATTTCTTGGCTTTTTCTTTGCTTTGAAAGTTGTTTCAAACTACTTGTTTGTTTAAGCTTGAGATTGAGGTATTGTGCTTAATGGTTTAATCCCTTTGGGGGTTCATTACCAACAGCATGACACTTCTCTCATGCCCAAAACAACTCTTTGTTAGATATTTCTTTCTATTGGAGGATTTAAAGCTCATTATTGGACTTAATGAACTAAAGAATGGTTGGTCATTAAAATGAAGTAATAAAATTGGGACTAAAAATGATGCAAGATAATAAGCACTTTGGTATTCAATCGGATGTTAATTAAACACATGGAAACTTGAGGCATTTCATACTTGCTAGTGATGAAATGGTTCAAGTTTCCAAGGTCAACTACTTCCCTTAATTAATCCATGATAGGGAGAAGGTTTGAGAGTCTTTCATCGTGCATTTATTGAAATTGTACCCCTTGATTCATAGGCCATCATGCAATGAAATTGCATTGATTGATGACTTACGAATCAAGCCTTGCCACTCCTTTGAGTTGTTTGATGATAAGGAGGGGTAAGGTGTACAAACATACTTTGAGAATACCCTGTTTGTGCTCTGTATGCTTTCTGTTACAACAAGATGAACCGAGTTGCCGGCCACCTTTTTGGGACGACGGGCTACTTTTAGTGGCCGACCGGCCACTACTTCTGGCCTGCTGGCCACTTTTGTCCAACCAAGCAATACCTTTTTAGCATAAAATAGAGTTGAGGTTGAGGTAAAAAAATAGTGCAATGTTATACCTGTGCGACAGAGGCATTCAGGCAGCAACAGTGGGCTTTTTCGGGTAGAAATCTGCGTGCACGCATAAACATTCCTCACTTCCCTTAACCTACTTTTGGTTGTATTCATGTTGTAATTAGTTAGCTAATTAGAATTTGTAATTAATTAATTACTGTATTTACTTTGTTAATTCTAATTAGTGTACTAATTAGCTATAATAGTTAATTAGTTGGTTTTGTAATAACTAGCTAGCATAGTTAGTTTATTTGGTTTGTAATAATTAGTTAATTTGTTTTGTAATAGCTAGTTAATTAGCTTATCTAGTTAGTTTATTCGGACCCTCCTATGCGAGGGCAAACTTGCAATAATGTGTATGTCTTCCAACCCCACGCCTTTCTTCCTTTTATTTACCTACTTATGATGGTTAGATTTGGGCATCATGTTTCATTTAGCATCTCTCATGTCTTGCATCCACTTGTCTTGTATACATGAGATTCGACTCATCATTCTAACTTGCATTGTGGTTAAACATTCTTTAAATACATGCTTAGACCGCATACTATCAAATTGATTCATATGCCATATTAGTAGCTGAGCCCAGTAATTGCATATGGTGTGTGTTACATTAGTCATATTGCATAGTTAGGATCATGCATTATTCTAACTCTGTCATCTTTTTTGGCTTGAAGTACTAGGTGAACTTTTATTTGTTTTAGCATATCGCATAAGTGTGGTTGTTACCATGTCAAAGCACATTCACCATGAGGCTAAGTGCTTAAGTGATAAACTGTTTGAATGTCTGTGGATGAAGGCTAGTTGCTTGAATTGGGATAGTTTGATTAATGTACATATGCAATCACTTTTTCAAGTGGTACATATTCAAACACTTTTCAAAACAAACATGAAATCAAAGCGTTCCAATTTTTGTAAATTAGTCTATACTTGTGTGCAACACATAGTAAGTTAGCCTAATAAACCGGAACAAAAGCATATAATGTAAATAAAATTCACATCATGATTAGTAGAGGCCAATCTTTGATCGGGCGAGTGAGGTGCTCAATTCATGACATTCCCCTATCGTACCTAAGTTCCCAAGCCGAGACAATCTTGGTGATAGCCGACACGTGGCCTTTGGCACAAGTCATGGGGTTCCTAAATTTCTCAAAAAAATTTAGATGGCAACTCTATATCTGGCAAAACAGTCCATTTTGGCATTTTGATTCAAAAACAATTTTTCAAAAGATTTTGTCGGATTTGGACTCTTTTGTGTTTATCTATTTCACATTACACTTGTGGAATCAGATTCAGAACCACGGGAGTCCAAACTGTAGGGCTAGTCGTCTCCGAAAGGAGCACGAAAAGTCGAGCTATACGCTCTCCGGCGACTTTCCTTTCTCATCAGCCCTTCCGGTTACTATAGCTATATCTGTTTTTTTTTCTCTCTAGTTTTATTCCAGTTTATTCTTCCTTGTTTGGCTCATCACTCAGCCATCCAGTGTTGTCAGTTAATCTGTTTAGGCTGAACCACCCGATTTGTACATCTCTTTGATACTGTTCATCAAAGAACTGCAGGTTATCCAAATCCTCTTCGAGATCTGCCAAATCATCCAATCCCTGGCTCGGGCCATCTTCTCTAACCACATTGATGTCTACCAAGGTTGGCAGCACCAATTCAGCCTTGATTTGACCAGTTGACACAATGTAGCAACTTGGATCATACACCCTATCAGATAAGTCCTCAGGGCACTCTAGCAACAGACTAGTACCTTTCTCCAAGGTCAACTCCCCTCCACTGTAAGTCTCATCACCACAGGCTTGGGTTAAGGTTTGGACGTGTCCATCATGCACAGATCTGTACCTTCTGGAATGAACAACGTCAATTTTGATAGGTGGGAGGGGGAAATATATATGTTGGGGTCGTAAGAGGTGGCCAGTGTATGGATCAGGTTAAGATTTCAAGGTGGAGGGACTTGATTATGGACTGGGAGTGGATTTGTGGTTATGTTTGGTTTCTGAGGTGGAACGAACACCTTGAAGTCAATGAGATCTTGAATCTCATGACGCAATCGAAAGCACTGGTCAATGTTATGACCATGCCATTGGTGAAACGCACTGTATTTTGCAAGGTTGTGTTTGGGTGGGAGAGGATCAAGAAGTGGGCAAGGTTCTAAAGGTTTGAGGTGCCCTTTCTTGACTAGCACCTTCATAGCTTGAGACAGAGTCATGTACAGTTGGCTAAAAGTCCTCTAGGGTCAGGTAGGGTTGGATGATGTTTGTAAGCTTGTGTTGGCAAAAGGGTCAGCAGTCTTGGTTGTAGTGACAACACTTACGTCCGAAGGCCTCGCAACTGTGCTACCACTAGCAGCATTGGAACTGTGAACAAATGGTCTTTTTTCCGGCTCATTCTCATCTATAATGAGCCCATGCTTCATGGCGTCTTCGATTTGTACTCCTATTTCATGAAGTTCTGTAAATATAAATAAAGGTAGGAAAATCATCTTTTGCAGCAGCTTGCCATGCAAATTCTGGACAACCATCCTGATCTGATCCTTCTCGGAAGGCCTTGTGGTAATTATCAAGGCTTTAGCTCTCCATCTTGTTGAAAATTCAGAGAAACCCTCCTTCGGCTCTTGGCGTGTTGCCTCGAGATCGCGAGTCGCAACCTTAATCTATGTATTGTAAGAATACTGAGCAATAAAGGCCTTAACCATTTCTTCCCAATTCTGTTTGACGGAATCTTCCAACTTAGCATACCAAATAAACGCTATACCCAACATGGTACAACCAAAGAGAGATAGCTTCTGTAGTCTAGTTAAGCCCATCGGCCTTAAGACATCAGAAAACAAACGCAAGTGGACCATAAAATCCCCGGAGCCGTCGAATCGATCAATGTGCAGCATTTTAAACCGATCTGGCAATGTAACTACAGAATCAGTATACTCGTCCTTTATGTCCAAGATGGAGTTAACCCGTTGCGCTCTCTCGAATAACTTTTCCATTTTATTGACCTTGAGTACAATTGGGTCAACTTCGAACTCGAACATAGCCTTGGTTTGATAAACAGGGGTTTTGGAGGCTTGTGCTGGGATTGGCTCTACTGAATTACCCTGGTTTTCTTGAACATTGGCAGTATGAACGGTGGCTCCGGGTGCTGGGATAGCCACAATAGGTGCATGGGATACAGAGGCCACAGCTGGCTGTGGTTACTGTTGTTGTAGCCTGGTTATAACCTCGGCCTGACAGGCCGTATCCTGCTGTAGGGTCTCAATTGTCTATTGCAGATGGTGTATTGGTTCTTCCGCACTGACTGGGGGATACTGTGCCGTTGGAATAGGTGATTGATCTCGTGCTAGGCTAGAAGTAGATTGATCTTATGCCAAACTAGACACAGGTGAGTTAAGGGATGATTGTTATAAAAACTCAACTGGTGAACTTTGTCTGATTCTCCTCTGTCTTGTAACCGGTGGGAATGAGATAAACATGGGTTGTCCCCGAACAAGATCCCCGGCTTTACAAAGTCTTCTGACTCAGGTCTAGAGTACTTGGGGGATATCTGAACTTTCTGAAGTTATGGTTTTAAACTACCTAGCAAAAGAAATAAAGCAAAAGAGCAGTAATCAAAAACCGCATAGCACCTCAGCTAAGATTTTATCAACACAGACATGATCAAAGCTCCAAGACTGTACTTCACACTAAATTCCGCCGCCTAAAACAAATACCTAACTTGCAACTACTATGCACATTCCTGTATAGTTTTATTGTAAAGCACATACCAGTTAAGAGTGAGCCAAAATACCCCTGTGAGGAGGTAGGGTTACCCTGTCCTAGTTTTGTCATGAACTAGGTTTCACTATTTCAAGCAAGCGGTTTCACGTAATCTTGCATTTTGGGTGAGCATCTTGTCCTAATTTGGAACAGTCTCTATGGCTTTACTAGATGCAACTAGGCCAAATGGTCAAAAAGGGTACCTCGGCAAGACAACCTAAAATACCTCTCACATCTAACATCGAGAAGTGAAAGGAGGATTAAATGGTACGGCGGTAGTCCAGATCCAAGGATTATTTTCCCATCATGGTAGAGCGCACGACCAGTCAGCCTTTTGGCAAGTTTTTGGGTAAGCCTCTAGCAAACCATCTAAGAATAGCAAATGGCAAACACAGTGACTTAGGCACACCAATACAAATACAATGCAAAGAACATATAAGTGTAGATAAACTTTTACATCATGAAATTTGAGTCAAGTTCTCTAATTTTCCCAGTGGAGTCACTAGAAATTGTAGCTCGATTTTTCGTGCTCCTTTCGGATACGACTAGCCCTACAGTTCAGACTCTTGTGGTTCTGAATCTGATTTCGCAAGTGTAATGTGAAATAGATAAACACAAAAGAGTCCAAATCCGGCAAATCTTTTGGAAAATCAATTTTGAATCAAAATGCCAAATGTGGACTGCTTTGCCAAATACAGTGTCGTCACCTAAATATTTTTGAAAAATTTAGGAAACCCATGACTCGTGCCAAAGGCCACGTGTAATAACCCCGACCTCCGATTAATGCTAAAACATGATTAATTATGCTAAACAGTAATTTAGAAGGAATCTGGAATTAATTTGCATGTGTATTGCATTATCTTTGTGTTTCTATCTGTTTGCCATAAAATGATCTGTTCATGTTTCAAGTTTGAACTGCAAATTGAAAGCCTTATCGACGCCCGATTCTGAAATTGTTTTGTGTTAAGTATTAGTTAGGATTTATAGAATTTTATGGTAAGTTTAATTAAAATTTGATTTGGAATGATTAAATTAGATTAAATAACGCTAAATTACATTAGTTCAATTATTTACAAAATTGCCACTTGGTGGACCACTTCTAAGAGACTTGTTTGGGACTTGATTAGCATACTCCATACATCATTTCCTCAGCCATATTTGAGACAAAACGTAGGAGAGTGAGAGAGGAGAAGAGATTTAGCTTCTACAAGAGTTTTTGCTTGGAACTTGAAGAATTATAGAGGAATTTTCATAATTGAGCCTCCATACTTGGAATTCAAGACTTAAGGTAGGAGAATTACCTTCTTGATTATGAATTCAAGTCATTTCTTGCATGATTCATGTGACACTAGTGATCTAAGACAAGAATTGAATTAAACATGTTGAATTAGAGCTTAAATCATGCATGCATGTCCATATCATAACAATTTGAAATGCTTTCATGGAAATTCTTGCATGCAAGACCATATTCTAGTTATAGTCCATGAGTTCATCATGATTTTGGATGTAATCTTTCATTTGGTTACATTTTTGGAGCATTGAATTCAAATGAACACTTGCATATTTTGTTCTTTAATATTTCTTGGAAGTTTGTTTGAAATTGTGTTTAATTGACTCACTTTTGGGCTTTGATTTCTCAAATTGATCTTTAAAACATGTTATACTATGAGTTTAAAGTGTTTTTCCAGAAAATGGGCCCAAGAGGTTGAGATTTGGGTAGTTGAATGCTTGGTTTGAGCTTGGGAAGCAAATCTGGAAATTCTAGAATTTGGCTTCCTCGCTCGAGCGAAGGATTCCACGCTCGAGCGACCATCGTTTGTTCAGAGCTACACTCGAGCGAAGGAATGGTGGCTCGAGCGTAAATTGCAAGCTCTCAGGTTTTTAGTGCACGCAAACGCACGCTCGAGCGACGAGACCTACGCTCGAGCAAAGGGTGTGTCTCACGCTCGAGCGAGCATCGGGCGTGCATCGAGCGTAAAAATTCAACAACCAGTACTTTTGCATTTTTACAGACCGCTCAAGCGAAGGAGTCTACGTTCGAGCGACCCCTCTGTTTTGGCAGCTCGCTCAAGCGAAGAAAGCTACGCTCGAGCGAGACCCCTGTTTTCAGCAAATTTTGAAAAATGTTTTCCAAGGCATCTTTGCATCCTCATCCCATCCTAGGCATTCCTAGGCCATGTTTAAGACTCTATAGTGAGGCTTTAAGGTTAGAAATACATTAAGAACCAACGACGTAAGTTTTGTGTGATTAGAATGTGTGTTTCAAGTGTGTGTCCGTTATGTGTCATGTAGGTCACGTGCCGCGTGTCGTGTGATCACTCTGCTCCGTCTATCTGTTTCAAGGCCAACTGTGAGTAATAATTTAGTAAAGTTATGTTCAAACTGTATCTACTTTCTATGTGATAAAACAAGATATGTTTTTCGAAATGATATGTTTTGTACAATGAATGAATGTTCAATTTCTGATATGGATTTCGTGACATCCTTAGCATCATGTGATATCTGTTAGCTGTTACCCGGTATTGGAGGTTCCTTCATGGAACTTATTTCTGTCTGAACTTTGTTACCGTGCATCGAGGCCCCATCACGGGGCTCGGCTTCGCTACGTTACATTGCAGATCCAGAGGTTCCTTTATGGAACTGGTTATTCGTAACCTCACGCGTATGCGTTTTGTTCTGTTTTGTTTTGTTCTGTTAATGCTAATGGATGTATCACGTAAATTAATCATGACTTATTATTTCTGTCTATATATATGATCTGGACAAATGATGAATTTGATGCAAATCTGGATTGTGATTTCTGAATCTGTATGAACTCATTCATTGAAACCCTTTACTCTATTATTATTCACTAGGCTTTCGCTCACAGTTTATATTATGTATGTAGGTGAGACGGCACACGACCAGGGCCAGAGTTGACGGCCTTTTATTCTGTTTTTTTTAGCCATCCGTTGTGCCTCCCGAGGACGTTCCGATCGAAGCCTAATGTTATGGATGTTTTTGTCTTTCATGCTAGTGTCTATGTATGTTTTGTAAAGACAGGTCTTGGGTTGTACATGTTGTAAATATTGTGTACCTGGATTGGCATGTTTATGCATATATATATATATATATATAAGTTTTGAAATGTTCCGTCCCATGTACGTTATCACAGCTCATTGGACCTTGTTTATTTTGTATTATTGCTTCCGCAGCCCCCTTACTATTTGCTAATCTGTTCAGAGGCCTTTGGTAATCCCCGGATTACTGGCCGGTTACGATGCTAAACCTATAGGGACGGGTTTGGGTCGTGACACCACGTGTCCATCATCACCAAGATTGTCTCGGCTCGAGAACTTAAGTATGAGAAGGGAAGGTCATGAATTGAGCACCCCACTCACCTGATCAAAGATTGGCCACTTCTAATCATGATGTGAATCTTATTTACATAATATGTTCTTGTTCCGGTTATTAGGCTGACATTACTATGTGTTGCATACAAGTATAGACTAATTTGCAAAATTTGTAACACTTTAATTTTATGTTTGTTTGAAAATTGTTTTGAATATGTACCACTTTGAAAAAGTGATCTCATATGTATATTACTCATATTATTTCAATTCAAGCAATTAGCCTTCATCCACAAACATTCAAGCAATTATATCAATTAAGCACTTAGCCTCATGGTAATCATGCTAGACATGACAAGAATCACACTCATGCAATATGCTAAAACACAAAAATACTCACCTAGTACTCCAAGGCAAGCCAAAAGAAACAAAAAAGTTAGAAAACATGCGTGCTCCTAACTAATGCAACATGACTAATGCAACACATGCAATGGTACAACTAATAGGCTCAGCTACTAATTATGACATGTGAATCAACTTGATAGCATGCGTTTAAACACGTATTCAACGAAGTAATAAATGGCAATACTTTGTTAGAATGATGAACCGAGCCTCGATGAATGCAAGACAAATGGATACAAATCATGGAATATGGTAAAAGAAACATGATGTTCTAAACTACCCATCATAAGCAACTAAATAAAAAGGAGAAAGACATGGGGTTGGAAGATATACATATTATTACAAGTTTGGCCCTCGTACAAGAGGGTCCAAATGAATGCCCTAGCTAATTACTACAAATTAACTAACTATTAAACCAAATGAAGCAAATTAACTATACTAGCTAATTATTAAAACACCATAAATTAACTAACTACTCTAGCTGATTAAATAAGTACAACACAAAACTAACTAGCTATTCTAACTAATTAGTTACAAGCTTGTTACTTTAAGTAGAACATAGTACTATTACAACATCACTTTGACAGATCCCGAGAATCGAGGGATGGCTCATGCATGGATGCAGGTTTCCACCCAAAAAAGCCCTTTGTTTTGCTACCAGAATGCCTCTGTTGCTCAGTTAGAAATTGCACATGTTTTTCCACCTCAGCCTCTGCTCTGTTCTGCTGGAAAAACAACACTGCCTATCCGAAAAAAAGTGGCATGTTGTCCAGTAAAAATGGCCTGCCGGCCAATGTTGGTTCTTCCCTGCAGTAATAGAGAACAAACAGAGCACAAACCAGAGTAGTCTCAGGAGATGTTTGTCCACCCTACCTCTTCTTATCAGCAAACAAGTCAAAGGAGGAGTAGGCTTGATTCGCAAGCCATCAATCGATGCAATTTCATTACATGATGATTTATGAATCAAGGGATACAATTTCAATAAATGGTAAGGAAAGACCAACAAAACCTCCTCCCTATCATGGCTTGATCAAGGGAAGTGGTTGACTTTAGAAATTTGGACCATTTCATCACTAACAAGTATGAATGAGCTAAGTCTCCATGTGTTCAATTAACGTCCAATTGAACACCAAATTACCTTATCATCTTGTTCCATTTTAGTCCAAGTTTTATTACTTCATTTTAATTACCTTCCATTCCTTAGTTAATTAAGTACAATAATGAGCTTTAAGTCCACTAATGGAGAGAAATACCAAACCAAATATTGTTTTAGGCACGAGAGAGATGTCATGCTGTTGGTAATGAATCCCTTTGGGATTAAACCATTAAGCACAACAACCTCAATCTCAAGCTTAAACAAACAATTAGTTTGAAACCACCCTCAAAGCAAGGAAAAACTAAGAAATGTGGGAGGCTGCAAAGATACTTAGAGGTGAACACAAGTATAGAAAGCAAGAAATAAAGGCTATCAACTCAAATAGGTTGGTGGTTAAGGCCTAAACCACCAAGCTTATGAGGACCATTACACTACAAGCATACTATACAAAGCATGAATAAAGCTAACTCGCAAAAACAGTCCTAAAAAGTGCTAGAATTAAGACAAAAAAATTAGCACACAAGCACAAGAAGGGGAGGCTAACCCCTCCACTTTTGGGACTTCAAAACATGATTTTTGCCTCTGAAAATCAGTGGTAAAAATCTCAAAAAGTGTTGATGAGAAGATGGGAAACACAAGGGCAAAGGCCTTAAAAGCAAGTTTTAAAGAAGAGTTGTCAACCCCTCTACCTTTAATGGTTTTAAACCACAAGTTTCAACCCAAAAAGACAGGTTATAAACAACTCAAAAATAGCAAAAAAAGATTAAAAAAAAAAACAAGTAGTGTAGAGACGGTACGAAAACACTAGAATGTATACCTCTTGAAGAGGAATACTCCTTTGAGTTACAAACCACCAATTCACACTCTCAAGTGCCTCAAAAGCTAAAATAAAAGCTCAAATCACCTCAGCAAGGAACTCTGTAGGTTTGGTTTAGAGTGTTTAGGCAAAGACTATGTAAGTTGCGAGAGAGAGAGAATTGTAGAGAGAGAAATTTTCTAAAATTTTGCTCTCCAAAATTTTCTAAATTCCAAAATTTTTCTAACCTCTCCAACAAAAAAGAGGGTCATCTATACATAGAAATATATGAGAGACCCTAAAAAATATCTTTACAAATACAGCCGGAATAGTGCATGCAGTTGTAGGAACAACTGGTATAAAATATCTATTTTTTTTGCACTAGTGGGCGGCATGCCACACTAGTGGGTCTGCAGGTCCCTGAATACTCATGCCTGAAAAAACACTGTATTGGTCCAAAACAAGGCACAAGGTTTGAACGTTCAACACTAAGGTTTCCTACTGAGGAAGTCAGGCATTTGACAAGCATACACATTCATCATTGAGTGATCAATTAGTGGTGCCCAAGTCTTAAGGGCCGTCAAAAATGGGGTGTCTACAGATGATGGTGAAGAAATTGTTTGCATCGCATGTTGTGAAAAGATTGGAGATTCTGCATATAGTTGCAGCAATTGTTCTTTCTTTTTGCATACATTTTGTTTAGGGTCACCCGAAGAGATGGAGTTCCCACATTACCATGAGCATCCACTCATTCCATTGAGATTGACGACCCTCTTCAGTAAAGAAAAGAACAACAAAGATGAAGAGGATGAGGAAATTTTCTACAAGGCATGTTGTCAAAAAATCTTAGGTTCTGCATATGGATGCTCATATTATTCATACTTTTTGCCAAATCATGTGCAGAACTACCCCCAAAGATGACATATCCATTGCACCCACAACACCCACTTGAAATCTTCTATCCAATATTTTATAGATGTCGTGTCTGCGCCAAAAATTCAAGTGCATACACCTTCTGGGGTTCCCTCTGTGATTTCCAACTCGACATAATTTGTGCTTCGAAAGCACAAATTTTTTAACATGAAAGTCACAAACACCCAAGCCACGTTTAGCAACATCATTTTTTAGCCTAAAAATCAAAAAGTCACTAAAAAAAATAAAAAAAATAAAAAAATCAACAACTTATACCAAAAAGTCAAAGATTCCCTTTTCTCTCTACTTTTTGCACATCTTTTCATAAAAAATCAAAAAGTCATCACAAATAGTGCCCTTTTAAGCTTTTTTAGTTTTTTTTAAATTATTGCAATCGATTCCTCATGCAACAAATAGGAGTTCGGCTAAAAATTACTCTATTAATTTCTTAGCATCTTAATGTTAATGAATCGGATTAGATTATCACTACAATATATAAGAGTTTTAGAAATAAAATTTTTTGGTCTCTAAAAGTGAATTTTGTTACAAAAGACTTTAGAGACCAATTTCTATCGTTGTGAAGATAGTCGCTAAAAGGTCGTCCCAAAAAGTCAAAAATAAGGCTTTGAGTAACAAAATTTTCAAAATGTCACTAATAAATATACTTTTAGGGACAAACTAATTTAGTCTCAAAATGGTTTATTTCTTTAGACAAAAAATTTGGTTACAAAAAGATAATAATTCATCACTAATGTCTAATTTTCGTTGCTTAAAATATAATACCGACACTTTTCGCAACAAAAATATTTGGTCTCTAAAAAATAATTTCGTCTCTAAATTTTGGTCTCTAAAACCTTAATTTTTTGTAGTGTATATTAGGCTATTGTTAGTATTGAAACACTATTTGAAAAATAAAAAATTTTATAATACACATTTTTTGGGGGGTTATGTACATATGTCCTGTAATGACGTTTGTAGTCTTTCGTTATAACGTATTGTGTTGTTGATTATAATTTATTCATGATTTATTGTGGTATTAATTATAAATTAGTTATGACCTCTTGAAATTTTTATTTTGATTATGAATGTGTTGACTTATTTTTCCTACAAAGGAAAATATCATAAATGCGAACGTACTAGTAAGGATTGAAAAATCCTTACAGATTAAATTCAAACCAATTATCAAGCGATTGTGTTGACAGTTCTTTTGCCTCAATGAAGAGGACTTCAAAATTGCTAAGTGTAGAGAAAAGAAAAATTAAAAGAAAAATGAGGGAGACGGAGAAAGATGATTAAGTGAACAATTAAACTAACCATTAATTTATCTCTACTCCTATTCTTCGAAAAGGAAGTGCATAAAATAAAGTGCATAGAACTTATCTCTACTCCTACGCTTTGAAAATGAAGTACATAAAATGAAGTGCAAAAAATTAAGTGTCGAAAATATAAATGACAAGAAAAATAGAAATCAATTGTCTTTGATTTTAATTTTGGATCTTTTATAATGTAACCATGAATGGCTATTTATAGGCAAACATTTGTAGGAAAAAACTACTTAAAATTACCCACTCTTCTACCTCCTCCATTTCATACTCCATGATCTTCCATAACTTCCTTCAACCTCCACGTCATGTTCCATGTTCTCCACTTTATTCTCCATCATCTTTCCACATTTCATAACTTCTCATAATCTCTAAATGAGTAGGAGGATGCCACATGTCTTGCAATTATATAAATAATAAATAATAATGAAATTGCAGATTTATGGAGCCAACATTACCCCCCGCGGCCCTTAAAAATAATGTTTACTTGAATTTTTAAAGGGCCGAATCAAGCACATGCCTAATCTAGGCAACAAAGTACTTCGAATAATATCAATAAAGTGCTTCGAATGATATAATAGCATTAATAAAGTGCTTCGAATGAGCATGAAATTATGACTAGATGTCTCAAATTATATATATACGCCTTAAAGATATATTATATATGTGCTTCGAATCGGCATCAATCCTTTGAAGAAAATTAAACAAATTTGTGTTACTACTTCAAACACTTAGAAAACTTGGAACCTTTTGAAGTAGGTTGATGTTGCTTGCACTTATTTTTAAGGCAAATCCAATGATTCACCTTAACAAGCTGTTACACTGTTAAATAACAAGTTTCGAATGTGGTATAAAGGACAAAAAATCACCCTTTTATGGTCTAAGTGTTTATAAATGACCAAATTTATCATTAGAAGGTCTTGCGAAAAAGCTTCGAAGGATAACCTCATATTTTCAAGGCAAAGCCAATGATTCACCTTAATAAGCTATTACACATGCTAAATAACCAGCTACGAAGGTGGTATAGAGGACTAAAATCATCCTTCGAAAGTCGAAGGTGCCAACAAATGACGAATTACATCCTTGGAAATACTCGATAAAGCTTCAAAGGTTCACAACCATCAACATTGTTTCTTCAAAGCTGTTGTTGATGCAAGATGGAGTGCTTCAAATCTTACAAAATTATGGCAAAAAGGCTTTCGAAGCAACTTTTGGCCAACATTGTGGTTATTCAAATTTTATATGTTTTGGTTCACACATAATTAATGAATTTTTATGCTTTAAACCAGTTATTAATTCTCAGAAGACACCAAAACCGTTGTTCTTCGATCCAACTTTTGTAGAATACTAGTTATATTTTCATATAACAAATGGCTATAAAAATGTTTATCGCATTATCTGACAATTAATTAATTGCCATTTTACATATATTTGAAGGGATGTACACATTTCGAAAGCTTTCTCGTCCCATGTTACATTTCGAAGGTGTTCATTAATGACACACTACTAGAAAAAGGAGCATTTGACACGGAACAATTTGCGACGATTTAAGTGCTGGCGCAAAAGCTTGTTTTTTGCGACGGTTTAAGTGCCGTCACAGAATTTATAGTTTTCGCGACGGAAAAAGTCAGACCGTAGCAAAAAATAAGGTTATATGCGACGGTAAGTTAAACATGGCAAATTTTTTTTTATTTTAATTTTTTTTCCCTATTTTGCGACGCACTTTTGCCAATCCGTCGCAAAATTTTACATTTTTCTCTTTCATTTGTGACAGCCTTAATATCATCGCAAATAATAATTCCTAATTTCACGCTAAAGCCCCCTCTCCCACTCTCTCCCTTTCCCGATATTCCCAAATTCTCTATTATCTCTTCAGATCAAAAAAAAAAAAAAACCCTAATTTCACTGCTCTCTCCCTCCCTCTCACCCAGTCGTCACTCTATCTCTCTTGCACCGGCAACAGCAGCGTCTAGGTAACCAACCCTCTTCTTTCTTGTCGCTCTTGCTCACGCATACCCTCCCTCTCACCCAATCATCGTTCTGTCTCTCTTGCAGCGGCAACAATAGCGTTTGTAGCAACGGCAACACCGTTTCTCTTGCAGCGGCAACAACAACGTCTCTCTAGTTCTCCCTCCGGCATCCAGGTATAGCCTTCCTTTGCTTTCGTTTGCTCTCCTTTGCCCTGCTATCGTCTGTTTCTCCATGCTCATCAATTCATTGAAACTCTTTTCATTAAGAATAAAACAGTTCAAGAATTTGTGTTGGTGTGTGTGTGTTTGATTTGTGCGAAAATTGATTTTGTGTTGATGTGTGTTTGATTTGTGCAAAAATTGGATGTGTGAATGAGAATAGATAAATTGGATGTGTGAATGAGAATAGATAGATAATACTTAGGGGTTGTTTGGGATAAATTGTTGATTATTGGTGTCTTCTAGGCCTTAAAAAGAGCCAACGGGATAAACGGTCAATGATTTGAGAAGTAATTGATTGATTCTGGGTATCACCAAATAATGCCTTAAAACATTGTTGTGATTGATAAAAAAATGTGAAATGTACAATTTTTTATTGAGTGATTGGAGAACCTAAAAGGAGATGAGAATTTGTGACTGATGAGAAGTACCATCACATGATGCCTCAAGAACACCAAATAATTTTTCCAGCAATTTATTCTTCTGGAATCTGAAAATTATGTAAACATCATCTTCAAAAAGGGTTAGAAATGATGGGTAGTATGCACCTTCATTTCTCCATTGTTGCAGTTCTCTTCTCCCACTTGCTCATTCAATGGCTGGTAGACCAAAAGAATTGTAAATTATAGACATCTATAATTGAAGGCCAAATAGTTCCCCTACTTCCAAAACCCAGAAAGATTTGTCACAGCTTTGTCCGAAGGACAGAAGAATTTCTAACTAAATAGCAAAAACTCAATTAAAAGTGATCAAAAAATGCTGTTATCAATGATCATCATCTAAATACAGAAACCACTTGTCGAAACAAATGACTATTTTCCAAGGGCAAAAAATGGAAAACATAAGTTCATGGCCAAGTTTGAAGCTTATTGTGTATATCAGGAAGGGTTCGAAACTCTCTTCCCCTCCAGATAATAATTAAACAAAACGCACAAAATTACAGGCAACTCAAGGTCTCTGTTGAATGCATGTTGCTCATTGAACTACAAATGCATGCTATATATACAGTAGCTAATTGGGCATAAGATTTGCAGAGCTTCTATTAAAGCTCAACAAGTATTGGACAAGTTCAACAGTTAATCTGTTGGTCTACATGGAAGCATAGAAATGAATGCGTCTTTAAGGGTTCTCGGCCAAATCTAGAAGTTTTATGTGAGACTGTCAAAGCTAGAATAGCTTTGTGGGTTAAGGCATCCCTAGCTAAAGTCGAATTTTCTATCAATGATGTAGTCTTTAACTTGTAGTAGGTCCAGTTCTGTATTAGGAATAGGAGTTGATGCTGCAGCTGTTATCTGTGCTGGTCTGCTGGTGTAGTTTATTGGCTGCAAGTTATCTGTCCTCCGGGTGTTCTCTTTGGTGGTGTTTACTGCTGGTGGGTTTGGGCCTTTGTTGTGTGCTAGTTTTGTATAGGTAGTGGAGGGCTGCAAGTCTTGCTGATTGATTTTGGTGGACTGCCATGGTGGGCTGGTAGTTAGGTTTTAAGGAGTGTTTCTCTGCTAGTTAGGTTTCCTTGAGGAAAAGAGGCATCTGCTGTTTCTGTGTTGCTTATCTGTCATGTTGTCTGCTATGGTGGTATATGGTCATTTGTAGATTGTGCTCTTGATGTATTGTCTGATTGGTAGTGGTTTTGATTGGGCTGCTTTGTTTGTCTGCTAGATTATGCTTTTGCTGCTGGAAGGCTATCTGTTCTGTGCCTTCTATGCTCATCTGTGTTTTGCTTATCTAATAAGGTGATTGCCAAGGTGATTATTAGACTAAAACTAGTCTACATCAGAGGAGTGGTTAGGTGTTTTGTTTTGTCTTCACCTGGTGGTTTTGCTTGTTGGTTCTGTTCTGTTTGATTGGTTGTGGTTTGTTAGATGAAGTTCAAGCCATCAGAGGTTTAATGCTTGTTGTTATGTGTGTTTGTGTATTGGAAAATAAGTCATTTTATACCAGACCAGCCTGGAGTGCTCATCAATCTGCTGATTCTGTCTGCTGCTAATTCTGTGATTAAAGCTGCAACATGCTTGGAAGTTGGGTGCGTCTATCTATGGATGGTGATTATGCTAGCATAATGAGCTCAAGAATTTCATATTGAGGTTTCATTTTGATTTGAATTGGGGCTCTCTGGTGTAGTTGTGTTTTTCCTCTAGTTATGCAGCATTGTGAATTGGCTATGCAGCAGCATTTTGATTTGTTGTAATGGGTGTTAGCTTTGGACTGGGGCATTTGAACTGAGGCCTTGTTGAGTCTGCACTGTTAGGGCATTAGAATGTTTGGTTCTGCTCTGCCGCTACACTCTGCTGGTGTTCTGGCTTTGGCTCCTAATTCTGTGCTACACAATTCTGGAAGGTGAAGCTAGGCTAGGCTGCTTGGAGTTGGGAGTTGCTATCTATGGATGTGCTGCTGTGAAGATTATGCTAGCATAATGAGCACAAGGAATTATTAGCTCAAGGAATTATGCTGATCTACTGATGTATGCTGATAGTTGGCTATACACATGTCAGCTTGTTTAATTAAGTTGTCAGCTGATCTTGCACCTTTGGAATGGTGTTTGAGTTTGTAGATGCATAGTCTTGGGGATTAGTCTTGTGGAAGTCTGCTAGAGAATTAAGTTGGATTTGTGGCTATGTAGAGTTGGTATTCAGTTGGTCTGCTAAGTTCTGTTCTGGTTGGTCTGCTCAGCTCTGTGATGAAATTGGGTTTGTTCTTTGCAAGTCGCTTTCGGTCTGCCTTTCAATTCATATGTTCAAGAATGTTGAGATCTGAAATTTGGTTTACAAGGCACCGATTCAGTCTTTGGTTTGTAAGGTTGAAGTCTGCTATTGTGGATAAGGCTGTTGTTTCTACTGGAGTACAAGGCATCAGTTGAGTGTGCATTAGCATTAGGCTGCAGAGTACTAAGCTTGCATTGGTGCTACTAACTTTGCTAATGCTTGAGTTAGTTGTGGATAAGGTTCTTTGTTTCGCTGGTTTCAAGGCACCGATTCGAGTTCTTTGGTTTATGAGGTCTTTGCTTCTGTTGGAGTACAAGGCACCAGTTCTGTTTTCCTTAGTTGTCTACTGCTGCTGATGAGCAGTTCCTTGCTTCAAGTATGGTGATTGAGTGTGCTTATTGGGCTGTTGAATTGGTGCTATTCCTGGTGTTTGCCTTGATTTGGTGCTATTGTGTTAGCTCAACTAGCAGCAGCATTGGTTGGGTAGTTTAGCCTGTTGTTTCTTTCAGTCTGCTTCAGTGTGGCTTTGGTTGGGTGTTTTGCTTCTTGGTTTGATTTGGTTGTTGGTCTGAATGGAGTTCATGGCAGGTGCTCATGCTGTTCCAGAGGGCTTCTTAGGTTGCTTATTTGGTGGCCTTGGTTGTAGGTGTATTCTATTCTTGATGTTTGTAGTGGTGGTGTCTACCAGTTGTGTGCTTGGGGTTGCCATCAGTCTGGGTCTTTGTGTGGTTTTGGTCTATTTTTCTCATTATTTTCTTGTTGGTTTCTCACAAACTCTGGGAGTGCTAGCAAATGATAGAATGGGTTTTTTGGTGCTAACCTAGTTGGGATGATTTAGCTCATTGTGATGCTTTACACTTCCTTTTATTTATTGATGTATTTTGTTTTGTACTTTGTGCTTGACTCTTACATCAATAAAGTTTCTTTTTTGCCGATCAAAAAAAAAAAAAAAGTTCAACAGTTAATCTGTGCTGCAAAATTCTATAATTGTCACTCAAAGAAATAGAAAACAGCCAATAATGATGCATTTTAGCATATACTACTTCAAGAGAACAGGAATCCAAAATAAACCAGTAAATTGTGAGAATAATAAAGCTAAAGCAAAGAGCAGACCCAAAGACTGGGATCCAACAATGAAACAAAGCAATCCCACATACTAGAAATATTCAAACACAACAAAATCACAATTTCATTTACCAAACACCCCTATTTCAGATGGCAGTGCTATCTTTAAGCATCCTCCTCATAACCCTCTTCCTCTTCATACTCCCCTTCCTCATCGCTAGCATCGTGATATTGCATCGATATTCTTTCGAGACCAAATCATTCATGTTGCTTTTAGCTTCTGTGAACTCCATCTCATCCATTCCCTCTCCAGTGTACCAATGCAAGAAAGCCTTCCTACGGAACATAGCTGTGAATTGCTCACTGACCCTCCTGAACATTTCTTGGATTGAAGTAGAGTTTCCAATAAAGGTTGAAGCCATCTTCAGACCCATTGGCTAGATGTCACAAACAGTGGACTTAACATTGTTTGGGATCCACTCAACAAAGTATGATAAGTTCTTGTTCTGTACATTAATCATTTGCTCATCGACGTCCTTCGTGCTCATTTTGCCACGAAACATGGCTGATGTTGTGAGGTAGCGGCCATGACGAGGATCTACAGCACACATCATGTTCTTGGCATCCCACATCTGTTGGGTGAGTTCAGGAACTGTAAGGGCACGGTATTGCTGAGACCTACGAGATGTAAGCGGTGCAAAGCCAACCATAAAGAAGTGGAGTCTTGGGAATGGAATGAGGTTGACAGCAAGCTTGCGGAGATCAGAGTTGAGCTGACCAGGAAACCGAAGGCAACAAGTGACACCACTCATGGTGGCAGAAATCAAGTGGTTCAGGTCTCCAACTAATCAAACAAGAAAACCATTAGTCTCAAATTCAAATGCTACCATTCTTAGAAACTGGTCATACTTTTTATAGACAAAATTCCCAAAACATAAAATCACAAAAGCTTGTATTTGTAGCTCTTTTACAGAGTGAGAATGGCATAACATTAAATGGTAACTTAGATAAAAGAATTGATATGATTGTGAAATGTCACAACTAGCATTTTGCTTTTGAGAAACAAACATACAAGGTTCTTAAAGGAGATGATACACATGAGATAGATAATATTTAGTGAATGAGAATAGTTTTATTTATTTTCTTTGTCTTGCATAATGTGGTGCCCCTCATTACTGTTTTCTTTTTTTACAAATAAATGATTTTAAAGTTTTACTCATCAGTCTCACCTTTTGTTTGACCAGCCAAGTGAATGCTAATGAACGAACAACTTTCTTTGGTTACAAGTCATAAACACATGTCAATTTTTTTTGTCCATAATATATTTGCTCACCTATTGGAATGTTTGCATTTTTGTCCATGATATATTTGCTCACCTATTGGAATGTGTGCATTTATGATGTATAAAATATTAGAATTGTTGTTATGGTTAATTAATATGCATGTTCATGTATACATAATATATATTTAGGAGAAGTACACAAAATGGACAAGAGTTGGATTGATTTGCCCAATAGGATGTCGAGAGAATACATGAATGGGATCGATTGATTTCTAGTGTTTGCATACACCAATAGGGCTACAAGTTCGATAATTTGTTGTCCATGTAGGAAATGCGAGAATCGCTATCATCTTGTCTGAGATAGTCTGCGAGAGCACTTGATTTCAAATGGCATTCTAAAGAAATACAAACATTGGATTGATCATGGAGAGTCGTATACTTCTGTGCATGGTAATCGAGATAATGAAGCCTTAGTGAATGAAAACATTAGGGATGATATGGTAGGAATGATACACGATGTTACTGGTATTTCAGTTCCTAGTACAAGTGTTGTAGGTGATGAACCACAGGCACCAACTAATCCCAATGTAGCAGAACCACTTGCAACTGATCTGCAGTTAGGTCCAGATGTGGAGATTGAAAATTATTTCAAACTTTTAGAGGATGCTCAGAGTGAATTGTATCCGGGTTGTCAGAAGTTCACATCTTTGTCATTCATTGTTCGACTTTTACATATGAAGGTGCTAAATCAATGGAGTGACACTTCTGTTACCATGTTACTTGAGTTGTTGAATGAAGCTTTCTCTGAGTGTGCGAAACTTCCTGATTCTTACTATAAAGCTCAAAAGATCACTACAGATTTGGGCTTCACATATGAAACGTGGGATTTATGCCCCAATAGTTATATGTTGTTTTGAAATGGATACATCAATCTTGATAAATGTGTCATATGCAAAAGTTCTAGGTGGAAACAAAATGGAGCTGATAGTTCAAATGTTCCTCGTGGAAGCGGTAAACAGATACCCTCTAAACAGATGAGGTATTTCCCTTTGAAGCAAAGATTGCAGAGATTGTATATGTCATCAAAAACAGCCAAGCTCATGAAATGGCATGCAGAGGAACGACAAGATGATGGTGTCTTAAAACATCCTGCTGACTCCCTTGCATGGAAAGATTTTGACCGTCGAAATACTGACTTGGTTGATGATTGTCGAAGTGTAAGGCTTGGGTTAGCATCTGATAGTTTTAACCCATTCAGATCGATGAACATAGTTCATAGCACCTAGCCTGTTGTTCTCATTCCATACAACTTACCACCATTGATGTGCATGAAACAACCATTTTTTATTTTGTCTACACTTATCGATGGCCCAAAAGGACCTGGTGACAAAATTGATGTGTATATGCAACCGTTGATTGAGGAGTTGAAGGAACTATGGACTGACGGTGTCTCTACATTTGATACATCAACAAATCAAATGTTTCAAATGCATGCAGCTTTGTTATGGACAATTAGTGATTTTCCAACATATGCGAACTTGTCAGGATGGAGCATGAAAGGAGAATATGCATGTCCATGTTGCAATAAGGAAACTAGATCGTGTTGGTTGAAACATGGTAGGAAACATTCATATTTAGGTCATCGCAGATTACTATCTAGTGGTCATAAATTTTGAAAGGATAAAGTATCATTTGATAGTACTCGGGAATTGAGTCTCAAACCGAGATTGTTATTTGGATCAGAGATTTTGCTACAAGTAGAGTCTGAGGGTATCTTAACCCAATATAGGC
Source organism: Camellia lanceoleosa (assembly GCA_025200525.1). Classification (NCBI taxonomy): domain Eukaryota; kingdom Viridiplantae; phylum Streptophyta; class Magnoliopsida; order Ericales; family Theaceae; genus Camellia; species Camellia lanceoleosa. The sequence goes on along the minus strand of CM045766.1, from coordinate 108,477,527 downwards.
TGGATGACCTTAAAGAGAGGCATAGGAGACAAGTGGAAAGGGAGAAAGCTGGACCTCGCACTCCTAGTTGGAAAAAAAAGAGTATATTTTTTGAATTGCCATATTGGGAGCACAATCTAATAAGACATAACCTTGATGTGATGCATATAGAGAAGAATGTGTGTGACAATGTATTATGGACAATACTGGGGGTTGTAAGGAAATCCAAGGATAATGTCAATGCTCGGCACGATCTGCAAGAAATGAATATTAGAAAACCCCTACAATTGCAGTCAAGAGGGACGAATAAAGCTTATTTGCCACCAACACAATTCATAATGACCAAGGATGAGAAATATTTGTTCTTGAAAATGCTTAAGGACGTTAAAGTTCCTAACGGGTATTCATCAAATATCTCTCGTCGCGTACGATTACAGCATAGAAGCATTTTGGGTCTAAAGAGCCACGATAGTCATATTCTGATGCAACAACTTATTCCTTTGGGTGTACGAGGATTGTTGCCTATGAATGTTGTTCAAGCCTTGATTGAATTAAGTAATTTCTTCAAACAATTGTGTTCCAAAGTAAATCGTCAAACAGATGTAGCAAATATCTAAGGTCGTATAGCACTAACACTTTGTCATTTGGAGAAAATATTTCCACCAGCTTTTTTTGATATAATGGAGCATCTGCTTATACACCTAGGTGATGAAGCATTGGTGGCTAGAGCGATTCAATTTCAATAGATGTATCCAATTGAGAGATATCTTCTTACTTTAAAGCAATATGTACGTAATCGGGCTCATCCAGAAGGTTCAATGGCTAAAGGTTATCTCATGGAAGAATGCATGAATTTTTGCTCTCAATATCTTAATGATGTGGAAACTAAATTGAATCGGCCTGTAAGGAACTACAATGGTGCAGCTAATATAGGTCATGCTGTTGGTGAAACCACAACTTTCAACCTTGGTCATACTTCTTATGTACAGTGTCATCGATATATCTTGTTTAATACGAAAGCAGTTGAACCATTCCTAAAGTAGGTACCCCTCTTACTTAATATTTGACAAGTTTTTTTTGTTTTTTATTACATTTCAAATATTAATTTGTAATTGATAATTTTCAATGTATATAGGAAACACCTTGAAGAACTTAAGATGAAAATGCCTCGTGCTGATGATCATCAACTCCGAAATGAACATTTCAAAACTTTTCACACTTAGTTAAAGAACATGTATGTATGGACAAATCTAGCTATAGATTGCAACTTAGGTCAATTTGCATTTTGAATTTGCTTTCATGTTTTAAATAGGTTCACACTTTGCGAAGGACTGATAATGCCACATTTTCCGAAGAGATTCATATATTGGCAAATGGTCCTCATATCGGAGCAAGAAGGTTCACCGGTTACATAACTAATGGGTTCCATTTTCGGGTCAAGTCTATGGATGACCATCGAGCCAGTCAAAATTCTGTTGTAGCTTTGAAAGCAGCTACTATTAGTTATGCAAGCTGGAAGGACAAAAATCCTCGTGTGGGGGCTGTATACTATTATGGACAAGTGACAGATATCATTGAAATCCAGTACACCAATGCAATGAAGTATGTATTGTTCAAGTGTGACTGGATAGACAATGTTCGGGGTAAGAAAGAAGATAATTTCAAGTTCACATTGATTAACTTCAACCATTTGTTATATCGAGATGATCAAATCACCAATGAACCTTTCATCTTGGTATCCCAAGCTGAGCAAGTTGGGTATGTTGCAGACCCTATAGAATCAGATTGGCAAGTGGTTGTGAAGATGTCTCAAAGGGGTTTATTTGATATGTATTCTATTGATCCAGAAACTGAGCCATATATGAGTCAACAATTAGAAGAAAATATAATGGTCCGTGATGAAGAAGTTGGCTGGGTGAGGGAAGTCGTAGAAGGAGAAATTGTTGATGTTGAAATAAGAGAGAATTAAGATATTTTGTAATAATTTTTGGATTATGTAATGACACAGTAAATTTTCATGCTTTAATGACTTGCATATTTGGGCATGTTACTTTATTTAACAATTTTATGTGCTTCCAATTTATTTATTATGTTTGTTTTGTATTTACATTATTAACTCCAAACGATTCTCTATATTTTCAATTGTATTTGTTACAGCTTGTTATGGCACGGAAGAGGAAGCTTAATAATCCCTCTCGCACTATGGCTGATGTTTTGCGTATGCCGACACAATCACCACCACCACCATCACAGCCATCAATATAGCCACCACCACTATCACAGCCATCGATATAGCCACCACCACCATTACAACCACCAATACAGCCACCACCACCATCCCAGCCACCGATACAGCCACCACCATTATCACAATTGTCTCAACCAATGTTGTCTTCACAGGCCACCACAGGTATACAAATTTGTTATGTACTTAAATTATATTAATTAAATTATTTCATTTTCACTATACATAAACTTTCTAATTTCATATGCTAGGACCAACGACTTCTTCATATCCCACCTCAGGTACAGGTTTGTTTTCATGTATTTAATTTATGCTTTAATTTATATGTTGTTTATTATATTCTGATATAATTTGTTTATTCTTATATTGTGTTCCAAATCCAGTGACTGATTCACAAGCCAACTCAGGTATAACAAATGGCTATGTATCTAATTACATTAATTTAACTACAAGTTATTTATTATCAATTTTTGTAATATGTGTTTTTTTTTCCATTACTCCTCACATGCCCTACAGGTTCTTTATCTTCCCCCTGAGGTCGAGGATTTGTGAAAGGCATTAAAGATTGGGGTACGGGCAAGAAGTTGGCCATTGATTTCCACTCCGACTTCAATCCTACGGGAGATAATGAGTCTAAGTTAACTAGCCAACTTGGGTTCATGGTACGTAATGGGAACATTTTTTTCTCTTACGTACGTTGATTGGACCGAAGTGCCTATTGATGTTCTTGAGTCAATATGGGCGGATGTTAAGGTAAAAACATATTTACTAAATTGTTCAATTATATTATTAATTGAACTAATGATTTAAATTGTACTGTAGGATAATTTACAAATTTGTCCGGAGCGGTACAAACCACGTTGCTTGAAAAAGTGCAATGACTTGTGGAAGGATCACAAAAGCAAGATTAAGAATAAGTATTTTAAGCCTAACAAGGATCGTACTAATATCAAAGACATGGTGCCTCCGCAAATTGTTCCAGAACAGTGGAATGATCATGTTGATTATTGGAAGACTAAGAAAGTAGAGGTATATAAAATAAGTTAATTACAAAGCACGTATCTTTAGAAAAAATTATTAACTTTGTATACTTGCGACTTACATTTATGCAAACTTTATAGGACATTGCAGTCCACAATGCTGGAAGTCATTCCTTTCATTATATTAATCATATGACAGGACGTACTTCATTCACTCAAATTCGAAGAAAGGTATATATTATTTAAGTAGATATCAATATGAATGTAAATTACTGCGATAATAATTAATTTTTGAATTTTCAAATGGTTGCTGATGGGTTGCCCACGGATAAAATGAGTGTTTGGAAATATACACGCAATCAAACTGACCCTGATATTAGGCAAACCATGGTATTTTCAAATCCTTAAATTTGTATTTATATTTGATTTTGTTTGAACTACCTAATTATATGTACTTGTTATTTTAATTTACAGGATGAGTTTGAGCACCAATTGTCCATGTTGCCTGAAGATTACCGCACTACCGAAGATGCTCGAGACAGTGTTTTCCACAACGTGGTCAGTGAAGATACGCATTGATATTGTCGTACTTACAGCAAGGATGTGCCTTGGAGCATGGTGTATGGAGATAAATCTAAGTCATCATAGTCAGGATCTTAGTCATCGATTGTTGTTGAGATCACAAAGCAGGTTCATACGGAGTTGAGACAAGAGCTGAGGGATGAGATTAGAGAGAAAATAAGGGAGGAGATGCGAACAGAGCTTTCGACATAGACACAAGAAATGAAAGCTAAAATGTTGGCTATTGTGTCCCACGAAGGGAGTACAAATCACAACAAACAAGTTCGGTATAAATAAATGTTTTATAAATATCTAATTATAGCACAATTGTATCATTGAATATAAATACAATTAACAAAGAATACCATGAATATCATAGGTACCAGATGCATTGAGTGGACACCGTGAACCTACGGATTATGACGCCGATGAGAACCCACATATACCACCACCAAATGATAAGGTAAACTTTCAAACAACTTGAAAACTTGCCGTTTGTCAAAATTTGTCGATTTGTAACTTTTTCTCCAAACTGGTTGACACACTAAAATGCTCAAACGGATTCGGATGTCAATGGAACTTGACACGCACAACATACTAGGCACACATGACTTGTAGGAGAAGACGGGACTCGAAACCGATTCCCGGTTTTGAATCTAGAGCCTAATTTTCGTTAATTAAAACTTGTTACTTAATAACTTTTTTTCAAACCGGTTGATACACTAAAATGCCCAAATGGGTTCGGATGTCAACGAAACTTGACACACACAACATACTAGCCACACATGACTTGTAGGAGAAGACGAGACCCGAAACCGATTCCCGATTTTGAATCTAGAGCCTAATTTCAGTTTATGAAAACTTATGAGTTGATAACTCTTTTTCAAACTGGATGACGCACTAAAATGCTCAAACGGGTTCGGATGTCAACGGAACTTGACACGCACAACATACTAGGCACACATGACTTGTAAGAGAAGACAGGACTTGAAACCGATTCCCGGTTTTGAATCTAGAGCCTAATTTCAGTTTATGAAAACTTATTAGTTAATAACTCTTTTTCAAACCGGTTGACACACTAAAATTCTCAAACGAGTCCGGATGTCAACGAAACTTGACACGCACAACATACTAGGCACACATGACTTGTAAGAAAAGACGGGACTCAAAATCGATTCCCGATTTTGAATCTAGAGCCTAATTTCCGTTAATGAAAACTTGTTACTTAATAACTCTTTTTCAAACCGATTGATACACTAAAAAGCCCAAATGGGTCCGGATGTCAACGAAACTTGATACACACAACATACTAGCCACACATGACTTGTAGGATAAGACGGAACTTGAAACCGATTCTCGGTTTTTAATCTAGAGCCTAATTTTCATTAATGAAAACTTGTTACTTGATAACTCTTTTTCAAACCGGTTGACACACTAAAATGCTCAAACGGGTTCGGATATCAACGAAACTTCACACGCATAACATACTAGGCACACATGACTTATAGGATAAGACAGAACTCAAAATCGATTCCTGGTTTTCAATCTAGAGCCTAATTTTCGTTAATGAAAACTTGTTACTTAATAACTCTTTTTCAAACTGATTGACACACTAAAATGCCCAAACGGGTTCGAATGTCAACGAAACCTAACACACACAACATGCTAGGCATACATGACTTGCAGGATAAGACGAAACTCGAAACTGATTCCCGGTTTTGAATCTAGAGTCTAATTTCCATTTATGAAAACTTGTTGCTTATTATCTCTAAATCGGTTGACACACTAAAATGCTCAAACGGGTTTGGATGTAAACCAAACTTCACACGCACAACATACCAGCCACACATGACTTGTAGGATAAGATGGAACTCGAAACCGATTCCCGATTTTGAATATAGAGCCTAATTTCCATTTATCAAAACTTGTTACTCAATAACTCTTTTTCAAACCGGTCGACACACTAAAATGCTCAAACGGGTTCGAATGTCAGCGAAACCTGACACGCACAACATTCTAGGCACACATGACTTGTAGGAGAAAACGGGACTCGTAACCAATTCCCGGTTCTGAATCTAGAGCCTAATTTCCGTTAATGAAAACTTGTTACTTAATAACTCTTTTTCAAACCGATTGACACACTAAAATGCTCAAACGGGTTCGGATGTCAACGAAACTTGACACACACAACATACTAGCCACACATGACTTGTAGGATAAGACGGAACTCAAAATCGATTCCCAGCTTTGAATCTAGAGCCTAATTTCCGTTAATGAAAACTTATTACTTAATAACTCTTTTTCAAACCGGATGACGCACTAAAATGCTCAAACGGGTTCGGATGTCAACGAAATTTGACACGCACAACATACTAGGCACACATGACTTGTAGGATAAGACGGAACTCCAAACCGATTCCCGATTTTGAATCTAGAACCTAATTTCCGTTAATGAAAACTTGTTACTTAATAACTCTTTTTCAAATCGGTTGATACACTAAAATGCCCAAATGGGTTCGGATATCAACAAAACTTGACACACACAACATACTAGCCACACATGACTTGTAGGATAGGACGGAACTCGAAACCAATTCCCGATTTTTAATCTAGAGCCTAATTTCCGTTAATGAAAACTTGTTACTTAATAACTCTTTTTCAAACCGGTTGACACACTAAAATGCTCAAACGGGTTCAGATATCAACGAAACTTGACACACACAACATACTAGCCACACATGACTTGTAGGATAAGACGGGACTCGAAACCAATTCCCGGTTTTGAATCTAAAGCCTAATTTTCGTTAATGAAAACTTATTACTTAATAACTCTTTTCCAAACCGGATGACGCACTAAGATGCTCAAACGGGTTCGGATGTAAACGAAACTTGACACGCAAAACATCCTAGGTACACACGACTTGTAGGAGAAGACGGGACTCGAAACCGATTCCCGATTTTCAATCTATAGCCTAATTTCCGTTAATGAAAACTTGTTACTTAATGACTCTTTTTCAAACTGGTTGACACACTAAAATTCTCAAACGGGTTCGGAAGTCAGCGAAACTTGACACACATAACATACTAGGCACGCATGACTTGTAGGCTAAGACGAAACTAGAAACCGATTCCCAGTTTTCAATCTAGAGCCTAATTTTCGTTAATGAAAACTTGTTACTTAATAACTCTTTTTCAAACCGGTTGACACACTAAAATGCTCAAACGGGTTCGGATGTCAACGAAACTTCACACGCACAACATACTAGGCACACATGACTTGTAGGATAAGACAAAAATCAAAACCGATTCCCGGTTTTGAATCTAGAGCCTAATTTCTGTTTATGAAAACTTGTTACTTAATAACTCTAAACCGATTGACACACTAAAATGCTCAAACGGGTTCGGATGTCAACGAAACTTGACACGCACAACATACTAGCCACACATGATTTGTAGGATAAGACGGAACTCGAAACCGATTCCCGATTTTGAATCTAGAGCCTAATTTTCATTTATGAAAACTTGTTACTTAATAACTCTTTTTCAAACCGGTTGACACACTAAAATGCTCAAACTAGTTCGAATGTCAGCGAAACTTGAGACACACAACATACTAGGCACACATGACTTGTAGGAGAAGACGGGACTCGAAACTGATTCTCGGTTTTGAATCTAGAGCCTAATTTTTGTTAATGAAAACTTGTTACTTAATAACTCTTTTTCAAAGCGATTGACACAGTAAAATGCTCAAACGGGTTCAGATATCAATGAAACTTGACACACACAACATACTAGCCCCACATGACTTGTAGGATAAGACGGGACTCGAAACCGATTCCCGATTTTTAATCTAGAGCCTAATTTTCGTTAATGAAAACTTATTACGTAATAACTCTTTTTCAAACCGGATGACGCGCTAAAATGCTCAAACGGGTTCGCATGTAAACGAAACTTGACACGCACAACATACTAGGCACACATGACTTGTAGGAGAAGACGAGACTTGAAACTGATTCGCGATTTTCAATCTAGAGCCTAATTTCTGTTAATGAAAACTTGTTACTTATTGAATCTTTTTCAAACCTATTGACACACTAAAATTCTCAAACGGGTTCAGATGTCAACGAAACTTGACACGCACAACATACTAGGCACACATGACTTGTAGGATAAGACGAAATTAGAAACCGATTCCCGGTTTTCAATCTAGAGCCTAATTTTCGTTAATGAAAACTTGTTACTTAATAATTCTTTTTCAAACCGATTGACACACTAAAATGCTTAAACGGGTTCGGATGTCAACGAAACTTCACACGAACAACATAATAGGCACACATGACTTATAGGATAAGACGAAACTCGAAACCAATTCTCGGTTTTGAATCTAGAGCCTAATTTCCGTTTATGAAAATTTGTTACTTAATAACTCTAAACCGGTTGACGCACTAAAATGCTCAAATGGGTTCGGATGTCAACGAAACTTGACACGCACAACATACTAGCCACACATGACTTGTAGGATAAGACAGAACTCGAAACTGATTTTCGGTTTTGAATCTAGAGCCTAATTTCCATTTATGAAAACTTGTTACTTAATAACTCTTTTTCAAACCGGTTGACACACTAAAATGCTCAAACTGGTTCGAATGTCAGCGAAACTTGACACGCACAACATACTAGGCACACATGACTTGTAGGAGAAGACGGGACTCGAAACTGATTCCCGATTTTGAATCTAGTGCCTAATTTCCATTAATGAAAACTTGTTACTTAATAACTCTTTTTCAAACCGGTTGACACACTAAAATGCTCAAACGGGTTCGGATGTCAACGAAACTTGGCACACACAACATACTAGCCACACATGACTTGTAGGATAATACGGAACTTGAAGCCGATTCTCAACTTTGAATCTAGAGCCTAATTTCCGTTAATGAAAACTTATTACTTAATAACTCTTTTTTAAACCGGAAGACGCGCTAAAATGCTTAAACGGGTTCGGATGTCAATGAAACTTGACACGCACAGCATACTAGGCACACATGACTTGTAGGATATGACTGAACTCCAAACCAATTCCCAGTTTTCAATCTAGAGCCTAATTTCTGTTAATGAAAACTTGTTACTTAATAATTCTTTTTCAAACCGGTTGACACACTAAAATGCTCAAACGGGTTCGGATGTCAACGAAACTTGACACGCACAACATACTAGGTACACATGACTTGTAGGATAAGACGGAACTCAAAACCGATTCCCGATTTTCAATCTAGAGCCTAATTTCTGTTAATGAAAACTTATTACTTAATAACTCTTTTTCAAACCGGTTGACACACTAAAATGCTCAAATGGGTTCGGATGTCAACGAAACTTGACACGCACAACATACTAGGCACACATGACTTGTAGGATAAGACGAAACTCGAAACCAATTCCCGATTTTGAATCTAGAGCCTAATTTCCATTTATGAAAACTTGTTACTTATTAACTCTAAACCGGTTGACACACTAAAATGCTCAAACGGGTTCGGATGTCAACGAAACTTCACACGCACAACACACTAGCCACACATGACTTGTAGGATAAGATGGAACTCAAAATCGATTCCCGATTTTGAATCTAAAGCCTAATTTCCGTTAATGAAAACTTGTTACTTAATAACTCTAAACCGGTTGACACACTAAAATGCTCAAACGGGTTTGGATGTCAACGAAACTTGACACGCGCAACATACTTGGCACACATGACTTGTAGGAGTATACAGAACTCGATCAAAACTTCTTCTTTACAAACTCTTTTTGGGTTTATTCGATTATTGTTATAGATTATAGCTCAATGTGTACAATCATTGCCTATTTTTAATAGTATTATCATCATTGTAGGATGTAATTAAAGTTTCTTTAGAGAGTCTGTAATACCAAGAGTCCAATTGGCAGAGGGACTTCTTATTAGTGTTGATCCGTTGTGTAAAATTAATGGAGTTCCAATTGGCCCTGGATTTTGCAAAGTTTTTGTTTTAAAACCGAACAAGTTGAACGCTGTTTTGGAAACAACATCTCGATGTCTAGGAACAGTTGGAGAAGCTGTGGGAAGATATATTGTGTGGCGCTCGATTCATGTATATGTTACAATCTTATTTATTTATTTATTGAAGTAAATATCAAATGTTTTACATTTTCTGTAACCTTGAAATTAATTATATTGTAAATGATTTTTTTTTTTTGGTTTTTTTTTGCAGGTGCAACCTTTTTGAGTACGTGATGATATCTTCGCATATCAATATTAGAGTTTACAATCTTATTTATTTATTTATTTTTTTGAAAAAAATATCAAATGTTTTACATTTTCTGTAAGCTTGAAAATAATTATATTGTAAATGATGAATTTTTTTTTTCTTTTTTGTTTCTTTTTGCATATGCAAACCTTTTGAGTACGTGATATCTTCGCATATCGATATAGGAGCTTACTATTGATATCAAAACAAGCTACATTATATCTGTTTTTATTTTTTTATTTTTTTATTTCTATTGTCGATACTAAAAATTTGAGTTCTTAAATTTCAAAAATTATCAGTATTGTTAGAGGTTATTTTATATATTTTTGTAAATAATATTTGATTGACAATTGTTACAAGGTACATATATTATTCTTGGTATATGATTTTTTGAATATGAATTTGGATGTGGATGTGGATGTGGATATGGATGTATTTTTAAAAATATTATAATTTGTATAGGAAATATTTAATAAAATATGATTTTATAAAAAATAATTTTATTGCGACAATAATAAACCATTGCTAATGTAATTCTCATTTCCTTATATTTTATTAGCAACGGGTTAACCTGTCGCATATACATATTAGTTCCAATCTTTTGCGACGGTTTAAACTGTTGCCAATACAGTATTAACTTAATACTACTTTTTTGGCGACGTTTTAGACCGTCGCTAATAATACCTTTTGCGACGGCAAATACCGTCGCTAAAAAAGGTTTTTTGCGACGGCAATCAACATCGTCACTAAAAATGCTATTTTTTTCCCCTTTTTTTGTGTCAGGTGAAACCATCGCAAAAACTATTGATTAGCTGGCGCTACAAGAATGCGACAGTTTGTAACCGTCGCAAATACTTTTTGTCATGCCCCATTCTGCCACCCCCCATTTTCCGTCGCTGCTCCGTCGCAAAAAATCTTTTGCAACGATATATGGACCTTTTGTGACGTTTGAGACCGTCGCAAAAAGTCCGATTTTTAGTAGTGACAATGCCACCATTCGAAAGTCACATATGCTACTAAAAGATCAAAGTCATCCTTCGAAAGTGCTTACGACATCTCTTCAAACCAAATCCAAAGAGTTGGATTACTATGAAATTAGTTTGGCATTTTAATTAGCCATTAGTGGCTATAAAATGATATTTCAATGAATACATATAACAATACAACCATTTATCCTTTGAAAATAGGTTTAACAACCATCACATGTTCTTAATAACACGCTTCAAAGTGTCTTGGGACATGCTTCGAAGGTAACCACAAAACCAAATGGTGATGGTTTTATGGATCAACTAATAACCATATTTTTTGCCCAATATATTGCACTAACGAAATATTATTTATTAGCCATTCTATCAAAGTCAACATTTGATGTGATTCACAAATCCAAAAAGAATTTTGAACAACAAAAAGTCATAGTATAGTGTGACTATGAAAATTCACACTTTTTGATACTTTGAAAAATGTCAAAAATTTTGAATTCATGAATAGTGGCTTGTTCATTATTCTTGACCATGTTTGGTTTAAAAACATGACTTTCACCGAATTAATTTTCATAATTATTTGGCAAAGTGGGATGTTTTCCATTTCAGCCATTAATGGCTTATGAAAATCTCCCATAGATATGTTATTTTCATGACTTTGACTCTCTAAAAATTAGTTTTTGGACCCCCCGAGCCATGCACGGAACATCATTCTTAGCCAAATTTCGCTCAAGAACATGCTCTCTCGTTATGTTAATTTCATAATTTGGCTCTTTAAAAACGGCATTTTGAACCCCCTGACCAATTGATGAAATCAACTCTTTGCTTTTGCTATTTTCAACTATAGAAACATTCTAAAAAAATTTACCAATTCCGGCCATTAAAGCCTCAGTTAAAGACTTGGTAGTGAGAGTTGACAACTCATCATTCCATTGGTGAATTTTCATATCAAGTTGATTAATTTCTGTAATTAAATGGTATCTTTTTTCTTCCAACAAATAATATTGTAAGGGATGAAAGTTTATTTCATCAAGAAAATGAATCTCTTTTTAAAGATCCAAAATTTTTTGTTTACGCCAAAAGATTTCATCTAGGCAATTTGGAATGGACAAATCCAATTTATTTTTTATTTCTTACGCTTGAAGTCCCATTAGGCGTGCCAAAAATTGTTGGCTTATTTTTCTTACAAAGGAAAATATTATAAATGCAAGCGTTCCAGCAAGGATTGAAAAATCCTTACAGATTAAATTCAAGCCAATTATCAAGTGATTGTGTTAATAGTTCTTTTGCCTCAATAAAGAGAACTTCAAAATTACCAAGTGTAGAGAAAAGAAAAATTAAAAGAAGAATAAAGGAGACAGAGAAAAATGATTGAGTGAACAATCAAACTAATCATTAATTTATCTTTACTCCTATGTTTCGAAAAGGAAATGCACAAAATAAAGTGCAGAGAACTTACTTCTACTCCTATGCTTCGAAAATGAAGTACATAAAATAAAGGTATCAGGATTCTCTAGAGTTTGGTTTCCTGAAGTGATCCCTGAAGTGGGTGATCCAATGGTTCCAAATGAAACTAACCAAAACGACGTCGTTTTGGTAGAAATTTCCAAAAAAAAAAAAAAATTGCTTTAACTCAAAATTTGCTTTAATTCAACACAAGGGGCAAAGATGAAATTTTTTTTGATGTTTACCTTCTGCAAGATCTTAAGTTCTTCACAAGCATTCCACTTCATCTTCTTGATAGCATAGATCACTCTATCAATACAACCTTTATACACAGACCCTTGAATCACCCACCTCTCATCAAACCCATCAGTTGCTAGTCTCAGTTCTTCAATCCCAAACACTTTATACTTATCCAAACAATCTGACATATCAGCCACAAATTTCACATCCAAAGCCTTTCTTCCCTTAACCATTTTCTCTCCCTCTCCATCTCTCTCCACCATCCCTTTCCTCTTCTTCCATGTATTTTCTCTGTAACCAAACAACCCACAAACCAAAACCAGCAAAATCCCACAAACCCCCAACCCAAGTGAGATTTGGATAAGAAAAACTTGTGGTGGTGTTGATTGTATTGCAAGAACAAGTTAGGGGGATAAAGAGGGGTTGGGAGGGGAGGAGAGGGGTCATGAGGTTGGAGATGTTGTTGGGGTTGGAGATCATGAGGCAGCAGAGAGAGAAGGTTCTCTCTCTCTCTCTCTTCCCCGTCATTTTGCTTCATATCAAATTTGCAAGAAGGAATTTTGAATTAAAGCAATTTTTTTTTTTTTTTTTAAAATTACTAACCAAAACGACGTCGTTTTGGTTAGTTTCATTTGGAACCTTTGGATCACCCCACTTCAGGGATCACTTCAAGAAACCAAACTCTAGAGGATCCTGATACAAAATAAAGTGCAGAAAATTAAGTGTATGAAATATAAATGAAAAGAAAAATAGAAATCAATTGTCTTTGATTTTAGTTTTAGATCTTTTACAATGTAACCATGAATGACTATTTATAAGTAAACATTTGTAGGAAAAAATTACCTAAAACTATCCACTCTTCCACCTCCTCCATTTCATACTCCATGATTTTCCATAACTTCCTTCAACCTCCACTTCATGTTCTCCACTTTGTTCTCCATCATCTTTCCACATTTCATAACTTCTCATAACCTCTAAATGAGTAGGATGATGCCACATGTCCTGCAATTATATAAATAATAAATAATAATAAAATTACAGAATTATAGAGCCAATAGAATGGAGAGGTCTTGATCTATGTCTTAAGTGGTTTTTGGTTATAACCCTTAGTTATCACTAAAGTTATAACCGATTGACCTATTGTGCTTATTATTTTGGTTATGACAAAAGAGATTTTTTTATTATACCTTAGTGTTTGGTTATGACTCAATCTTTTTAGTTATGTTTTGAAAATGATTTAGTTATGACATTTGCATTTAATACACACCCCAAAAAAGGATATGTATGCATAATCTGTAAAAAATATATATTAAAATATGTTAAAATTCTAGAATAGGTGAATCACCCTGTTCGGTTTTGAATTTTCAAAAATAATTTTTTGAGTTTTCAATTCGTATTTTTATATTTTTAAAAATATTTTAATTATTCACGCAAAAAAAATATTTTAATCATTTTTTTAAAAAAATTTTAGATCCACTTAATCTTAATATACTTAAAAAGTAAAAAAATTATACAAAAATCTTTTTAAAAAATTCATCAAATACAACAAAAAATGAAAATGTATTAAATTTTTGTATTTTTTTTGTATTTGGTAATTTTTTTAAAATTTTTTTTACAAATATTATACTTTTTAAACTTGTTTAAATTAGTTGTATCTAAAATAAAATAAAATAAAATAATTGGGTAAAATATTTAAAAAATTCACTAAAAATAAAAAAAATTACAAAAACCAAAAAAACTTAATTATTTGAAATGTGGATTCAATTTTATGGAACCAAACATGGTGTTATGAATATTTTAGCATTAGTGCTTTTTATTAACAATTTTTATGTTGTATTTTGGATTATTAATTTAGATAAAAATTTGAAATAGAAAAACAGAAATAAAAAAATTAGCATATATATATTTCATTCATATTTAAAGTTTTATCTATACAAAGAATAACTTGCAATTAGAGAAGCATGGAATTCTTTCACAATTTGTTCCGTTTGAATTACGAATTTGAATATAAATTTAAAATAATAAATAGAAATAAAGAAAAAATTTAACTTATATTTCATTTATAATTTTCTTATAATTTTTAATTTTCTTTTCAAATTCCTACATAAATTTATTATTCAAATACAATTTTAGGTTCATGATTAGCAAGTTCCATTAAAAATATACGATTATGAGTGCCAAAATTTCCTCTCATATCATATGGTTGGATTTGCCTTTTACCGAGCATCTCCAATGTTTACGGGTTTTTTTTTTTTTTTTTTTTTTAATGAATTGGATTGGGTTATATTAGGCTATTGTTACATTTCAAACAGTGTTTAAAAAATAGAAAATTTTATGAGACACATTTTTTTTTGAGGGTTGTGCATCATATGTCCAGTAATGATGTTTGTAATCTTTCGTTATAATTTATTGTGTTGTTGAAGAGGTCGTCAATCTCAATGGAATGAGTGGATAGCATTGTTCGGTTGTTTTGGGTATTGATCCGATCCCATCTCGATAATTTAAACCGTTCAACCTGTAAAACTCGTCGAATACATCATCCCTGCAAAAAATTAAATTAATCGGATATCAATAGATATTTCATTAGATCACATTTCCGTCAATATGCATGCGTAATTTTTAAAATAAATTGTGATAAAAATATGATTTGATCAAGTGGATATCCATATCCGATCGCTGTGATTTTTTTCAAAGATGATATACACGATGAGCTCTACACATTGGATTATCGAGATGGGCCTAAATCAAAGCCCTAAACAATCGAACAACGCTCTCCAATTACATTAAATTTAATAACTAAAATATTCTTTTTTCTGTCAATTTTACTTAACAAAAATAGGCGAATGGTTTAGATTAAAATCAAATCAAATCAAAAGATTAAAATTTAAATTAAAAAAATTAAAAACTCAAAATTTATTTTGTTGCAAACCTCAAACTCTAGGATTTTTTTTTTTAATTGTCATTTTTTTTTATTTTTTATAGTGAGATCTGTAATTTTTTATGATCATATATTATCCTACTTTATTAGAGGTGATAAATAATTATTAATGTGGAACAATATCATATCCTATGAAAAGTCAAAAATGGTCGCTACAATAATAAAGTAGGATAAAATTCCTCTAGAATCTTGTACCTAACATGAATTATTGAATTGATAATTCATATATTAATCTTCTTTCAACAATATTGTACCTTTCAGCCAGCTGTCAAGACAATAAATTTAACCCCACAAAAAATTAAAAATTGATTGTTAAAACCAGTGGACTGTAGGTCCATTTTGTAATTCCGCCATTAAGCTCTTTCCTCCTTTCAAAAAAAAAAAAAAAAAACTTGCACAAATCTAGAGAGAGAGAGAGAGAGAGAGAGATGGAGGTTGAACATTGCAACTGTACGGGTGCGAAATATTCTCTGCTTTTCGTATTCCTTGGACATCAAGCTTCTCGTGACGACGTCTGATCCTGCGACACAGAAACAGTGAGCTGCCGGCAGTGGTGTGCCGGATAGACCCTCCGACGATCAAGTCAGACCACTTGAGGAAGAAAAAGGCTATCAGAGAGAGAGAGGGTTTTGGGGGGGAGTGAATTCGCATACCTCTAACGTTCGTCTTCTTCCCTATTTCTAGGCTGGCCATGCAGCCCCAAGATTGTGCGCGCACTACCTCTGCTGTCCTTCCCTGGACAGGTGGCAATACTTGCCTCTCACCACCTTACGCGTGTAAAGGCCTAGTACTCTCACCAGTACACACAAAACTGTCCAACGGTATTGAGGCGTGCGTGGAGCAGATGTCCTCTCCCTCACGCTATTGGCCTAGGTGGCACACCTAAACCGGTGTACCACGACCGGCCTATTGCTCGTGTAGAATGGCCACCATAAACACACGACCGGACAATGTGTCGTCGGCTAGTACCTTGGCACAAAGGGCCAAAGGGAGATGCTCACGGCCGATCTATTTATGACCGGTCCTCCTGATTGCCCGACCGTGAAGCACGCTGGACTCCCACCGTTCTTCATTCATCCGAAATTATCTGGAATTTGCCCATCTCGGCTAACCGGTCAAAGGTATGCCGGCCTTTGCCCCATCCATGATTCGGCCAGAAGCTATCCGTGGCAGCCTTGCCATTCGATTGCGTCCCCTCGAATGTCGCAAGTCACGGCCCGAGCTTAGCTTGCGCCTGGGCAACCGTTCTCCTCGGCCGAGCAGAACAGAATCACACCGCTTAGTAGTAGGGGTAGTACGGCGTAGCGTAAAAAGTCATCGTCCCGCCCATTTTTTAGTTCGGTCGTACTAACGATGCAAATCTCCCCTCTCAATTGCCCCTTAAACCCATCCGAGCTATCGTGATTGGGTTTACCTCTGTGACCGAGCACGATTTTGGACATATCAGTCACCGAGATGCCCCATTTGGCTGGCCATCACCGAGCCGAGCACGATTGGGTAATTATCTGTCACCGGGCTATCCAATTTAGTCGGCCACCCCCTCGGCAGTCTTGTCAAGGGTCGTACTTCCGTACTGACAGCCGCGTTTTCAGTGCCACGTGGCTCCATGCCACTGGGTCGTGCATCCAGCTGTCCCCCACGCTCCGAATTTCAAACGGCTGCGCCGTTTGGGTTGTTTCCCCCTTTTTATGCACCAGTGAAGGGTCACTTGCCCCCTCACTATTCACTGTTGCCTTCAAACCGAAACCCTAACCTTCCAACGCTCCAAGTCTCTTCTCTGTTGCTGCGTCATTCGCTCGTTCTTGCTTGTTGGTGCCACTGTATTCGAGCTCACGAGGCCTGCTTCTCTTTGGCCCCAGATTTTGGTAAGTCCTTCCTACCCAACTTTCTCATTCTTTGAACTTCATTTTTCTCAAGCTCTAGCTTGCATTTTCTTCGTTTTTGCTCCACTGTTCTTCACGTTTTTGCTTGGGGCTATTAGGGGTCCCTTTCATTGCTTAGAACTAGCACACCCTAGGGCAAACGAAAATAGTGGGAATGGATGGGGCCTTCGTGCCCCTGGTTCTTCCTGGGTTTGAACAGATTCGTCCCATTTCTAGGATGAACAGTTTGAATGTGAATAGAACTGAGCTAAGTGCTCATTTAGATCCGCAATTAAGGCTATAGCCGAGCAAAATCAAGTTTGTGGCTTCTCGTTGAGGTCGCAACCGAACTGAATACCCTATTAGATCGGTAAATGGGGATGAACCGAACTAAAACCCCGTAACCTCCGCCTGGAACCTTGACCGAGCTAAAGGATCAGCTAGATCCTTGAATAGGACTGAACCAATTGAAGATCGATTTTTACTCGATTTGATTTGGCCATTTGAAAAGCTCAAATACACCCGTAGATAGGCTGCAACGGGCTACAACTTATTTTGAGCTGGGACCAGAACCAAATTAGGAAGCTAGATCAGCCATGTTGATGAGCCGAGATAGGGGTTAGACCGGCCAAACGCCTAGAGCCCTTCGAGCTAGGACTTCTAAAATGGGCCGTGCAATTTATGCCGTGCTAACCCTTGGGCTTATTTTTCAACATGCAGAACAAATAAGATCGACCAAGCCAGTCCAGCACTATAATTGGTGGAGCTCAAAGTCCAAGCAAACACACAACATTTTTGACCGAGATACACACTAAATAAAACTAAGATAGATGGACAAATACCGCTTTATGGTTAGCTCGCCCGGGGCGATGTCGGAGTTTTGAAGGGAGTACAACATTCCTGACGACGTCATCTTAGAGCTCGGCAAGAAGGGAGACATCCCTTGGGGGGATCTAGACCGGTGTCCATTCACGGTAGTGTCTATAGTCGAAGGTGGACTTCGCTTCCCAGTCCAGCCCTTAATCTGCGAATTTTTAAGGCAGACAAGGCTTTGCCCGACCCAAGTCTCCAATAATACGTACAAGATAATAAACGGAGTCACCGAGCTGAATCGAAGGCTCGGTCTCAATCTCGGCCTCGCAGAGATTTTCCACCAATATAGCCTTAGTAGAAATAAGCGTGGGCTTTGCTGGTACCTTAAAGTCAAGAAGGGCCGAGCAAAGCTCATAGA
The DNA here is from genome assembly GCA_025200525.1 of Camellia lanceoleosa. NCBI lineage: Eukaryota > Viridiplantae > Streptophyta > Magnoliopsida > Ericales > Theaceae > Camellia > Camellia lanceoleosa. The sequence goes on along the minus strand of CM045766.1, from coordinate 108,458,790 downwards.
GGGCAATCGCGACAAAGAGACCAACGACGACGACTTTTTGTGGGTGTCCGGTAATTTTGAGGACACCAAGGCGCCCATACCGGGCTGGTATATTAGGAAGGACTTCGGCCGTGCTGGTGAGTAGCCCGGCTTACCGTGCTATCTTCTTTCTGCATTTCATTATTATTTTTCACCGATCTAACACTTGTCTTCTTTTTGCAGATAAGCACTTAGCAGCGGACTACCACCAGGCCAACCAAGAGGCCATCAGAGTCCTGTTGTGCTATCCTGCCGAGGAGAGGGAAGCTTCGAAGCTGCTCGGTTTCGAACAGACCTATCACTACCAAGCACCGCGCAAGAGCAGAGTCACCGACTTCCTACGTGCGCCATCCCCTGAACCAGATCCCAACTTGTCACTGCTCAAACGCGTCCCTCTTACAGCCGAGCAAGAAATGGCGAAGATAAGGGCGATCAAATCAATGATTACTGGAGAGGAAGGGGAGTCCCAACCTCCAGAGGCAACTGGGGGAACATCCTCCACCCTAGCCGGGCAAACAGAAGGAGCTGTGCTTGCTCTCGCCAGCGAACAACCGGCTGGCCGATCAAAGAAAAGGCCGAGGAAGGAGATGACCGGGCAAAACCTCGTTGATAAAGATTCAACTGAGGTCACCTCAACCAAACTGGGGGACCAGACAGAGCAACCACTGGCCGGCAAAACCAGGGGCAAGGGCCCAGCCACCCCCTCGGTCTGGGCGCCCGAGTTCAAATACTAGGGCCGACCAGTTTCTGCCGAGGACTCAGTCTATGCCGATAAGGATTATTCCCTTGGCTTCAACATGACCAAGGGGCTAATCCTTCCAGCCGACATGAAGAGGCATGACGAGCTGTCGGACCTGAAGGTCCTCCGCTCGGCGGCGAAATCCATTGTGCTGGTAAGTTCTTCCATTTTTTTGCTTCAACTGTCTGCTCGGTTTTTGCTCGGTTTCTGAATGCTAACGATCTGTTATTTCTTTGTAGGCCGCGCAAAAGAACTACCTTGCCCACGATCGCATGATCAAAGTGCGGCAGAGCCTTCGGGAGGCCATTGCCGAAAATAAGTCACAGGCGGCCGAGATAGCAAAACTTAAGGCCGCGCAAGAAGTGGTCGTGGCGGAGCGAGATACCCTGCTCCAGAAAGTCGACTGAGCTGACGAGGACAAACAACGGGCCGTGAAGTCGATGAAAGCTTGGTATCTCACCGAGCTGCGCGATGCCCACAAGGAAGAAAATGACAAAGCGGTCGATGAGGCAGAGGACCATGGATATAAGCAGGGCGAGAAAACCTATGAGCGTCAAGTCCGGGCGACCAAGGACATCTTTTTCCAGTGCGACTGGAAAGCCGCCATGGAGAAAGTTGGCCTTGGTCAGGATTCTGACATATTCATCAACCCACCTGCTGCGCATATCCCGGTCTACATGCAAGCGTATGCCAATGCCGCACAAAACCGACTTATTGCAGAGGCAAGGAAAGAGGCTGAGGAAGAAGTCACCACCGCGAAGCAAACCGAGCAGACTTCTCCAGCGGCATCTCAAGATGCGGAAAATGAAGAAGTTATTGATCGGGAGGTTAGCGCGGTGGAGGAAGCTGACAATGACGCCGAGGAAAACCTGCCCGAGCAGACAATCGTGACCGGCGAGCAAATGGTGGAGGCAACCGAACAAAGCCTTGAACTAGATTGAGGATTTCCTTTCTCATTTTCTTGCTTTTCTTTGTTTTTGTTTTTGAAGTGTAACCGGGCTATGTCCCCCCAATTGTACTGAAATTTCCTACATCAATGAAAACTTCAACTTTTTTGCTCGTTCATCGTCTATTTTTGTTCGATTGGCATGTGCTTCTTGATTCAAACATTGATAAATCACAACTGCCAGGTCGGCTAAGCCGCGCAATATGCCAAGCTGGAATCAACCAGAATGTTCTCAAACTGATCTGGCAGCTCGGCTCCTGGAAAATTTAAATGTACTGACGTTATAACTTGGCCGAGCAAAACCTGCTTGGTTTTGGCAAGTTTGCAGAATTATATAATTCCAATTCATCAATGAGACCGAGCAAAAATCAGTTCGCCTTGTGAGTTGGTCGAGCTGCCAACATTTCCTTTCGGCCGAGCAAAGTCAGCTCAGCCACATATCCGTTGGACAAAACACCAACACTGAGAAATTTTGCCGAGCTAAATCCGCTCGTTTTGCATATTGGACAAGGCACCAATATGCCGACTGGGCCGAGCAAAATTAGCTCGGCCCTTACATTGGACAAAACACCAATGTTTAGTTAGGTTGGTCATGACGCCAACATTTCAACAGGGCGAGCAACACCAACTCGGTCCTAATGTGAATTAGTCCATACTCCAATTGTTTGTGCGGTCTGCTTCCATTACGGCAAGAGGGAATCAGTCCGGTCCCATTCAGGTCGGTCTCCTTGCCCCTGGCATTCATAATTGCCTTGTATCTTTGCGAGAACATTGGACAAAGATGTAATACCAAACAACAAGAGGGCTAGTTTTCATTACAAAAGCATTGCTATCTTTTACATCAAGTGCCAAAAGGCTAAATGTCTAGAAAAGCTAAACAAAAGCACATTACATCTTAAAAGTAAAAGACCTTAAGGTTGGCTGCATTCCATGGTCTGGGGATAGCCTTGCCATCCAAATCTTCCAAATGGTATACCCCTTTGCCAGCGAGACCAATCACCTTGTATGGTCCTTCCCAATTTGCACCGAGCTTTCCTTCGCCAGGGACCACCGTGTTGCCAAGCACCTTCCTTAAGACCCAGTCCCCAATTTTGAATAGCCGGGGGTGCACTGCCTTGTTGTATTTTTGGAGAGTTCTTGCTGATAGGCCGCTATGTGGATCAAGGCGTGCTCTCTCCTTTCCTTAGCAAGGTCCAGCTCCAATGCCACAGCTTCGTTGTTCAGGTCCGGCTGAAAACTTTCTGAGCGGATGGTTGGCATGCCAATTTCCAGTGAGATGACGGCCTCCATGCCATAGGCCAAAGCGAATGGTGTTTCCCCGGTTGACCGTCTTGGCGTAGTGTGGTAGGCCCAGAGCACATTAGGGAGTTCTTCATCCCGTTTTCCCTTAGCCTTCTCAAGGCGCTTCTTTAGCCCGTCCAGAATGGTTTTGTTTGAGGCCTCTGCTTGACCATTTGACTAAGGATAGGCCGGTGTCGAATTGTAGAACTCAATCTTCAATTCTTCGCAAAATCCGCGAAAGAGTTTCCCGTCGAATTGAGTGCCATTATCCGAGATGAGGGCCTTGGGTATACCGAAGCGAGTGATTACATTTTGCCAAACAAACTTCTTTACATCCTTTTCCCTTATTGTCGCTAGTGGCTCGGCCTCGACCCACTTGGTGAAGTAGTCAGTCGCAGCGATGAAGAACTTGCGATTGCCCGGGGCTGCTGGGAGTGGCCCCACAATGTCCAATCCCCAGAGTGCAAACGGCCAGGGACTTGTAAAGGAGAGCAATTCTCTTGCTGGCTGGTGGATTTGGTGAGCAAATTTTTGACATTTTTCGCATCGGCGAACGTATTTCTGTGCGTCCGCCTGCATGCACGGCCACCAGTAACCTTGGAAAATTGCTCGGTACGCCAGAGACCTGCCCCCAGTGTGGCTGCCGCAGATGCCTTCATGGATTTCATAAAGAAAGGCTTCCACCTTAGAGGGGTGGACACACTTCAGATACGGCCCCGTGAAAGACTTCTTGTACAAGGCTCCGGAAGGGGAGAGCCAAAACCACTCTGACTTCGCCCGGATCTTGTGGGCCGCCTTCTTTTCTTCTGGTAGAACTCTATCTTTCAGGAAGGCGACAATGGGATCCATCCATGAAGGACCCAAGTCGGTGCAAAGTACCTCGGTTACCTCCGGTTCCTCTATACTTGGCCGTGGTAAAAATTCGATCATCAAGGGATTGGGAAAAGGCTGTCTGGGCAGAAGCGAGCCAGGCCAATTCATCAGCCGTGTTGTTTCTTTCACGGTTGATCTGCTCTACTCTTATGGCATCGAACTTCTTGATTTATGCACGCACCAGCGCCTGATACTTGGCCATTCTTTCATCCCTGGCCTCGTACTCCCCTGAGACTTGATTGACCACCAGCTTGGAGTCGCTGAAGACCATAAGGGCTGTGGCTTTCATTCTCAACGCGCTTCTTAGTCCGGCAAGGAGGGCTTCATACTCCGCTTCGTTGTTGGAAGCTGGGAAGCCGAGCGCAATTGCTTGCTCAATAATCAGCCCATCCGGTGAAGTCAGCACAATTCCCAGCCCGGCCCCATGTCTGTTGGAGCAGATATCCTCTCCCTCACGCTATTGGCCCAGGTGGCACACCTAAACCGGTGTACCACGACCGGCCTATTGCTCGTGTAGAATGGCCACCATAAACACACGACCGGACAATGTGTCGCCGGTTAGTACCTTGGCACAAAGGGCCAAAGGGAGATGCTCACGGCCGATCTATTTATGACCGGTCCTCCTGATTGCCCAGCCGTGAAGCACGCTGGACTCCCACCGTTCTTCATTCATCCGAGATTATCTGGAATTTTTCCATCTCGGCTAACCAGTCAAAGGTGTGCCGGCCTTTGCCCCATCCGCAGTTCAGCCTGAGCTATCCGTAGCCCGGCCTTGCCATTCGACTGCGTCCCCTGCCGAATGTCTGCAAGTCACAGCTTGGCCAGGCTTAGCTTGCACCTGGGCAACCGTTCTCCTTGGCTGAGCAGAACAGAATCACCGGCCGTCTTAGTAAGGGAGGTAGCGCGGCGCCGTAAAGTCTGTCACGTCCCGCACCATTTTAGCTCGGCCGTACTAATGGTGCAAATCTCCCCTCTCAGCAACCATCCGCATCCACTGACCCTCAGTAAAAAGAAGGCTGATGGTGAGAAAATTGTCTGCAATAGATGTTGTCGAAAGATCATACGTTTTAAATATTGTTGCAGAAATTGTTCCTTCTTTTTGCACAAAGTTTGTTTAAAACCACCCACATGGACGAGGTTTCCACAATACCATCACCATCCATTATTTACATTGAGATCGACACCCATTAAAGAGGAGGACGATAATGATGATGATGAGGAAATTTTCTGCAAGGTATGTTGTCAAAGAATCGTAGGTTCTTCTGCGTATGGATGCACATATTGTTCTATCTATTTGCATAAATTATGTGCCGAACTACCCAAAGAGATGATGCATCCATTGCACCCAAAACACCCTCTTAAATTACTCCATCCACAACACTACAGATGTCATTGCTGCGGCAAAATTTCAAATGCATATAACTATTGTTGTTCCTGCTGCAGTTTCCACCTCGACATAAATTGTGCTTTGAAAACACAAATTGTTGAACACAAGAGTCACAAACATCCATTAAGTCTCGTTCTCAGCTCAGCCTCCTTTGAATGTCACGCTTGTGGCACAAAACATGAAGGCATCTCGTATATGTGTAGCTCCTGCACATTTTGGATCCATGAGGATTGTGCTTCCTCACCAACCACCATCAAACACAGCGGCCATGTTCACGATCTCAAGCTCGTCTACACTTTGTTTTCTGATGATGAAACCACACTACAACATTTTCTTAGTTTAGTGACATTTGAAAGTGCCACAAAACTATTCTTCTAATGACATTTTTTTGGTCTTGTGGCATTTTGAACAAGTGCCACTTCTATCGGTGCCACGGTAGATACGAGTGCCACGGTAGATACTTGCAAGTGCCACTGCACTATTATGGCTAAAAACTTTCAATGACATTTTAATGTCATGGTAGATATTATTTGTGGCACTATCAAGCGCCATTAAAAAAAGAGTTAGTGACATTTATAAGTGTCATTACACCATCAAGACTAAAACCTTTCAGTGACACTTTAATGTCATGGTAGGCACTATTCGTGACGCTATCAAGTGCCATTCGTGATGATAATTCGTTGTAGAACAATTTAATCTGCTCTTGCAGAGATTTGAACCGCCAACCTCCCGCACCATACACCTTATACACCACACTCTTCCCACTACACCTCTATAGCACCATATGATTATATATGCAACATATATTATTTATATAGTACATACATCTATATTAATATAAAAATATATGTATAAACATAATTATTTTATTGAACATAATTTATGTAAAATAAACTATTTACTAGTAGAATAAAAAAAGATCACTTTTGGCGACTAAAAATATTTTTTGTTCGCCAATTCTATACTTTTAGCTACTAATTGTTTTTTAGTTTCTAAAAAACTTAACTTTTGCCGACCAAAATCGGATTTGGTCACCGAAGATGTACTTTCAGCTACCAAAATTTTGGTCGCCAAAAAATTTAATAATTTATGTGATGATGCATGCTGTGATTGTAATATGTAAATGAAATATGCAGTGATTGTAATATTTTAAAGTTTCAAACTTTCTTTCTTTAGATGAGGCATGCAGTAATTATAATACTTTTTTAAATCATTGATTGTAATACTTTTTTCTTTTCTTTTTTTTTTTTTTTTTTTTACTTAAGGAAGTAGACAAGTTGAATTATGTTGAAAGTTTATAAAATTTTAAACCGCCAAACCAATTCGCATCCATCCACCAATCCACCAATCCGCCAAAAAGCTTTACTTTTGGCTACTAATGCTGTTTTGGTTGCTGAAAGCATTTTCAGCGACCAAATTTTTTTCGGTCAAGAAATTTTGTCGCCAAATATGCTTTTTTCCTGTAGTGTATATTGAGTTTAATTTATTTATTTTTAATCATTTACTACATTGTAAAAATTTTAAAAATATATTGGCATTTTTTGTTTTTTCAAAAATGCCATTATAAGCTTGGAAAGTTTTTGACTTTATAGCGACCCCGGTCTTTTCCCATTTGATTATTGTACCCGGACTTAGGTTTTGTAGATTCTGTCATTATATAATTGTCGTTATCCTTTAAATCCTTATTCTTAAGTTATGGGCTGTGTTGGACAGGTTTGTTACAGGTTGGTTGGGTTCGGAAACCAAGTGTTGCTGTTCAGCTTGTGGGTTGGTCGCTCGAGCGAGGGTTTGGTCGCTCGAGCGAGGGTTGAGTTTTGTCTCTGGTGGCTCGAGCCAGGGTTTCTTCGCTCGAGCGAGTGATTGCGTCTAGTATAGACCTGAGAGCAGTGTTTCTTCGCTCGAGCGAGCTTTTCTTCGCTCGAGCGAGCGAGGTGTATGTTTTCGAGTTTTTCGCTCGAGCGAGCATTCTGTCGCTCGAGCATGCTTCTGGGTTGCAGACCTGAAGCATTGCATTCTTGGCTCGAGCGAGCTTTTCTTCGCTCGAGCGAGTCTTTCTTGTGTGCAGTCGCCGGCGACCATGTCTTCCTTCGGCGAGCACATCCGATTTAAATAAGCAGCGGGATTTGATCAGTTTTTTTTTATCTTCTTTTGTTCTAAACCCTAAGGTCCGACTTCTCTCTCTCCCTATTCACCTTTTCTCTTAGGTTTGATCTATCTAGAGTGCGTTTCTACCCTAGTTGCTTTATAAAAAAAGTAGTGTGGGTCGAGGGCTTCAGTTTAATCTGAACAATCTTGGAGTTGGAGCACTTTGAGTTTGGATCATCATCTTCGTCTTCTCTTTTTGGGTTATTTCTTCGAGGTAGGGATTTCCTACTCCAATGTATACCTTTTGTTCTAAGTTCTGGCATTTTAATATGTTGGGGGTATTTTGGTAATTTTGGGAAAAACCCTAGTTGTTTAAATAAATTGAATTGTATATTTAATTTGAGGAACATTGAGGAAATTAGTTAAATTCATGAGATTGAAGAATTTATTGATTCAATGGGGTATTTGGTTAATTAAATCACTCGTCTATTTAATTGTTGAATTATTTATTTCTAAGTCTAGAAATAACTGTTTTGGGCTATCGGTGGAGGATAGTCGTGATTGTTGTAGACATTGCATGTGGATTAGGGATAACTGAAACTAATCATTGGTTAAGTCATTAATCTTGACTGTTGAATTAATACAGACATTATGTGTATTGATTGTGTGTTGTTTATGTTATGTGTTTACATACATTATTTTGTGTGGGCGGAGATAGGGGATGTACTCTACGGTTTAGGGGAAGATAGGGGATGGACCTCTAAACCGGATTTTGTTTGGGAGGAGATAGGGGATGGACTCCATTAGCATCACTTTTATATGTGCTTATTTATATTGAAGTGTTTTATTGATACAGCACTAAAATGTGTATCAATCTGGAAGTATGAAGTGTTTTGATATGAGCCTGAGTCTCATTTGTGTTGTTGATATTAGATTTAATGTGAATATGCTATATAGTTCACCGTTGTAAGTTTGGCCAGGTTCTGAGCCACATTGATAATAATGGATATTGATAAGTGTCATAGACATTAGTGTCTTAAGATTGCATATTGATATAACTGATTATCATTGTTAACCATCTATTAAGTGTTATTGCTTTATTCAATGCTTATATTTGGTTTAGTATATTTCTACTGGGCTGTGGCTCACCTTATATGGGAACATCATTTTCAGGTCCAGGTGATTCGCTACCTCCAAGGAATTAGCTTGGAAGGAATTGGACTTTGAAGCCTTGATTTTAGTTATTTGTTTTTATCTGAATTACATGTAAACATTCAAGCCTAGGGCTTTATTTGTATTTGAGTTAGAACTCAGAAATTTGTGTCCAAGTGTTGGCTTGGCAAGATGTAAGCCCCTAGGGCATTTTATTTTGATGTTACATGTAATGTTTTTATTTAGAAATACTCTGATGAATGAATTGTGGTTTATTTACTTCAGTAATGTATCTTATTATTGTGTATGTTGGGTTATTATTTTGAGGGCGTTACAGACTTAGTGGCATTTCTCAAAATGTTATAAAATATTTGTTTATGAAACTTTTCACCTAAGTGCCATAAAAAGTAATTTGCACCTACCTAGTGTCCTGACATTTTTAAAAAAATGCCATTGCTACTAAAGTTTAGTGGCATCTGTTGGTAAATGTCACGAACATAATTTTTTGTGTCATTATTTTATAAAATGCCATAAAATTGATGTGACATTTCTTTATTGAAATGTCACTAGAGCCTTATATGTTTGTGGCTTTGTGGCATTTATCTAAATGTGTCACCAAATATTATTTTTGTGGCATTTTCTAAAAACATGCCACTAGTATAGTGTCACTAAAGTGTGTTTTTGTTATAGTTTTGTGACACTTGTTCATTGAAATGTCACTAGAGCCTTTTATGTTTGTCGTTTTGTGGCATTTTTCAAAAACGTGCCACTAAATATCATTTTTTGTGGCATTTTCTAAAAATATGCCACTAGTGTAGTGCCACTAAAGTATGTTTTTGTTGTAGTGCCATCAGTTATTTTTGCAGTATTTGCGACAAAAAGTTGAACACAAACTTTTGGTTTTACTCTTGCAAAATATGCAGATATTATGTTCATGTGAATTGCCGGACAAAGACAAAGTAAGCTCTTACCTTGACCTTAACTTCGACTTGTTTTGAGGAAATAAATAAATTAAAAATTTTGGCAATGCTTTTTTCTTCATTTGATTGACGTTTTATTGTTCCTTTTTGTAGATTTAGGGAAAGCAACACTATCAAGATTGAGGATCTTGATATGGCCAATTTGATTCACTTACCACTACTGCCTAATGAATCAGTCAACCTAATTGCCCAATTTGTGAAGCAGATGAATTTGGATGACAACAATAGAAAGGTAAAACTGGAACAATATTGCCATACTCATCCATTAACTATTTGTAATCTGGACAACATTGATTTGTTCTCGGGAAGCGAATTGTCTATTTTGAGTAAGCAGAATATTGACAAAATATGTGACGTGTGTGCAACCCATCAATGCTTCGTTTTACAAGTGCAATCAGTGTCATTTTTTTGTCCACGAATGGTGTTCCAAGCTAGCCGATAAGTACATCTTAGTTGGAAATGAAATTTTTGATTGCCACAGTTGTGCAGCAAAAGATTGCATTGGATTTAAGATTTTGCTCGAATTTTGGGGCATTAGTAATCCGCGCTACGGTTATTGTCTCGACATTAAGTGTGCTTCCTTACCGAGCTCCATCATGCATAAAGCTCATGAGCACCCCCTCATTCTAAAGGAAATTGGTAGAAACGAAGGTTGTGCTGCATATGATCAAAGCTGTGGAATGTTGTCATTTGGATGTGGCATAAGCTCTTGCAGTTTCAACATACACTGTGCATGTGCTTTGTTACCGAGTATATTTAATCACAGGTATGATGAACATCCCTTCATCCTAACTTATGCTCCTATTGAAAATGGTCCAGATGAGTATTGGTGTGAATTTTGCGAGAATCAAATAGACCCAAAGTGGTGGTTCTACCACTGTACTTATTGCGACAAATCGGCTTGTGCTAAATGCATTCAAGAGAAGGAATTTCCAAACGCCAAGTTGGGGGCCACATTTACATTCGCCAGGCACCGACACCCCCTCACTTTGGTTCAAGCCACATACATGAGGGTTAGATGCGACTTGTGTAATACAGATATTGTCAGTGGTAACAGAGCCTTTAAATGCAAGGATTGTGCAATTATTTTCTGTGAGACGTGTGTTTGTCGTCGCCCAACCAAGTGGGAAGCTTTAAGCGATTCTGATTCTGAGTAGACCGTGGAAAAGATTCGAGCAGAATTGGAAACAAAACCTCAAGCAAAATTTGGACGAGAAATTATTGAATTGTCTTAATTAAGTGAGTTGAGATCTCTCCTTGAACTCTCACCTTACCTCCCTACTTGTAACTGTAGAGATGCACTTTAAGTTGATCTAATAGTTTAGATTTGAATTGCTTCAAGCAAAATTTGAAAGAACACGAGAAATTATTGAACGCCCTGAATTAAGTCCAGTGATGCTCTAAATGTGTAATTATTGGTCCAAATCATGAGATTACCACTTTTGTGTTAGAGTTTTAAGAGATAAAGTATTAAGTGTTAATCTCTAAATAGAATGGAGTAATGCTCTTAGAGCATTGAATAATTTCTCGAGGAGAATGAGAAAATGTGTGAAATATAAATGAAATGTGATTGTATTTTATTCACATTTCATTTAAAATCCCTTATCAAATCCATGAATTAAACACAACATTGATTTTTTTTTTTTTGTTATGATAACTATGTATTCAGCCTAGTTTATGCACATCTCAATTAATCTCAAGGTCATGAAGTGAACAATCAGATAAACCTCCAGTACCTTTTGTAATAACTTAAAATTTTAGATCTTATTAGCAAATCTTTAACACTCAAGACCTTTAATGCTTTTTAGAAATTGTTGCAATTGATTCCTCATGCAGCAAATAGGAGTTTGGCTAAAAATTACTCTATTAATTTATTGGCACCTTCTTGTTAATGAATTGGATTGGATTATACTATGCTATTGTTAGTATTGAAATATGTTAAAAATATATATATATATTAAAATATGTTAAATTATTTTGGAATATGTGAATTATGTATTCAGATTATAAATATTTTAGCATTAGTTCTTCTTATTAACAATCTTTACGTTGTATTTAGACCATAGATTTGGATAGAAATTTAGAAGGAAAAAATAAAAATAAAAATAAAAAATCAAGCATATATTTCATTCATGTTTCAAGTTTTATTTGTACAAAGAATGACTTGCAATTAGAGAAGCATGGAATTCTTTCAAAGTTTGTTCTATTACACTGTGTTTAAATCATAGATTTAAACAGGAATCTAGGGTCATAATCATAAATAGAGAAAAAATTGACTTATTTTCATTTAAATTTTCTTTACTTTTTTACATTTTTCTTTTTAAATCACTACCTAAATCTATAATCCAAACACAGTTTTAGAACCATCATTATCCCATAAAAAAAAATGTGATTGTGAGTAAAATTTTGCCAAAATTCCCTCTTCTATGGTTGTAATTAGCTTTTCCTTTTCCCTTACGTTGCAAAGTGTGATTTTTTTTTTTTTTTTTTTCTCTCATTTCTTCTGCAATCAGATATATGCATAGTGATGAATATAAACAATTACTCTTTCATGTAGATAATATGATGAAGGCAAGTTGGTTTTCTTGTCACTCACCCAAATTTGACACAAATTAATGTTTACAAATTATAACTTGCAATATGGCATATTGTGTTTTTTTCAAGAGAAGGGAGATAATAGTGGTGTTAAGATATTCTTTGAGAGCAACTGCTTACCCCATTTGAAAAAAAATAAAGCCCATTTTCGCATTTAATGAAACTGAAAAAGAAAAAAAAAAAAAAGAAGTTATTTTTAATTTTTATCTCTTATAATATTGTCATTTTTTTATTTTCATTTCTAAATAGTTAATTCCACCTATTTAAGCTTTTAAGTTTCTAATTTCAGTTTGTATGGTCCAATTGAAGACATATTTTATCTATTTAGTTCTAAAGGTTTTTTTTTATTTCATGTCATATGATATAATTGGAGACAGACCATCCAAAGTAGTAATGGTCAAATCTTAACCTAACGAGCAAAAAAATAATTTTGATAATTTACACAATTTAAATCATGCAATTAGATAGATACTAATTATTTTACTCATACTATAATAGACAACTTATACCTTGAAACCAAACACTTGTATTCTTCTTCGCTCCTAATTTCAAAGTAGTACAATGTTCGGTTGTATGGTTAAAATTGTTCAAATTTTAAATGATTTTTGTTTTTTTTTTTTTTTTTTGAGTCCATCAAATTAGACTTTAACGTCTATTGATTTGAAAACTACTTCCAATTGGAGCAATGTAGAAACTGTGTGAACCAAATAAATGAAATTGATAGTTTAAGTTTGAAATAGAGGGGGGGAAGCTATTTTTTGGCTCTTTTTCTAAGACAACAATAGGAGTTTTCCCGCTTATAATAAAAAAGATTACAGAAATATCCACCTCCTCTCAACTATGCATATATAGAAAACTACGACAACATATCACAAGTGTAAAATATCATAAATACCACAAGTACAAAAATATCATAAATACCCTTATGAGGATGTACACTATCCTAACACATTTGAATGGCTACACGGTCCCAAAGCGATACTTTCATGATCTTCTTCAGTTTCAAAATAGAATGGGCTGGATAAATAAAAATAAAGGGTAAATTACCAATAGGTCCTACTATGGAGATTTATTACCTAATAGGTCCTACTTTGGAGACTTATTACCCATTAAGTCCTATTGATAAATTTATTAAGTGATAAAAGATAAATTTATCAGTCTTTTATTTTTATAAATAAATTTATAGTGATAAATTTATCAGTCTCTTTGTTTTTATGAATAAATTTTTAGTGATAAATTTATTACTCTCTTATTTTTATAGTGTTAAATTTATTAGTTAGGACATGGAGGTAAATAAGTCTAGTTAATAGGACTAATTGGTAAGTACCCCATAAATAAATGAATATGGGCCCCTAGCTGGAACAAGTCCAGCCATTTTTCTAAGCCCAAATTGATGTTCTAGAGCCCATTAATCAATCCATATGCTTTAGAAAATGATATGGGACAAGTTTATTAGTGTTTTGAATAGCAACTTACATATGTAAAAAAAATAAAAAATAAAATTACAACACCCTCACATGGTTGATTTCGGTAAAATGGTGCGTCAGTTGCGGGGTTGAAACATAATTTAAATGTAAAACATTTTCATTAAGCCTTTTAGAGTTTAAACATTTTTCTTTAACAATAATTGAAAGTGACACCTGCATGAATTATTTTTAGTGATAAAGATTATAGTAAGAAACATCTCTTTTAAAATTTTAGTCTAGATATGCTTAAATTTTTAAATATATGAGTATATTCATCTTTAAATATTGAATTGGGTTATCAACCCTAATGACACATAAATTGGGCATAGACCAATGTAATTTTTCAAGGATTAGGATTGGGCCAATGTATGAAGGCTTAGGGCCCTAGAGGTGGGCCTTGGCCAACTTCTAAGCCAATTTTAATAGCTATCTGAGCTCCAGTCCTTTTATGATATGAGACAACAATTTCTCAACATCATGGGAAAATAAAAGTTATGGTTTATTTTAGGGTTAACTAGCATAAAACTTTAATGATTTTTTTCTATAATTTGTAAAATTTATCCAGTGTCAATCAAATAAAAATTTTTTTCTATAATTTGTAAAATTTATCCAATGTCAATCAAATAAGAGTAAAGTAATTAAACCATTAATGTTTTTTTCTCTTTTTTTTTTTTTTTCTTTTTTCCCTAGTAATGGCATGTGGCTCATTTTTATTTTTAAAATGTTAAATGGTCAGTGTATTTTTTTTTTTTTTAAAGGAAAAAAAATTAGGTATGGAATGTCTTGTTTTTAAGACGGTAAGGCACTGTTAGGAGAGAAACTAAATTTGAGAGGACACACGCACACACACACACAAAAGAGAAAAAAAGAGAGGTTGTGTTTGGTTTGTAATTCAAACCATGATTCCACACCTGTTATAAATCCTTTGTTTGTTTATAGATTTCAAATCATGATTCTAAATTAATTTCAAAACACATTTTGAAAACATGTTTAGTAAACCAGGGAGTTTTTGAACCCAATCATCTATCCGGACATCCGCCTAGACAGTTTTTGAATTTCTGGGTCTACCTGGACGTCCGGCCGGTTGACCGGAACAGTTTTTTTTTTTTAGCAATTGGGACCTATTATCTGGAAAAAAAAATAAAAAATAAAAAAAATTTATATTTGTTTTTGATACTTTTTAAATATATAATATATATTTTTTTGAGACCAAAATGACAAATTATTTGGGCATTTATTTAAAATTAACACAAAAAAATGAAATAAAAATTAATTTGTCACAGTAATTTTTAAAAAATAAAATTATTTTTGGAATTTTTTTAATTTTTTAAATAAAAAATTATATTTGCCAATAACTGTTTTTTTGAATTGAATTTTAAAAAGAGTTTGGTTATGAGGTTCGAATAGAATTGTTAATAGAGTTTTAAATTGTGTGTTTGGTTATGAGTTATAAGTTTTTTAATTAAGTTTTGAATTTTTTTTTTTCAAAATTCATAATCAAATTACTTTTCAGAAACTCAACACTCATTTCAAATATTTAACACTCAATTCAAATCATAATTCAAAACTATTTTTAAAACTCATAACCAAACAACTTTTCTTTTTTCAAATCATAATTTCAAAACTCACAAACTCTAAATACAACTGTACACTCAAATCATAATTCTAAACACAAACCAAATTCTACCTAAATTGTTGAGCTTGTTCAATATTGCTTTCAATCCATGTTTTTTGTTTTTGTTTTCAAATATTTTGAAAATTGGAAAGAAAAATATTTGGTAATTTTTTTATAAAAAAAAAGTAGGGAAAATTATTTATAAGTCCTATTTGGAAGACTTATTTATTGTGAAATCCTATAAATATTCTTTGAGTTTGAAATCCTATTTAAATAAGAATGTGTTCCACAAGATCATATGAGTTACAAATGAATGATATTAGTGTACTATTATACCCCTAATTTGTTTTCATATTGTACTTTATTTTCTCATTTATCATATCACGTTTGGGAAGATTTTTAGGAAAAAGAAGTTTGCAGGCAATGACCGTGTGAGTTTTTTTTCGCCTTAATCGTGGGATTCCAGTGCATTTTCAAAATGTTGCTTAAATAAATATGGATATGATTGATGATATGATGAAGTTTGAGGGTTATGCGTTGATTCCTTCGACAAATTTCGACTTCAATCGATTGAAGGGAAAAGGTTTTTTTTTTTTTTTTTTGTTGAAATGTGTTGCTGTTTGTTAAAGTGTAAATTGTTCATCTTTAATAAGGTATTGACAATCTATTGCACTTATTAATAGGCACACTTTAGCCAATGTTCTGATTGAATGTGTATATTTGACATTAGACTGGTTGATGCATTTTGATATGTTCGATGTATAGCGTGGTGTGTATAAGTTCAAGGGTTGGGTTGGGGGTATTTGGTTTTGGTTGTTAATTGGATGTTGAATGTGAACCACGTCGTAGGATGGCAATTGTACATTGGGACTTGGATGATCGTGTTGCGATGCATGTTACAGTTAGTGTGTAACATTAATCCACATATACCATGTAGTAAATGACATTTGTGTGTTCGTTGGTTGTATATGTGTTTGAATGTGTGTCGTGTCTTTGTTGTAATCAATGTTTATATATATGTCATAGTACGTTGTACAAAATTATTGGGGATTTGGGTTTGTAATTGAATATGGATGAATCTCATTGCTCGATGTTGAAATTACATTGGGTTGGGGGTGATGGTAGTTCAATATATGGGTTAGGTTAGGATGTTACTTGTTACATTTAGGAAATTATATTATTCATAATTCAACAGTGGAGTATTGGAATGTCACATTGGATTTGGGATGAGAAGCATATAGGAATGTCACGGTGAGTTTGAGATGTTACATGTTACATTTACGTTGGGTTTGGAATGAGAAGCATATGAGAATGTCACGTTGGATTTGGGAATGTCACATTGGATTTGGAATGTTACATGTTATATTTTTGTATTGACTTTCAAAATGCCAACTATATAGATATGATCACAATCTATGGTAACATTGAATTTCCCATATGTGATATTGTCATTAATCAAGTTGTTTTGAATTTCAGAACTATAAGGGAATGTCACGTTAGGTTTGGAAATGTCACATTGGGTTTGGAATGTTACATGTTATATTTACGTTTTGAATTTCAAATTTTCAACCATATAGATATGATCACAATGTATGGTAATATTGGAGTTTCCATATATGGTATTGTCATTAATTAAGTTATTTTGAATTTTAAACAACAATAATTCAGAGCACTCATTTTGGTGCTCTAAAAGCACTAATGACATGGTAAGGAAAAAAAACAATAAACAAACCAAGACCAAAACATTACATCACAGTGAGCGGGGCTCACTACCAACTCATTAGAGCTGGTTTTAGAGTTCAAAAATTAGAACTCCAAAACATTTTTCGAATTTTAAATTTCTAACCATATAAATATGATCACATTCTATGGTAACATTGGATTTTTCATATATGATATTACCATAATTTTAAAATTTTAACCATATAAATGATCACAATCTATGGTAACATTGAAATTTTCATATATGGTATTATCATTAATCACGTTATTAATTAATTAAGAGTGGAGGTTGATGTGTCCACAAGAAAATCACAAGACCTATTGGTTATAAGTTTTTTTTATAAATTTTTTTTATAGGATCATATCTTGTATAAATCTTCCAAATAGAACTTATAAATAATTTACCCAACAAAAAGTAGCAACATCTTCTAGAACTTTCAAAAATTTAAGAATAGAAAAGTTATTTTCACTTATATGTTTTAAAAATATTTTTGTATGAAACAAATTTTTTATTTACTATATTTCTCGTTTTTTTTTTTGTTTAGAAACTGGCAATGTTTACCAAATGTCATTGAAGAAAATAAACACATGTTTCAAAAAACTGTTTCTTTTTTTTTAGTTATCAATAAATAATAATTACAAGGATTTTTTTTTTCAGCTCTCTTAACAATCTTAAATTCAAAGATAACATCAGGGCTTTTTTCTTTTCTTATTAAAAAAAGAAAAAAATCTACCAAAGTTTTTTTTATTGCCATATTATTTGTTCCAGCGGAAACCTTGTTTTTTTACCAAAAATATTTTTGCCTAGATATATATATCTATATAATAAAGTATGATGGTTTTTGAATTTATCTCACACACATTTGTCCTACTAGGACATTTGGACGGCTCAGATCTATTCAAATTATAAAACAATGGCTGAGATATATTTTCTAAAAAATATCCTATATGTACATTTTCTATTTTCCCGCTTCTCTTTCTTACTTTTTTCTTTTCTCACCCATCCTTCTGTGATCCCATGATCCCACCTTCCTTTTTTTTTTTTTTTTTTTTTTTTTTTTTTATCTTCTCAAATTTTTATTTTTCTCATTTTTGTTCACTTATTTTTGTTCATATGATATGGAAAAATCTGCAATCCCAGAATTAGGAGCCAGATTTTACTGTGTGTACATTTTCTATTTTACCGCTTCTCTCTCTTACTTTTTTTTTTCTCACCCATCCTTCTGTGATCTCATGATCCCACCTTCCTCTTTTTTTTTTCTTCTTTTTTTTTTCTTTTTTTTTCTCAAATTTTTATTTTTCTCTCCATTTTTTTTTTCTCATTTTTGTTCACTTATTTTTGTTCATATTATAATATGGAAAAATTTGCGATCCCAAAATTAGGAGACAGATTTTACTATGTGTAGTAGAGATTAAATTAATGAATTTTATAGTCCACAAATTAAATGAATTTGAACAATTAATTATTATTTTTAAATATATTAAATACCTGATAGACTTCGTATATTTAGACCTCATATGAATTTTCAACATATTTTAATAAAGTAAGACGATTTTTGAATCTTCAACATATTTTTGTCATATTAGGACATTTGGATGACTTAGATCTGTTCAAATTGTAAAACAATGGCTGTGATATATTTTTCAAAAAATGTTCTACATATACATTTTCTACTCTCCTCTCTCTCTCTCTCTCTCTCTCTCTCTCTCTTTTACTTTTTCCTTTTCTCACACCCCTCCTTCCATGATACCATGATCCCGCCTCTTTCTCTCTTTTCTTTTTATTTTTTTATTTTCTCCTGTTTTTATTTTTTCCCTCTATTTTTTTTTTTTTAATTTTCTCCTTGTTGTTCAATATATTTTACACATATTTTCATACAATGTATATATGCCCGTAATACACTAGAACATTGCAGGCATACATACAATTTTCATATAATTATATAAACAAAAGCAATATTGTATATATGCCTGTGAAAATTGTATGTATGCTAGGCACATCTATCTATATAGCTATATTATATAAGCAAATGTGAGTTTTCATGAAGAATTTTGTGAGAACTCCAAAATTTTATAATAAATTTGTGATTTTATCAAATTAAAAAATAAATTTAAATAGTGTTGGAATTACAATTATATTCTAATCCTAATATTATTTACACCGTACCTTCAGGTACGGGAATACGCTAGTATATCTATATAATAAGGCACAAAGGTTTTTGAAAATATGTTAGAGACAATTGTCCTACTAGGACATTTTAATGGTCCTAATTCATTTCTATATTTAAATGGACAGCTGAGATGAAAACCTTCTCTCTCACTCTACATGAATTTTCCGTCCAAGAGTCACAAACTTTGCAACCACCCATCCTTATCTGTCGTACCTCACTTTTTCACATTTTAAATTTCAAAACATACCCATCCACTTCCTACAAAAAAGAGACCCACGCTCATTGAACTCTCTCACCTCACCTTTCCACATTTTAAATTTCAAAACACACCATCCACTCCCTACAAAAAAAAAAAAAAAAAAAAACCACGCTTATCGAACTTTCTCTATAAACTCTTCTCTTTTTTTTCTTTCAGTCTCACTCACAATTTTCAAATTTCAAAACACCCATGCTCAACCAACTCTCTCCCCTACTACTGCTCTGCATCAATCAAACCTTCTAATTTTGTTTCTCTTTTTCAAATTCATGTACCTTTTTTTTTTCTTTTTTGTGTGGTGATTGGTGAGATTGGTAGTGTTGTTGCGGAAGTATGTCCATGTGATTACTGTTAATGAAGGTTAGACAATTTAAAGATCTGGGTTTGTTTTGCTTTTTTTTTTTTTTTTCTTTCTTTTTTTCAAAAAGAGACAAAGTGCAAATCTATGCATACAAGTTATGTGGTTGAGATGTTTTAGAATATTTGATCTTCACAAAATGGGTTTTGATTTTAGTTTGATTTATGAAATGGATTTAATTCCCTAATGGAAAATGAGTGTTGATTTTTTATGATTTTGAAAAAGTTTTTGAAATGGGTCTTGAAAATATATTTGTTTGGTCTAATTTTTCAAAAATTATTTTGAGACTGGTTTTCGTTTGTTATTACTCAACTTTTTTTTTTCTCCATATTTTAGTCATTTTTTTTTGTACATTTTAAAAAAGTAAAATACGAAAAAAATTCATTAAAAAAAAAACAAAAATCCAAATAAAAACGCATAGATTTTTGTTTGAATTTTTGTTATTGTTAGGATTTTTTAATATTGTAGTCAATTTGTTTTGCTTTTCAAATATATTTACATTAAGTGCCAAAAAATGAGTAAAATACAAAAAAAAAAAAAAAAAAAATCCTGTACCTTTTTTTTTTTTTTTCTTTTTTGTGTGGTGGTTGGTGAGATTGGTAGTGTTGTTGCAGAATTATGTCCATGTGATTACTGTTAATGAAGGTTAGACAATTTAAAGATCTGGGTTTGTTTTGGTTTCTTCTTCTTTTTTTTTTTTCTTTTTTTTTTTTTTTTTTTTTCAGAGAGAGACAAAGTGCAAATCTATGCATACAAGTTATGTGGCTGAGATGTTTTAGAATATTTGATCTTCATAAAATGGGTTTTGATTTTAGTTTGATTTATGAAATGGATTGAATTCCTTAATGAAAAATGAGTGTTGATTTTTTATGATTTTGAAAAAGTTTTTGAAATAGGTGTTGAAAATATATTTGTTTGGTCTAATTTTTCAAAAATTATTTTGAGATTGGTTTTCGTTTGTTATTACTCAACTTTTTTTTTCTCCATATTTTAGTCTTTTTTTTTTTGGGTACATTTTAGATATATCAAAATTAGATGCATTTAAAAAGTAAAATACAAAAAAAATTTATTAAAAAAAACAAAAATCCAAATAAAAATGCACAGATTTTTGTTTGAATTTTTTTTATTGTTAGAATTTTTTAATATTTTAGTCAATTTGTTTTACTCTTCAAATATATTTAGATTAGGTGCATTTAAAAAGTACAAAAAAATGAGTAAAATACAAACAAAAAAAAAACCAATAAAATAAATGAAAATACCTTTAAAATTTTTGAAAAATCAAACCAAACTATTTATTTTTGTCAAATTTATTTCTATTTTTTTCAAAAAAATTAAAAAATAATTTAAAAAGTCAAACCAAACCGCTATATCATGTATTATTTTTAATATACATTCAATAAAATTAATAATTTTTATAAAAAATATTAACTTTGATATTAGAATAATTTGAAGACATTTCATCATAAAATACTAACATTTAATTTTTTAATTTTTTAATAAAAAATTTAATGAGCTGAATTTTTAATACATATAATAGCATCATAGTAAAAATTAAAATTTCCTCACAAAACTGAAGAAAATTTGAAAAAGTTTTTGAAATGGGTGTTGAACTAGGGGACTCATTGCCACTTCCGCTTTGTGACTGTCCACCACCATTGAAAAAGAAAATCTTAACATTATATTTTAATAATTTTATTTTGATTTATATTTTAATCTCATTATTAATTGCACCGTGCTTTTAGGCACGGGCATACACTAGTATTCTATATTTGACTACGACTTTCAATTTAATGTATTAATTATTGTTTTAGTGGTAGTGGTTAGGGGTGTAATTTTGGCCCGCGGCCCATGAGCGACCCGAAAGCCCGCTTGCGGCCCGAAGTGGGCCCGGCCCGTTAAGGTCCGAACCCAAGCCCAACCCGTTGCCTTGGGTTAGGGCCTGTGCCATCGTTTTAAAGCCCGGCCCGACTCATTGGCCCGCCCAAAAGCCCGACCCGCCCCGCTCACCCGATGCCCATTTTTTTTTTTAATGGAAAATAATAAAATTTTGGTAGGAAAAATTAAAAAAATTTGTTTAGGCCCGCAAACACCTTAAAGCTCGAGCCAGGCCGCCCAAAGCAGAATACCCACAGGCTTGGGCTTGGATTTTTTCAGCCGATGGGCCCGGCCCGAGCCCGAGCCCGAGCCTGAATGGGCCCGATCTAGCCAAAATTACACACTTAGTAGTGGTGATGGTGGTGATAACATTGTAACAGTATGGTGAAGGGTGATGATGGTGGAATGGTAAAAGCAATGATAAAATTTTAATTTGAAAAACATTTTACTTTTTAAAAATGAAAGATACTTTTTCCTTCAATAAATTTATTCAACTGTGATAAAGGCCTCGAAAGGGAGGCGCTTTTACCTCGAAAAGTTGTTTTGTTTTGTTTTGTTTTGTTTTTTTTTTGGAAAGGGTTTTTATGTGTATCCTAAAATCTAAACCCTAATTAAAAAAAAAAAAATCAAACCAACACAGCTCAACAAATAAAATAAAATAAAATAAAACCAACATAGCCCAACAAATAGAAAAAAAAGAAGAAAAAAAACATTTGAGTTAGACTGATTGAGTGATAAAATTGACTGATCAGTTAAACTGCTGGTTAAAATTTGTTAATTTCATATAATTTTGTACGAGTCCTTACTATATTTTTACTTCAAATCAGAAAGACTCGAAAGAAATAAAATTCTAAACCTTAAATCCTAAATTCTGAACCCACCCCTATACATTAAAAAAAAAAAAATTACAACAGCCCAACAAATAAATAAATAAATAAAAACAACCAAATTAAAACAACCCAACCCATATAGTTTTGTACGAGTCTTTACTATATTTTTATTTCAAATCAGAAAGACTTGGATGAAATAAAAATCTAAACCTTAAATCTTAAACTTTAAACCCACCCCTACACATAACCATCATTTTAAAAAAAAAATAAATAAATAAAAAAAAAAAAATTACAACAGCCCAATAAATAAATAAATAAATAAAAACAATCAAACTAACACAACCCAACAAATAAATAAATAAAATAATTAAAACAACCAAACCAACAGTTTCAAAAATTCAAAAAAAAAAAAAAAAAAAAAAAAAAAAAAAACTTTTTCGAGCCACATTGGAGGCCTCAAATTCGAGGCCTCACTCTTTTTTCAAATTTATTTCCTTTTTATTGACTTTCATTATCTATCTAACATTCCAAAAAAATGCACAACACGTTTTCTAAAATATATTTTTCAAAACAAACCCAGCATAACATAAAAAAGAAATTAAATGAAAATAGATAACCTAAAAGTCAAAACAAAAGATTTGTGGCCGATCTAGAGAGAAAGAAAGAGAGAGGTGGTTGAACCGGCTCGTCCCGATCTCAACAGAATCACCTAATACGAAAGTTGTAACGTACGGCCAATGAATGCGTTAGGTAATCACGGCTGGCCCGTCACACCAACAAATAGCTACTGTTTTGATTAGTATTAGTGTGAATATGGGTTTGATGGCCCATTTAACCAGTCCAGTCCAATTATTTTTTTAAGATGAGTGTTATTATTAGCACTTTATTAATTATTTTAGATTTTTATTTATAAATTATAAAAAAAATTTAAAAAAATTCTCTCTAAATAATACTAAAATTAACCTTGTAAAAATATTTTATTCATTCAAATGCACACCCCACATTCCCTACACCCGAAGAAGTTTCTCTCCCAAAAGTCTAACAAAACCCACGACGGTGAAATCTCTCAAAATCAATTGAAAAAATTTGTGGTGATTAAGAAGTTTTTTCGATATTTTATTACAAGATTTGTCAATCTGTTTATTTTTTTTCTGTTACTTTTTTTCATGCACACAACACAATCTACTTTCATACTTCTTTAATTGGTTTTTTGTCATTCATCCATGGTCTCACTGTACTTATATGCTTTTTGTGTGAGCAAAATTGGGTAGGATTTCACCCACCGGTTGACTCCTTGATCAACCGACCGGTCGATCATCCAAAAATGGTCCGACCTCCTTTGTCTGCCTACTTCTGCTATTGTTTCGATTATCTGTTCCCGAACAAATAAGAAATGTTTGATTACCTATTCGCGAAGAAACAATGTTCGGGCTTGTGATCTAAAATTTTGGTTTTATGTTTGGGAGTTTAGTCCCAAAAAAATGATGAACAATTTTTATTATTTTTGTCAAATTTTTTCAAGAAACTTACCTTTACAAGACCAATCTCCTTCAAACTAAGAACACCATCAAAATTATAAACCTCTTTTGAGTTTTTATTGTTATACTCCTCTCGTCTCATGAAGTTGTGGTTGTCAGAAAAACTTCTACTCATTGTCATTGTTAGAGAAGTATATGTAATCAAATGGTTGTTACCATTGCTGCTAAAAGGTTTTCAAAGTTTTGAGGATGTGTAAATTTTGAATGTGAGATTTGGGAAAGATGAATGGGTGGTGATGTAGTTGAGTGCTTTCATAAATCCTAACTCATGATGTAATAGGTGCATGGACTTAATTGTGAGATAGGGTGTCTTTTTATTATTGATGTCCTTTTTAATAATTTCATTTGAGGTTATTATTAAAAACAACTAAAAAATAGGGGTTCAAAATAATCGATGAAATGCTAATAGTAATATTTTTTTAAGATCTTCAAAAAATATTTAGCTTATAGAATTTTGAATGATTCAGATTTTATGCTAATTTAATATTTAGATTAAGCTAAGAATAAAGAGTTTGGCCCTCACACGGTTAGCCTATTTATAAAATATTAATTATAATTTTATATTCTTTTAATTATAAAAAATTAAAAATAATCATAAAAGACAAAAATATATACATATAAATCTTTTTGAGACTTATATTAAAATATTTATCAAAAGATCATAAAGATCATATGATTCTATACCCACCAACAAATGTCAAAGTTTCCACAATGACCATTCAAAGAAAAAAAAAAAAAATATGAACACGAGAAAAAGAAAATATAAAATAAATTTAAGAAAAAATTCTTAAAAAAAATATTAAAGTTACTGGGTAGCAACTTAGGTAGCCAGTTTGACCACAAACCATAGCTCATATTGCAATTCATACAACCTTTACAACAAAATAAAAATATGAAAAATAAATTAAACAGAAAATCAAAACAAATAAATCAAAAGAGTTTAAAAATTGAATATTTAATTACATACCTCCATTCATTGTTCTCATATTGCAATTCATACAATCCTTACACCAAAATAAAAATATAAAGAAAAAATTGAATAGAAAATCAAAACAAATAAATAAAAATTTTAAAAGTTGAACGCTTAATTACATACCTTTATTCACTATTCACAGATTAATTTTTCAACAACTTTACACATAATCATTGCTAAAAAAAAAATTTTAAACACAATTATAATGTGGTGAGATGTTGAGTAGTGTGTGAGTGATTTTCCGATCACACTGCCCTCCTTAGTAATTCAGCTGTAGAACACAGGCAGAATAGATGGCACCCTACTGTCCTGCACAGAAAGAAAAGGCTCCGGCGGTGGTTCTTCCACCCGGGGTACTCCGACGATCAAGTCAGTATCTCTATAAGATAATTCAATTGCTTAAATTACTGCTTAAGGCTTAAAATTACGTACTTTAGACCCGCCGGGGGTACCCTTCTTTTATAGTTTCACTCTATCCCAGTCCCACTAGAAGTCTCACTTCCATGGACTCTAATTCCGGATTTACCTTGGACTCTTCAAGAGATAAAGATAGACTCCCTGAGAGTATTACCTACATCCATCTTGTAGTCTTTCTTCTTTCTAGGACTCCTGTCCCTTATCCGCTTATCCCGGATTCCTGTATTCTCGCAGATAACCTCGGCCTAACTGAGATCATCCTGGTATCTAGACCAGGACACGTGACACCTCGGCTGACACTTCGGTGTCACCTCGGCCACGTGTCGGTATTCAGAAAATATGTCCCCACAAGTAGGTATCAAGTTATATAAAGAAAAATCCTAAAATAGAAGAATCTGATGATAATTTCAATAATAATTACCTTTTATAGTTTTGCTCTCCATGGAGTTTTTTTTTCCCCTCAGTTCTTGTTGTGTAGGTATGAAGTGAGAGATAATAGTCAATAGCTTATGGAGGAATTGTAATGTCTTAGGTTAAGATGGATGTATTTAAATTGTAATGTTGTAAGGTTTTGAAATTGAACAAAGTATGAAATAAGAAAAAATTAGGTAGGAAAAAGTAGAAGTTTATATTTCCTTTTCAAATTTAACAGATGATGGTATAATAATTAATTTTAAGTAATTGCCATATTTTTTTTAAAAAATAATTTTAAAATGATGAGGTTTTGGTGGCCTTAGATGCTTTCTTATTAAAAACCTCATTTTACTTAATATATATGAATAATACTCGTAAGTAGAATTTTTTTTTGGAAAACAAAATCAATGAATGTGGGTAATAAGAAGGATGCTTATAATCCAACACACTTACGTTGTGTTTGGTTAGAGATTTGGAAGAAAAAAAAGAGAAAAATGTAGGTGAAATGTGAATAAAATATACATATATTTCAATTGATTTCACACATTTTTTTCTCTTTCCCTTTCCAAATCCCTTAGCCAAATACAACGTTAATTTCTTTTCACATCCATCACATGTATTAAAAAAAATAGTAATTTAGATATAAATATTAGTACATATAAGTATACAAAACAAATCTATAGCGATCCTGGGTTTACCCCTTGTTGTATAGTGATCCGGACATGTGTCCGTGGATGTTAGTAGTTGATTATTATCTAGTTTACATCCTTTCCTACTTTGTATTTGAGTTATGGGATGTACTGGGCAGGTTTGTCACAGGTTGGTTGAGCTTAGGAACCAAAACTAGTTGCCCAGATTTTGGCCTGTCCGCTCGAGCGGATCATTTGACGCTCGAGTGGGGACCTTGTTGTTGCTTGTCCGCTTGAGTAGGGGTTTTGGCGCTCGAGTGGGGAATACACCCATCCAGTTTTTCCTGTGTAGTGTTGGACGCTCGAGCGGGGTACTGGCCGCTCGAGCGGGGACCTGGTATGTCGAGATTCTGGGAGTACGCATCCGCCACTCGAGCTGGAGTTTGGCAGCTCGAGCGGGAGTCTGTGAGTGGCACTTGAGCGGGGGTTTCCACGCTCGAGCGGGGCGACTTTTATATAAACACGGGATCCGACTTTTTGGATCACTTTTTCAACACACTTTCTCTCTCTTACTTTCCCAAATACAGATTTGAGAGCTCCTCTCTCTAAAACCTTACCTTTTCTCTTAGATTTGATCTAGTATGAGTGATTTCCTCACCTTGGGCCTTTGTAAAAGTTGTGTGGATCGTCGAGGGCTACATTTTAATCTGAAAATTTCAGAATTTGGAGCATTTTGGTTTTGGTTTTCATCTCCTTTGGAGCTCAAACTTTGAGGTAGGGATATCCTACTCCTCTTTATGAACTTTGTCTTTAAATTTTGGTATTTTGAGATGTTGGGGGTTGTTGCGTAATTTTGAGAGAGTTTGGGGCTTTTGTGTAATTTGACAAAAGTTGGGGTTTTATTTATAATGAACCTAGAGGCATGTTTGGTATAGAGAAATGGAATGAATGTTGAAACATTGATAAAAGTGGAACCTAAGGGTTATAATGTTAATTATGGAAAATGCCCTAATTACATTGATTAATTAATTTGGATAATTAATTGTGAGAAATGAGGAATTGAAGTGGAAATGTTGGGATTGGGAGTGTATGGGATTAAAGGGTGTAGTTGAATTATTTATCACTCACCGAATTGAAATGTTGATTATATATCCATTTGTTGCTTTTATATTCTGTATAGAAATAACTGTTTTGGGCTATCGGTGGAGGATAGTCTTGATTGTTGTAGACAATGCATGATGATTAGGCAAACTAAAACTGATCATTGAAATGTGTCATTGAGTGTGACAGTTGAAAGAATACATTAATTTTATGTATTGATTGGGATGTGTATAATTATTGTTTATATGCATTGTGTTGTGTTGGAGAAGATAGGGGATGTACTCCACGGTTTAGGGGATGATAAGGGATGGACCTCTAAACCGGATGTTGTTTGGGAGAAGATAGGGGATGGACTCCATAGATATAGCTCATATGCTTATCTAGTAATGTGTTGACACAGCTCATACGCTTGTCTTCGGAAGTGTGATATTGCTCTTAGGCATATCTATGGAAGTGTTAATATAGCTCTTATGCTTATCTATTAATGTGTTGATATAGCTAGTATGCTTATCCTTTATTGAAATAGGAAAGTGTTTGATATGAGTTACTGTCTCATATAAGTGGTTTGGCCAGGTTCTGAGCCATGGTTATGAATTGAGAATTGAAAAGAATGGAAAATGAATTGTAACATGGACTTGTATGTCATGAAACTGTAAGATGATGTAAGTGGATGTATCAGTGTTGGCCATCTATCAACTGCTAATCCTCTAGTCATTGTTCATTGTTGGTTTAGTGTATTTCTACTGGGCTGTGGCTCACCCTATATGGGAACATCATTTTCAGGTACAGGTAGCATGCCACCTCTAAGGACATAGCTTGGGAGGCTTGAGGCGGGCGAACTTTTTGTTGTCTATCTTCTTTTGATGTATTACATGTAAATTCAATCCAAGGGCTTAAGGTGTAGATGAGTTAGTACTCTCCTTTTTGTAACCAAGTGTTAACTTGGAAAGCTGTAAGCCCTTAGGGCATTTGCTTTTGTTGTTAACATGTAATACCTTTTGTATTGAAACTCTGATAAATAGAAGGATGTGGATCTTTTATATATCAATGCACGTCTATATTGGTGGGTTTAAATGTTGTTATTTTGAGGGCGTTACAACTTGGTATCAGAGCGTACCGGGTTCGAATACTTTGGGTACGTGGGAAGTGATTAGGATCACAATGGGTTTGTCTCGCTTGAAAGAGACGTAGGTGTAGTATCATATGCTATGTGTTTAATTGATAACATGCTTATGTGATTATTTGGGTATGAGATTTAATTTCTAGGATGTTGATTGGATCCTTGGGTTTCTGGGAGTCCTGTTGGAAAAGCACTTGATCAATGCTGTTTCTAACCGGAACTCTAGTAACACCTCGGGACTATCATTATCCGGAAATGAAATTCGTAAGTGCTTATGTGTTTATGTGCTTACGTGGAGTGAATTAAAGTTGTCCATGCATTGGGACGAGAGTGTTTAGTTTCAGTACATTTATGAATGTGTTAATGTTCTTCGTTTTCTTTCTTAAGATGTCAGGACGAGGAAGAGGCGGTAGGTGTGGTAGGCCTAGGAGGCAGGAAGTGCCTATACCAGATGAGATTCCGGCAGTACAGGAGGGAGTTGGTCAGGCCAATGTGGCCGAGCCAGCGGGTCAGCAGGCTATGAGTGCCTTGGCCCGAGAGATAGCAGGAGCTTTGGGTATTCTCAGAGCAGGGAATCAAGCAGTTAAGGCAGGGCCTTCTTTCTTGAAGAGGGAGTTCTTCCGGTCTAACCCGGAGGAGTTTATTGGGGATCCAAAGGAACCACTGAAGGCAGACGAGTGGTTGGAACAAATGAGTAAGACATTCGAGATGCTTGGCATCGAGGATGGAGCACTGAAAGTGGCCTTGGCATCCTTCCAACTGAAGGGAGATGCGGGTCAATGGTGGAAGTATGAGAAGGTCCGTATTGGTGGTACTTGGGAGGCGTTTGTAAATGCTTTCCAGGAGAGGTTCTTATCTGCAGTTGCCAGGGAGAAGCTGAGGGATCAGTTTAGTCGGCTTAAACAGGAGGGTTTGTCTGTGGCCGAGTTTGAGACTACATTTACTAGCTTGTCCAGGTTTGCACCTGAACTCGTGGCGATCGAGGAACGCCGTTGCTACGAGTTTGAGCGGAAGTTGAGGCGTGGCCTCAAGTTGAGGGTTGGTGGTTCTTACATACGAGAGTATAGACATTTGGTAGATGCTGCAGCTCATATGGAGCTTATGATGCAGGAGGAAGAGGAGGAGAAACATAGAGGCTCCAAGAGGGGCCAAGACAGCCAAGGAGATGGTAGGAGACAGAGGGGTTATAACCCTCAGCAGTCTCAGGGCGGAGTTGCTAGATCGACCTTCCGGTGCCGAGTGCAGGTTCGGGGAGGGGCAATCAGGGGGGTTTGACTTGTTATTCTTGTGGTCAGTTAGGTCACAAGTCTTCGGTTTGCCTGCAGAAGGGCGGAGGTCAGAGAGTTGCTTCTTCCTCAGCTAGACCGCAGAGTCAGAGTTTGGGCAGGGGACAGCCCTTGTCTTGCTATCAGTGTGGACAGCCTGGGCACCTGAAGAGGTTCTGCCCACAGTTGAGTGCCACTTCAGGAGCGTCTGGTTCTAGGTAGACGCAGGGTTTTCAGCCAGCTCAGTCTGTACAGGCCTCGAGGGCCAATCCGGAGGCTTCGTCGTCCCAGTCAGTGCAGCAGTCGTATGCTCCTAGAGGTGAGCATGTGGATCAGGGGCCTACAGGGCGCGTGTATGCTGTTACCGCGCAGGACCTAGTACCGGCTCCATCAGTAGTGAGAGGTACCTTTCTGTTTTACAACTCGGTTGCTAGTGTATTGATTGATACGGGTGCGTCTCATTCTTTTGTATCTGCTGCATTTGCATCTGTGTTAGAGTTGGAGTTAGCACTATTAGCATCTCTTATATGTGTAGTGTCACCTGTTGGGGGTGAGTTGATTTTGAAACACGGATGTAGAGGTTGTGATATAGAGGTCGCCGATCATAGGCTTCCGTTTCCTTTTGTAGTTATGCCCATGAAGGGTTTTGATGTTATTTTGGGTATGGACTAGTTATCGTCATACCGGGCAGTTATCGATTGCTACCGCTAGAGGGTCACTTGTTGTACCGTGAGTGGGGAGTGTTTCCATTTCTTAGGAGATTGAGTTGGTAGTGTTGTGCCACCGGGGTATGATCCGCAAGGGCGGAGTGAGCTCAGTGGTTTACTTGCTAGCTTTGAGAGTGGTGAGTGTGATGAGACCCAGGTTGTGTTGCTGAGGGTAGTTTGTGAGTACTCGGACGTCTTTCCCGAGGATCTCGTTAGTTTGCCACCTCACCGGGAGATTGAGTTCTCTATTGATTTAGTGCCCGGCACGGCGCCGATTTCTATGGCACCTTACCGTTTTGCTCCAGCAGAGTTGGTTGAATTGAAAGTTCAGCTCCAGGAATTACTAGATAAGGGCTTTGTTCGCCCTAGTGTTTCATCGTGGGGAGCACCGGCCCTCTTTGCTAAAAAGAAAGATGGTGCCTTGAGATTGTGTATCGATTATCGGAAGTTGAATCGGGCTACGGTTAAGAATAAATATCTTATGCCCCGTATAGATGATCTATTTGACCAGTTAAAGGGTTCCCGTTGTTTCTCTAAGATAGACTTGAGGTCGGGTTACCACCAGTTGAGGGTCAAGGAAGAAGATATTTCGAAGACGGCATTAAAACGCCGGTATGGCCATTACGAGTTTTTGGTGATGCCATTTGGGCTTACCAACGCACCGGCGGTCTTTATGGACTTGATGAACCGGATTTTCCGGGAATTCTTGGATCGTTTTGTAGTCGTTTTCGTGGACGACATCCTGATTTATTCACCTTCTGAGGAGGAGCACAAGGAACACTTGAGAGTGGTGCTTGAGTTACTTAGAGCCCATAGGCTGTATGCCAAGTTTGAGAAGTGTGAGTTCTGGCTAGGAGAAGTCAAGTTCTTAGGCCATGTGGTTTCCGGGAAAGGGGTGTCTGTTGATACATCCAAGACTGAGGCAGTGCAAGATTGGGCACAACCTAAGGGTGTGTTTGATTGGGCGGACTGGAAAAGGGGGGATTAGAATCCATCGGACTTGAGTCCTGGAACTGTGAATCCCCCGGACTATTTGGTCGGATTGGATATATATCCTGTGTTTATTTTTTCATGGGATTAGATGTCCGGACTGTGAATTCCCCGGACTATTTTTAGTGAATCCAACGTTTGGTTGGACGGACTGGATAGGATAAATGAACAAATGACTATTTTACCCTTTTTAAATTGTTTACTAAGTAATAGCAATATTAAACATATCTATAATATTTTAATTATTTTTAGCTAGATTAAATAAAAAATTATTTTATTTTATTTTTTACACAATTAAATAAATTTATTTTTTAAAAATAAATAAATAAAATATCAATAAAATATATATTATTTTTAATTAAGATTTTAAATAAATTTGTTTTTAAAAAATAATAATCAAGAAATGAAATCAACTAAAACATCTATTAAATTTAAATAATGAAATTAAATAAAACATAAACAAAATTTTAAAATAAAATATCAATAAAATATCCATAAAAATTATTTCAACAAATTAAATAAATAAATAAAAAATTAAATGAAATTAAATAAATTTTTTCAATATTTTTTTTAGCACGCTTTTTTTTTCAATGTTTGAAACATATATTTTTTCAATATTTATATCCAACACTTCATGGTCCAATCAAACACAACAGCAACACAAAGAAAATGGGCAAAATAGTCATCTCACCCCTCTAATCCAAACAGTAAATAATCCCACCAATACTATCCCACACCCCCGACAAAGGGTATCCCCATATGGGATTAGGAGTCCGCCGACATGGAGTCCGCCGGACAAAAAAAAAAAAAAACATCGGATTAGATTTACTGTGCGGATTACAATCCGCACAGTAAATAATCCCCCCCCTTATCCCCCCAATCAAACACGCCCTAAGAGTATATTTGAGATCCGCAGTTTTCTGGGATTAGCTGGGTACTACCGTCGGTTTGTGAAGGATTTCTCCAGGTTAGCTTCGCCGTTGACTAGATTGACTCGGAAGGGAGTCAAATTTGTATGGAGTGAGACTTGTGAAAAATCGTTCCAGGAGTTGAAAGTTAGATTGACCACCGCTCCGGTCCTGATTATTCCGGAGAGAGGGTTGGGTTATGCTGTCTATTGTGATGCCTCACGAGAGGGTTTGGGTTGCGTGTTGATGCAAAAGGGAAAAGTGGTAGCTTATGGCTCACGTTAGTTGAAAATTCACGAGAAGAATTACCCTACGCATGACCTAGAGTTAGTGGCTGTAATCTTTGCCTTGAAAATCTGGAGGCACTACCTTTATGGTGAAAGATTCGAGGTGTTCTCGGATCATAAGAGTCTGAAATATCTGTTTTCACAGAAAGACTTGAACTTGAGACAGAGGAGGTGGATGGAGTTTATAGAGGATTACGATTTCGAGTTGCATTACCACCTGGGGAAGGCCAATGTTGTGGCCGATGCCCTTAGCAGGAAATCCGTTAGTAGTATAGCTAGTATAGCCATCCGGGAGTGGGAGATGTTGGGGGCAATTGGCGAGTTTGATTTGCTTCTGGGCGAATCCGTAGAGGCTGCGGCCTTGTTTTCTATTGTTGCGCAGCCTACACTTGTGACTCGAGTGTTAGAGGCACAGAGAGGTGACCTTGAGGTAGAATCCCTCCGAGAGAAGATCTCCAGTGGGAAGGTTGAGAAGGGTCTAATGGTGTATCCCGACCTGAGTGTGAGATACCGAGACCGTTTGTTTGTGCCAGGGTCTTGCCAAGAGGAGGTACTCCGAGAGTTTCATCATTCGCGCCTTGCAGTGCATCCGGGAGGTACTAAGATGTATCGGGATTTGGGTCGCCAGTTTTGATGGCTGGGTATGAAGAGAGATGTGGCAGTCTTCGTGTCTAAGTGCCTTACTTGTCAGCAAGTGAAGGCCGAACATCAGAGGCCAGCGGGTTTGTTGCAACCCTTGCCTATTGCCGAGTGGAAGTGGGAGCATGTCACTATGGACTTCATTGTAGGTCTTCTGAGGACTCAGCGGGGTAGTGATGCTATTTGGGTGGTTGTAGACCGGTTGACTAAGTCGGCGCACTTCATCCCTATGCGCGTGAGAGATTCGGTAGATCATCTTGCCGACTTGTATATTCGGGACATAGTGAGGTTGCACGGGATCCCAGTGACGATCGTCTCAGATAGAGATCCTCGTTTTACTGCTAGATTGTGGCAGAGTTTGCAGAGTGCCTTGGGTACTAAATTGACCTTCAGTACGGCTTATCACCCTCAGACTGACGGGCAGTCCGAGCGTACTATTCAGATCCTTGAGGATATGCTTCGGGGTTGTGTCCTTGACTTCAGTGGGACATGGGAGAGGCACTTACCATTGGTGGAGTTTGCCTACAACAACAGTTTTCAGTCTAGTATCGGTATGGCACCGTTTGAGGCCTTGTATGGCCGACCTTGTAGGTCTCCGGTTTGTTGGGCCGAGGTGGGTGACGCACCTCTGTTGGGTCTGGAGTTGGTTAGGGAGACGACGGAGAAAGTTGAGCTTATCTGTAGGAGGCTTGTTACAGCCCAGAGTCGTCAGAAATCTTATACTAACCGTAGGAGGAGGCCGTTGGCGTTTGAGATGGGTGATCATGTCTTTCTGAAGATATCACCTAGGCGGGGATTGATGAGGTTTGGGAAGAGTGGGAAGTTGTCCCCTCAGTTTATTGGTCCTTTTGAGATCCTTGAGAGGATTGGCGAGGTTGCTTACCGTTTAGCTTTACCGCCACAGTTGTCCGGAGCTCATGACGTGTTTCATGTGAGCATGCTTCGGAAGTATGAGCCGGATCCATCGCATATATTGGATTGGACCGACTTAGAGGTAGATGAGGATGCCTCGTATGAGGAGAGATCGGTTCGGGTCTTGGATAGGCGGGATCAAGTCCTACGTGGCAAGACCATTCCTTTGGTAAAGGTTTTGTGGAAACATCACGGAGTGGAGGAGGCCACTTGGGAACGTGAGTTGGAGGTCCGAGAGAAATATCCAGACCTATTTGTGGCTGTTTGAACATATGTTATATATATTATTGTATTGTTGAACTTTAAGATCATTAAATATGTCTTAAGTTGTAAAACATGGTGCATGTTTTGATTAATGAAAGTAGTTGGAAACTTGCCTCAAATGGGAGTTTGTGTAACATTGCATATGTTGAATATGTAGTAGAAATTGAAATGTATGTATTGTGAGATGCCTCTTGATAAGAGATGGAATGACCGGTAATGGGTCGAGTTGTTGAATGTTGTAATGTAACATTGTTTAAAATGGACAAAAGCGTCTTTTTCAGAAACTTGTTCTTAATTTCGGGGACGAAATTCTTTAAAGGGGGGAGGTTATAGCGATCCCCGGTTTACCCCTTGTTGTATAGTGATCCGGACATGTGTCCGTGGATGTTAGTAGTTGATTATTATCTGGTTTACATCCTTTCCTACTTTATATTTGAGTTATGGGATGTACTGGGCAGGTTTGTCACAGGTTGGTTGAGCTTAGGAACCAAAACTAGTTGCCCAGATTTTGGCCTGTTCGCTCGAGCGGATCATTTGACGCTCGAGTGGGGACCTTGTTATTGCTTGTCCGCTCGAGCGGGGGTTTTGGCGCTCGAACGGGGAATACACCCATCTAGTTTTTCCTGTGTAGTGTTGGACGCTCGAGCGGGGTATTGGACGCTCGAGCGGGGTATTGGCCGCTCGAGCGGGAAGTTGTGAGTGACGCTCGAGCGAGGAGTTGGGCACTCGAGCGGGGACCTGGTATGTCGAGATTCTGGGAGTGCGCATCCGCTGCTCGAGCTGGAGTTTGGCCGCTCGAGCGGGAGTCTGTGAGTGGCGCTTGAGCGGGGGTTTCCACGCTCGAGCGGGGCGACTTTTATATAAACACGGGATCCGACTTTTTGGATCACTTTTTCAACACACTTTCTCTCTCTTACTTTCCCAAATACAGATTTGAGAGCTCCTCTCTCTAAAACCTTACCTTCTCTCTTAGATTTGATCTAGTATGAGTGATTTCCTCATCTTGGGCCTTTGTAAAAGTTGTGTGGATCGTCGAAGGCTACATTTTAATATGAAAATTTCAGAATTTGGAGCATTTTGGTTTTGGTCTTCATCTCCTTTGGAGCTCAAACTTTGAGGTAGGGATATCTTACTCCTCTTTATGAACTTTGTCTTTAAATTTTTGTATTTTGAGATGTTGGGGGTTGTTGCGTAATTTTGAGAGAGTTTGGGGCTTTTGTGTAATTTGACAAAAGTTGGGGTTTTATTTATAATGAACCTAGAGGCATGTTTGGTATAGAGAAATGGAATGAATGTTGAAACATTGATAAAAGTGGAACCTAAGGGTTATAATGTTAATTATGGAAAATGCTCTAATTACATTGATTAATTAATTGAGATAATTAATTGTGAGAAATGAGAAATTGAAGTGGAAATGTTGGGATTGGGAGTGTATGGGATTAAAGGGTGTAGTTGAATTACTTATCACTCACCGAATTGAAATGTTGATTATATATCCATTTGTTGCCTTTATATTCTGTATAGAAATAACTGTTTTGGGCTATCGGTGGAGGATAGTCTTGATTGTTGTAGACAATGCATGATGATTAGGCAAACTAAAACTGATAATTGAAATGTGTCATTGAGTGTGACAGTTGAAAGAATACATTAATTTTATGTATTGATTGGAATGTGTATAATTATTGTTTATATGCATTGTGTTGTGTTGGAGAAGATAGAGGATGTACTCCACGGTTTAGGGGATGATAGGGGATGGACCTCTAAACTGGATGTTGTTTGGGAGAAGATAGGGGATGGACTCCATAGATATAGCTCATATGCTTATCTAGTAATGTGTTGACACAGCTCATACGCTTGTCTTCGGAAGTGTGATATTGCTCTTAGGCATATCTATGGAAGTGTTGATATAGCTCTTATGCTTATCTGTTAATGTGTTGATATAGCTAGTATGCTTATCCTTTATTGAAATGGGAAAGTGTTTGATATGAGTTACTGTCTCATATAAGTGGTTTGGCCAGGTTCTGAGCCATGGTTATGAATTGAGAATTGAAAAGAATGGAAAATGAATTGTAACATGGACTTGTATGTCATGAAACTGTAAGATGATATAAGTGGATGTATCAGTGTTGGCCATCTATCAACTGCTAATCTTCTAGTCATTGTTCATTGTTGGTTTAGTGTATTTCTACTGGGCTATGGCTCACCGTATATGGGAACATCATTTTCAGGTACAGGTAGCATGCCACCTCCAAGGACATAGCTTGGGAGGCTTGAGGCGGGCGGACTTTTTGTTGTCTATCTTCTTTTGATGTATTATATGTAAATTCAAGCTAAGGGCTTAAGGTGTAGATGAGTTAGTACTCTCCTTTTTGTAACCAAGTGTTCACTTGGAAAGCTGTAAGCCCTTAGGGCATTTGCTTTTGTTGTTAACATGTAATACCTTTTGTATTGAAACTCTGATGAATAGAAGGATGTGGATCTTTTATATATCAATGCACGTCTATATTGGTGGGTTTAAATGTTGTTGTTTTGAGGGCGTTAATCAAAAAAGAAAAATAAAAAAAGTGTACAAAATAAATTAAATGTGTGTAATTAAATCAAAATATTTTGAAGATTCTTAATTTTTTATCATGAATCTATCTATCTATATTGTATCTATATACAAATGTAGTGTAATTTTTAATACTTCTATACTCCCAAACTTGGTCTCTCATTCAAATTTGAGATTACCTCTCCTACTTGGTAGTCTTAGAAATTTTCCTTTCCATTTTTCCTAATTTTTAATAAAAATTCATTTTTTATATTAAAAAAAAGAGTAAAATTTGAAATAAAAAAAAGATATGGATATACATATAGAACTGAAAAAGATATGATAAACTCAAATTTGAGATATTTTAAATATAATTATTGAGAAATAAAGGACATATGTTACTCTCAATTCTTTAAAGATATGATCAAATCTAATTATTAAAAAAATAAATGAAATATTTTATTCTAATTCTTCCATTATTAGAGTTTTATTTAATTTTTTCCCACAATTATCTTATTTTTATATATCTTAAAATTTGAGCTTGAATTTTTTTTAATCATCCAAATCTAATTGTTAAAATAAAAAAATATATATTTCACTCTCAATTCTTGTAATATTAGGGTTTTATTTGATTAGCTTTTTTTTTTTCTTTCATAATTATCTCATTTTTTAAGTACTTGAACTTGAATTTTTTTTTTTTTTAATCATAACTTCTCCCTCCCTCTTCCTCTATTGGAAGATTTTGTTTGATTTCTTTTTTCATAGTTCTTAAAGTTTATCTTTAAATTTAAACAATCGAGTCTATCTGAATGAAAGTTTATAAATTGTCTTTTTGCAATCTTGGTGTTGCTACTTTTATGACTGTGATTTTTGAAATTTTAATATTTTAATATTTTTCGTGTATGCTGTAAATTTATCATTTCTCATTCAATTGACTTGCACGTGTGTTTATTTATGTTGTTGATTTTGTATGTATAAGCTACATTAAAAAAATGTAATGTTCTTCATTTTTTTCTCCTTGGATTGAACTTAAAGAAAAAGACTACAACAAATCAGAGACAAGAAACCTAAGCAGCTTATCTCAAATCGTAGTAGAAAAGGCATCCTTCAATAGTACAATGCATAGAAATGAAATGCAGAAACAACTAATAATGAAATGAATAAAGTAACTATTTGTGACCAACGCAAAAAAGCTATCGCTAAAAGTGTTTTTCCTTGTAGTGAACAGAGGACTATGTCCGTTCTCTAGATCTCATCACTCCTCATGTTGTTTCACATACAATAATGAGCAGTTATAGAATCTCAAAAATGCAAACTCAAAAAATTATCCAAAATCTGTAATCAAAGGTCCAAATTGATTTATGGTGTGCTCTCACAATAAAAAGATTAAAAATATATGCCATTGATTTAAAAATCTAGGTAGATTTTTGGAACCTTTTTTGGGTGTCTAGACTTTCTCTATAAATAGCAGTTGGCACATGCAATACATGTGTAATGTAAATAAATAAAAGTAAAATAGAATATTTATTATATATTATGTGTTAATCAAGTGATAAAAAGTTTTATTTAGTAGATCCAAGATTCAAGTCTCACTACTCCCATCTATATAATTTTTTTGTTTTAAATAAAATAAAATAAAAAATGAGGGACACCTAGTATTAAAAAAAAAAAAAAGTAAGCAAAGGTTTTGAACTAGCCTTCACTAATATAATAGTATAAACAATAACACATCACATGATAAATAAATGTGGTACACAGTTGTAGTCATCATATCAGTTATGTGAAATTACAATAATGCTATACTTGTCATAATTTTATATCATATTATATTTTCCATCTTTTTTGTCAATACAATATTGGTGGAATGACTCTCACCACTCATATATATTTTCAATGTAATGTTGACAACTAGATTAACACGTCAAATAGTAAGGCATGGACAGTAGGGTGATTTGATTGATGAAATTTAGGATCAAATTATTCATATTGAAACAACAGATATTAGGGAGCTGTTTAAGTGTGCAACCCCCTTAAGGTTGCACACCATATGCAACCCAATTTTTAGCCGTTAGATTACAATAATTGATCAACCCAATTTTTAGCCGTTAGATTACAATAATTGATCAAGACTATTGAATTGTTTAATCATAAAAAATGTGAAACCAGGGCAACCGGTTAATCCATCTATTTGCATGATTTCATCCCACGTTCCTTACTCTCTATTTCGTCTCTCTGTCTCTCTCTCTTTGTCTCTCTCACTCTCTCAATTTCGTCTCTCTGTCTCTCTCTCTCTTTGTCTCTCTCTCTCTCTCTCTCTCTCTCTTCTTGTCTTCATCTCTGTAAGGTTGAGTGTATAACCCTTGATTTCCATTAACAGAGACAAGCCCCTGCTGGGTTCCATTGACGAAGCTCTATAGGGAACAATATAACCCTTGATTTCCAACAACAATGGAACTACAAGGCTCTGTGGGGTTCCATTGCTGAAATGAAGGCATTCTCTTCAACTAGATATTAGGTATGAAGTTGTCTTGCTCTCTCTATCTCTTTCTCTCTCTGGCATTTTCACTTCAACGATTTTCCCTCAACTAAACCCTCATCCTAACTTCAACCCCTCTACGCTTCGCTTAAACCAAAACCCTCCATCGCCAAGTAACCTCTCTCTTTCTCAATCAACTGTTTGTGTTTGCATAAACAATCCAACCATGTTAAAATGTCATGTTTGTGTTTGTGTTAACATTTTTCAGTCATCAAGTAATTGTTTGTACTAACATCATGTACAATATGGCCCCAGCCGAAGTTAAAAGTGAAGGTGTTGATTATGACATTCCAAATGAAGTAGATGACATTCGTTTGATCAATGAAAGTTGGGCGAAACGTTGTCATGGTTGCGAAGCTGGTCCGCGCAATGAAGAAACAACCAACATAAACATTGAAGATGGCCGAGTTGATGTGAAACAAGAAATGGTTGATGATGCTCATGGCGATGACATGGTTAGTGAGGTTGAACGTGCTATTTTGGAACATAAATTTGATTCGGTCGAAGATGGAGAAGCTTTCTATAATGCGTATGCTAAAGCCAAGGGATTTAGTATACGAAAATCCAGATTTAACACAAATAAACAGGGAAAGGTTGTTAGTAGGCTATGGTTGTGTTCAAGGGAAGGTCAGAGATTACCAAAATACTTGGACCGTGTTGCAGAGAAGAGAAGAGCTCCCAAGGCACTAACAAGAGTAGGTTGCAAAGCACAATTTCACATATGGTATGATCCAAAGGCTGGTGAAGGGGGAAAGTATGTTGTGACTCACTTCATCGCAGACCACAATCATGAATTGGCGGAACAACACTGTGTGATGTATCTGAGGTCACATCAGGGTTTAAACAGCGCTGATAAAGCTCAAGCAATAGCTATGCGCAACGTCAGTGTGAAGACTAGCCAAATCATGGACTATATGGTAAATCAATCCGGGTATTATGAGAATGTTGGTTTCATCCGTACAGATCTGCACAACCACATTCAAGCTGAACGTAGAGTAGAAGTTGAAGATGGTGATGCGCAGGGTGCTTTGGTTTACCTATGTGCAAAACTTGATGTTGACCCATGTTTTTTTACAAGTATGATGTGTGTAAAGATAACAAGTTACAAAATCTGTTCTGGGCAAATTTGAAATCGCGGGCTGACTACGCAAAGTTTGGTGGTGTATTGGTATTTGACTCAACTTACTGTACCAATGTATACAAAAAACCTTTTGTCATGTTGGTTGGTGTGACTAACCACTTCACGACCATGATATTTGCATGTGTTTTGCTAGCTAATGAGATAATTGATACATACACATGGGTTTTGGAAACATTTATGGAGGCGATAGACAATAAAGCACCTGTGTCAGTACTGACAGATGGGAATAAGGTGATGCGAGAGGCAATCACAAGAGTATTTCCAGACGCAAGACATTGATTATGTAATTGGCATCTTAGGAAAAATGTTATGTCAAATGTTCACAAAAGTGGCTTTACACATGCTTTCAAGTAGTGCATGGAGATGGAAATGGATGAAGCAAAGTTTAAGGATGGTTGGATGAGAATGGTCGAAAAATTTGGACTTGAAAACAATAACTGGGTGTTAGAGAAATATGAGAAGCATTATATGTGGGCTGAGGCATATATGCGTGGCCATTTCTTTGCTGGGATGAAGAGCACTCAGCGCTCGGAGAGTATGAATGCTTATTTCAATCCCTTCCTCTAACATAAATTGAAGCTATATGAATTTGTTAGGCATTATGATTAGGCTCTTGCAAGGATAATGTATAACGAGGCTGGAGATGATACCGATACAAATAACACTTTTCCAGTATTGATTACTCTATTGCGAGATATAGAGAGACATGGAGCTGAGCTATTCACCCGGAATATATTTAAAATGTTCCGTGATG
Organism: Camellia lanceoleosa; assembly: GCA_025200525.1. Taxonomy (NCBI): domain Eukaryota; kingdom Viridiplantae; phylum Streptophyta; class Magnoliopsida; order Ericales; family Theaceae; genus Camellia; species Camellia lanceoleosa. The sequence continues at coordinate 108,417,316 of CM045766.1, read as the reverse complement.
AAATCTTAGAAGAGGGAAAGTTGAATGTGAAGGACGTGTTCCCTTTGCCGGATGGCCAAAAATGCTACTATATTCATAAGTACAAGATGAATGATAGATTGTGGATAGTAACACACAATCCAGTGGATGCCACAATGATATGTTCTTGCATGAAGTTTGGGTCGTTCGGGCTACCTTGCTGTCACATGATATGTGCTATGAAAGTTGAAAATTTAACGCAAATTCCCCCAACTTCTGTGCTGCATAGATGCACAAGGGCTGTAAGTAAGGATGGCCAGCTATGGCGTCAACCCTCAATTGATAGCACTACAACACAGACTGTTCGCTATGGGATATTGAGTTTTTCTTATAATGAAATGTGTTTCTATGCCTCACAATCAACCGAAGGTTTCAAAGAGGCTAGGGATGCATGTTTTCTGATGACGAGCCGGATAAAGAAGTTATATAAGAGGAATCGCAACGATGGGAATGGAGACAAAGGAAAACATTCAATCCCGCGACAATTTAGAGTAGAAGATCCTGATCTTGTGAAGACAAAAAGGAACCCCGGGACGGGCCTCATCCAACTGTCAAAGACTAAGAAAATATGGGAATTGAATGCATTAGCCACATGAAGCGAACGTGTCCTAAGGTTCGGTTTAGCCGAACAGTGGGTAGTAACTTAGCTGCAGATACAACCCACATCACTGACCATGAGTACAATGCGGACTCATTGCCCATTCGCTATAAAACTGGGTTGATGGATCCAAGTACACTGCACATTAAGCAACGACGTCTATTTTTTGATATTTTTCCTGATTCAAAATAGCCTGTAGGCCAATACAGTAGTGTCGAAGCACAAGTGTGCAAAAATGATTTGACCACAATTGATAAGGTGAATCAAGTAATTGTATGATTTACTTATTCCTTTAATTTATTAGGTGTACTGTACTAGCTTCTGAAAACACATCATTGGCAAGAACATGGTAGATATGTACGTAGTTATGATTTTACACGGATTGTTGTACGTAACGTGTAAATAATTGCTAATGTACAAGGCCAGGAAATGGCACAATGTTGCTTATGTACAAGGCCAGGAACAGTTATTTTGCATATTGTTTAGAGTGATTTTGTCATTTTTGTTTGCAGTGACTTGTCATTTTCATAACTAAATAAATATGAGATATATATGGGTGTCTGTTGTTTGTGTATTGTTTTGAGATGGAAATTGGCTTATGTCTGTATTCCAAGATTCCTATTGGGGGTTGCTTGTTTCTCTTCCAAATTTGGTTGGTGTGGTTGACAACTAATGATTTGTTTTGGTTTCGTATTGATTTGTTATGACTTGTTTCAGTAAATTAGTATTATATTTTGTCTTTTGATTAAAATATGGAATTTGTCATGTGGTTTTGCAAAATTACATCTGAACACATGCATCTTCTATATAATCCAAGTGCCAGTTAATTTTTGGGTATTAATTGGACAAATTAGCCCAACAAACTAGTTTACTTTATGTCTAAGCCGATTGGTATATGAATTACAAATTACGAAAAAGAGTTGTGAAAAAATTTCATATTAACTATGAAAGTGATAGGGAAATTGTTAGTAAAATTATGGTGGGTTTATATCGACAATAACCAAGCAATAATTCAAGGATGACAATTTAAAGAAAAACAATCAAGCAATTGTGGTATTTGTTTGAATGCTTGAAAAGGATGAAGACTTGTTTGGATGAACTGATGGTAACAAAGTAAACAAGTGAAATGAACTTTCTGATATGAGCTGATGATAACAAATTAGAGAAGATAAACCTTTGGTGATTTGAGGTTGAAATCAGCAAAGTTCACCCAGTTACAAAGTACAAATTACAAGGGAAAAAACTACTCGTAAGTTACAATTTGAACTACTCTTAAATGTAGAATGCAAGTTGATGTGTTGTCGTTGATGTCCTCTCTCTCTACAAACCTTCTGGCCTTTATAGCTCTTCTTTCCCACGACCCCATGATGTGCTGAATCTCTAACTGTTGTTGTGCAACTTCTGTAACTGTACTGTCATTTCCAAGTCTTCAAACCACATAAAACCTTTACTTCTACCTGTCGAACTGCATATCCTTGAAGTTGCCACGTGTCCCCAAGTCCTTTTGGCCTTCCCTCGACAGATACAGACTCCCACTTCCACTACTGGAAATTACACTTTTGGCGAGCAACTTTTTAGTCGCCAAAGGTTGTTTTTTAGTCGCCGAAAGTCAATGGCAACTAAAGTTCTTCGTCACCCCGTTAGTTGCCAAATCCTAGTCAGCAATAGTCAATGGTGACTAAATTGATGTTGGTCACTAATTATCTTATCTTCGGCTACTAAAACTGACTTAGTCGCCAAACATAACGTCTTGGCGACCAAATATTTAGTCGCCAAAAATAATTAAATCCAAATGAAATTTTCTTTTAGCAACTAAAATATTAAGTCGCTAAAACATTTTAGTCGCTAATACTAATACATTTACCAACTAAAAATTTTAGTCACTAATAATAATACATTTAGCGACCAAATAGTTTAGTCATTAGTTTTCACGATTAAATATTTTAGTCGCCAAAAGATTAAATATTTTCATTTCATGATATTTTACGACCAAATATTTTAGTCGTTGAAAGATGTCATGTTCTTTCGTGATTAAAACATTTAGTTGGCAAAAGTTTCTTCCCTCATCTTGATTATTTTGGCTACTAATTATTTGGTTGCCAAAAGTCTTTTGTTTTTTTTTTTACTACTAAATATTTAGTCATAAAAAACTTTTGCTTGCAATTTTGGCTACCAAAATATTTAGTCGCCAAAAATTTTATAAATTTTTTTTAATTAATTTCTCGACCACTTGTATTTGTTCCATTATTAGTACAGTCTGTATCTTGTATATAAATAAAATAATCCATATACTGATAAATTAGCAACCATTCCATAACATACATTTTAACCATAAAAAAAAAAAATTCATATTTAACATCAAATTAATATTTCCAATAAAAATTTCATACAAACCAAGTATAATCCAATCTCAAAAATAGAAGTCCATACATAACAAAAAATTAAACAAAATTAATATCGAATAGTTAATTTGGCAAGAAACCAACTAACAACAACACCAATAACATAAAAAAGTAAAGGCCATAAAATAAAATAAAATAAAAAATTTAGTGTTGAAGTCAGCTGCAGTCCAACCCTCAGAGCAATTACTGAAGCAAAGTTGAAAGCTGCCTACATGAAGCTAGAACATCTCAGTAACGTAGATCACAAACAGAGGCTCCTTAACTGTAAAAGGACATATACAATGCAAATAATACAATTTCAATTAACATATATATATATATATATATGTATACTATCTACTATTATCAACTTCTATAGATTTAACCCCCTCAAGGCAAAGAAAAAAATGCAATAGACTCTATGCTTGAAGCTGCCATTGCATCTCAAATCATTAGAATTCCCTTGTCTCTATCTCGTACACCTGATTCGTGGAGAGAAAAGAAAGGTGAAGCGAAATGTGAAAGAAATTTAACTTACGTTTCATTCACATTTCCCTCATATTTTCTTTTCGCTCTACAAATCCCCTATCTTAATCCAAAATCCAAACACACCCATGGAAAGTTTAGGTTTTCTGCTAGAATAGTAAGGGATAGCAGAGGAAGTCTTGTAGCTAGAAAGACTGAAAGATTGCCAATTGATCATCTCCATCTCACACACACTTGGGCCAATCAGCAAGCTGAGTGTTGTCGCTATGCTAGGCATCACCGGACCTGCTGCAGCTCGGGTCCAGCCAGCTGGCCAAAAGCCCAACAAGCAAGGTCCCAATCTTGAGGGACCAAGACAGTCGAACAGTGTTACTTGAGCTAGGAGCAGAGCCTAGGTACCCCACTCAGACAAGTCTTAAAGACAGAGACTTTGACCAACACGTGTGCGCAAATTATGACACGCTAACTAACTAGTAAACCACCAAATATGTTTAACTCCAACACAAGTGTGTTTCAGTATGTTGTATATAGTAAAAATTTTGAACATCATGTGCCTAAAATATTAATTCAATAACCACCACTAACCCCTATTTGGAATTCTTTTGCTCCTTGCTTGGAATCAGTTGCAAGCACTTTAACAATAACGTCTCACTAGTTAACATCTGAGCTTTATAAACTGGACCAAATGCCCCTTGACCAATCAATGTGGTAAAATTACAGGTTGTTTTTTGCAAATCCCTGATTTAGTAGCAATAGAAACAAGTTAAGAACTAACAAGGAAAATAATCTAACAAATTAACAGAACCACCAAAAAAAAAATAAAACTAAAGAATATATATATATATATATATGTAGATGTATAAACTACTTTGTGCAAGCAGACAGTTGTTTTTATTGATCATTTTGGACCAAAATAAACAATTTGAGTGAGGATAAGAGTGTCTTTTGTTAATGATTTAACAATGAATGAAGGTTAAGAAGTAGAAAAAAACCAAGAAAACTTATCAACCGTCAAACTAAAGCATCCACTGCCCATTCTAGACACCCCATTTTTCACGGCCTTTACCACTTGGACGTCATCGCTTGCACACTCAATAATGAGTGTAATACTTGCCAAGTGCTCGAAATCCTCAACAGAATACCACAGCTTTGGGCCCTTCCAAACCTTGCACCCCTATTGCCCTGTTTTGGACCAAACCCTGAGATCTTCAAGCTGCAACCCCTGGTGGCCTGCCAGCCACCTCTTTGGGCTGCCGGCAATCACTCTTGGTTGCTGACCACCAGTGATGGCCTGCCGGCCACTAGTGTCTTTTGCAGATATTTTGTGACAACTATGCCAACTGTTTGCACAGATGTTTGCATCTGCTCCCACGTGTTTGGTTGGATATTCTTGAAGGAAATTCATGTTTTCTATATATAGGAGACCTCCCTCTCTTGTTTTAAGGTTAGAAAATTTTTAGAGCAAAATTTTTTCTCTCTCTTTACAATTCTCTCTCTCTTACAAATTTCTACACCTTTGCCTATATACTCTTCATCTTTGGCCTATACACTCTTAACCAAACCTCTCCATATTTGAGCTGAGGTATCTTTGAGCCTTGTTTGAGCTCTTGAGGGTGTGTTTGCTTGGTTTTATTGCTTGGAATTGATTTTCTCTTCAAGAGGTATAAGGCTTTGCCTCTTTACTTGCTGTAACTACTCTTTTTCTTGCTATTTTCAAACTATTTTTGGGCTTTAAAAACTCTATATTTTTGGGCTGAAACTTGGGCTTTAAGGCCAATAAAGGTTGAGGGGTGGTTCACCCTTCTTTACACCTTGCTCTCAAGGCCTTTTCCCTTGTGTTTCCCACCTTTGCACTATCTTTTTTTGAGCTTTTAAACACTAATTTTCAGAGCTATTTTAGTGGCTAAAATCATGGTTTGAAGTCCAAATTTGGAGGAGTTAGCCTCCCCTCCTTGTGTTTTGCTTACTAGCCTTGCTTGTGCTATGTTTAAGCTTATTAATCTAGCTTTTTTTTTTTGTCTTAATTCCAGCATGTTTTAGGACTGTTTTTAGACTGTTTTAGCACTTTTTTGGATTGATAGTTGCATTTGAGCTTTGTTTTACATGCTTATAGTGTAATTGTCCTCATGAGTTTGGTGTTTTAGGCGTTAGACACCATTTTATTTGAGTTGATTGTGTTTATTTATGGATTTCCATACTTGTAATCACTCTTGATCATCTCTGCAACCTTCATCCTTTCTTGGCTTTTGTTTTACTTTGAAAGTGGTTTCGAACAACTTGTTTGTTTAAGCATGAGAATGAGATGTCATGCTTAATGGTTTAATCCCTTTGGGGTTCATTACCAACGGTATGATGTCTCTTTCATGCCTACAACAACACTTTGTTTGAGCCCTCTTTCCACTAGAGGACTTAAACTCACTATTGGACTCAATAAATTAAAGAATGGATGGTAATTAAAATGAAGTAATTAAAATGGGACTAAAATGGTGCAAGAAAATAATTGGTTTTGTGTTCAATTGGATATTAATTGAACACATGGAAGCTTGAGGCATTTCATACCCATTAGTGATAAAATGGTTCAAGTTTCCAAGGTCACCACTTCCCTTGATCAATTCATAAAAGGGAGGAGGTTTGAGTCTTGTTTTTTTGCATTTATTGAACTTGCACATTTTGGTCCATAAGCCATCATGCAATGAAATTGCTTGAGTTGGTGGTTTGTGGACCAAGCTTTGTCCCTCCTTTGATTTGTTCATGATAAGGAGGGGTGAGTTGTGCAGACAACCCTTGAGAATACCCTGTGCATGCTCTGTTTGTTCTCTGTTGCAGTAAGATGAACTCTGCAACAGTGGCTGGCAGGCCATTTTCCATGACCGGTAGGCCCTCACTCCTGGCCGACCGGCCACCAATGCAAAATTCAACAGTGTATTTTTTTAGCAGAGCAGAGCTATTCTGGAAGTGGACAAAGGTGTAAGTGTTCTACTGTGCAACAGAGACCTTCTAGAAGCAAAACAATGGCCTTTTCGGGTGGAAACCGAGCATGTGCATGAGCATTCCTCGCATATCGAGCCTATTTAGTTTAAATATTTATCTTAAATATTTGTTGTAATTAATTAGTTGTAGCAAGTTAATTTGTTAAAGTGTTGTAATTAATTAGTTAGTTAACTAGTTGTTTGATTTCATCTTGTAATTATTTTCATTAGCTTGAATAGTTAGTTAATTAATTTGGTTTGTAATAATTAGTTAAGTAGTTTAGCTATTTATTCATTTGTTTTGTAATAGTTAATAATTAGCTTAGCTTAGCTAGTTAGCTAGTTAGTTCATTCGAACTCTCCTTCGTGAGAGCGCAATATTGTAATAATGTGCATGTCTTCCAACCCCATGTCTTTCTCCCTTTTACTTACTAGCTTATGATGGTTAGTTTAAGGACATCATGTTTTGTTTAGCATACTCCATATTTGCATCCATTTGTCTTGCATGCACCGAGGCTCGGTTCATCATTCTAACTTGCGTTGTCGTTTAAATACTTCTTTGAATACATGCTTAGACTACATGCTATTAAATTGCTTCATATGACATGTTTAGTAGCCAAGCCTAGTAAATTGCATATCGCATGTGTGCATTAGTCATATTGCCTAGTTAGGATCATGCATCTTTCTAACTTTATCATCTTTTTTGGCTTGGAGTACTAGGTGAGACTTTACTCGTTTTAGCATATTGTATGAGTGTGATTGTTGTCATGTCAAAGCATGCTTGCCATGAGACTAAGTGCTTAATTGCTATAACTGCTTGAATCCCTGTGGACGAAGGCTAATTGCTTGAATTGGAATAATTTGAGTAATGTTCATATACAATCACTTTTTCAAGTGGTACATATTCGAAACAATTTTCGAAAAAAAATATGAATCAAATGTTCCAATTCTTTCAAATTAGTTTATACTTGTGTGTGTGCGCATCACATAGTAATGCTAGCCTAAAAATCGGAACAAGAGCATATAATGTACATAAGATTCATATCATGATTAGTAGAGGCCCATCTTTGATCGAGCGAGCGGGGGTGCTCAATTCATGACCTTCCCCTCTCGTACCTAAGTTCCCGAGCTGAGACAATCTTGGTGATGACGGACACGTGGCCTTTGGCGTGAGTTATGGGTTTCCTAAATTTTTCCAAAAAATATTTAGGTAGCGACAAAGCAGTCCATTTTTGGCAATTTTATTCAAAATTGATTTTCCAAAAGATTTACCGGATTGGGACTCTTTGATAATTATCTATTTCACATTGCACTTGTGAGATTAGATTCGGAACTGCGGGAGTCCAATACTGTAGGGTTTATTTCGTCTTCCAAAAGAGGGCGCAAAAAAGTTGAGCTACAGTTTCTGGCGACTCTGCTGGAGACTTTAGAGAACTTGACGTGAAATTCATGATATGAAATTTTATCTGCACTTGTATGTTTCTTTGCATTGGTGCGTTTAAGTCACTGTGTTTGCCATTTGCTATTCCTGGACGGTTTGCCGGAGGCTTGCTTGAAAAGCTTGCCAAAAGGCTGACCGGTCATGGGCTCTGCCATGATGGGAACATAACCCTTGGATCTGAACTACCGCTGTACCATTTGATCCTCCTTTCACTTCTCGGTGTTAGGTATATTAGGTAGTCTTGCTGAGGTACCCTTTTGACCATTCGGTCTATTTGCATATCAAAAGCCATAGAGATTAATGCTTACCCGAATACAGGATTGCGTGAAACCACTTTGTTTGAATAGTGAACCCTAGTTCCTAAAGAAACTAGGACAGGGTAACCTTACCCCTTCATAGGGGTGTTTTGGCTCTCACTTAACTGGTATGTGCTTTACAGTGAAATTGTATAGGAATATGCATATCAGTTGCAAGTTTGGTATCCGTTTTGGGGGGTAGAATTCAATGTTGAGTGCAGTCTTACAGCTTTGATTACATCTGTGTGTTGTTAATATCTGAGCTGAGGTGCTGTGCGGTTTCTGATTACTACTTTCTTTTTGCTTTATTTCTTTTTGCTAGGTAGTTTAACACTATAGCATCGGAAAGTTCGGATATCCCCCAAGTGCTTTGGACCCAAGTCAAAAGGCTTTGCAAAGCTGGAGATCTTATTAGGGGACAACCCGTGTTTACTTTGCTCCCGCCGATTACTAGACGGAGGAGAGTCAGGCAGAGTTCACCGGTCCAGTTTCTACAGCAATCACCCCTCACTTCACCAGCATCTAGTCAGGCTCAAGGACAGTCTTCTACATCTAGTCCAGTACAAGATCACTCGCCAATTCTGATGGCACGGTATCCCCCAGTTAGTATGGAGGAATTGATCCATCACCTTCAAAAAACAATTGAAACTCTACAGCAAGACGTTGCTCGTCAGGCCGAGGTCATAGCACGTCAAGTTGAGATAATAAACAGGCTACAACAATAACAACCACAGCCGGCAGTAGCTTTTGCATCTCATGCACCCCCTACGGGTATCCCGACACCTAGAACCACTACCCATGATGAAAATTAGGGTAATCCAGCAGAGCCGATCCCACCATAAACATCCAAAACACCTATGTATCAAACTAAGGCTCCATTTGAGTTTGAGGTTGACCCGATTGTGCTTAAGGCCAACAAGCTGGATAAGCTCTTCAAGAGGGCACAAGGTGTTAATTCTATCATCGACATAGAAGACGGGTATACTAATTTTGCAGTGACATTGCCAGATCGGTTCAAAATGCCACACATCGATCAATTCGACAGCTCCGGAGACCCCATGGTTCATCTGCGGCTATTTTCAGACATCTTGCTGCCGATGGGCCTGACTAGATTGCAAAAACTATCTATCTTTGGTCAAACAATGTCAGGAATAGCAGCCATCTGGTATGCGAAGTTGGAGGATTCTGTGAAGCAGAACTGGGAGGAGATGGTTAAGGCCTTTGTTGCTCAGTACTCGTACAACACACAGATCGAGGTCACAACTCGTGATCTCGAGGCAATGCGCCAGGAGCCGAAGGAAGGCTTTTTAGAATTTGTGACGAGGTGGAGGGCTAAAGCTTCAATGATGACCACACGTCTTTCCGAGAAAGATCAAATAAGGATGATAGTGCGCAATCTACACGGGAAATTGTTGCAGAAAATGATCGTCCTACCTCTGTTCACATTCACCGAGCTCCATGAGATAGAGGTTCAGATTGAAGACACCATGAAACAAGGGCTGATTACTGATGAAAAATAGTAGGCAAAAAGGCCTTTTGTGCATAGTTCCAATGCAACCACTAGTGGTAGCACAGCTGCACGGCCGTCGGATGTGAGTGTTGTTACCACTACAATCAAGACTGCCAATCCCTTTGCCAAAACAGCTCCACAAACTTCAAACAACCCTACCCGATCCCAGAGGACCTTTACCCAACTCTATATGACCCTATCTCAAGCCATGAAGGTATTGGTCAAAAAAGGGCACCTCAAACCATTAAAGCCTCGCCCACTACCTGATCCTCTTCTACCTAAACACAACCCAGCGAAGTACTGTGCATTTCACCAGCAACATGGTCACAACATCGACCAATGCTTCAGATTGCGTCATGAGATTCAAGACCTCATTGATAACAAGGTGATAACACCCTCCCCCCCCCCCCCAGAAACCAAATGTAACTAGAAACCCTCTCATAGCCAACAATCAAGTTCCCCCATCTCAAAATCTAAACCTAATCCATACACTGGCCATCCCCCATGACCCCAACATATATATTACCCCTCTCCACCTACCAAGACCGACGGTGTTCATTCCTGAAAGCATAGACTTGTGCATGATGGACACTTCCACCTCAACCTAAGCCTGTGATGGTGACAGTTGAAGTAGAAGGAAGGCTGGCCTTAGAGGAGAGTACGAGTCCGTTGCCTGAGCGCTCTGAGGACTTGTCTGAGGGGGTGTACGATCCAAGCTGCTACATTGTGCCGATTGATCAAGCTAAGCCGGAAGTGGTATTGCCAACTATATTGGAGGTCAATATGGTTAGGGAGGATGGCTTGAGCCAAGGTTTGGATGATTTGGCGGAACTTGATGAGGACTTAGACAACCTGCAGTTCTTGGACGAACATAATCAAGGGGATGTACATCTGACTGGTTCGATTTGAATAGATCAACGAACAACTCTGGGTGGTTGAGTGATGAACCAGACATGAAAGAAGGAACTGAAATGAAACCGGAGGAAAAGAAAGCATGAATTGCTATAATGACCGATGAAAAGGGGAAACTGCCGGAGAATACAGGCGTGAAAAATTCAGCTCGGGAACTGGGTATTGTGAGCATTGTGGACACAGAACAAGAAAATGCGCTAAAGCAGTTTGCACAAGAAAGGGTTGAAGATAACTAGAAAGCTGTAATGGCCCAACACCTTCTGAGGTAAAAGTGATCCAAATGGAGTCGGACAACTGTTTTTTTGCTGTCGAGGGTATATGGTGGAAGGATAACAATCTACATCTGGCTCATATCAATGAAGATTGAGGTGAATACCTTCCAGACAACACGTGGTACATAGAAGAGATAGATCACATGACAAGAAGTGGGCGATATTTTAAGCCACCGTACTTAGATCAAGCTGAGGCATCTGGAAAAGATAGAGAGGTTGAGAGACAGAAAGAGAAGCATTTGGAAGAAGAGGCAGTGTTGAAGCAACTAAACAAAATCCAAGCTGACATCTCAATTTGGGGAATTCTGATGGCCTTCCGGGTGCATCGATAAGCAGTACTGTCAACAATGGACAAAGCTAAATTGTCCATTGACACTACCCCTGAACAGCTTATGGGATTGGCCTTCCCAGGCGGTGCCGAGCCAACCCTAACCTTTTCTGACAAAGAACTGCTGTCGGAAGGCTCAGCTCACAACAAACCCCTGTACATATTTGTTGAGTGTAGGGAAAAATGGGTCCTGGTGGTGCTGATAGACACCGGTTTGGCTATCAATGTCTGTCATTCCTGTACAGCTTATGCAATCGGCCTTAGACCGACAGACTTTGTGCCTACAACCCAAGTAATTCAGGCATATGATAATACAAGTAGAGAGGTTATGGACACGGTGCAAATCAGAGTCCAGGCAGGCCCAGCTCAACAGGATGTCAAGTTCCATGTCCTGGATGTCCCGGCCACCTTCAACTTATTGCCAGGGAGCCCTTGGCTGCATCTGGTAAAAATTGTCTCCTCCACCCTCCACTAAATGTTGATGTACCCTCATGGGAAAGGAGTGGTGATTATTTTCGGGAATTCATCCATCCATCCCCCGCTGGAGGTAACTACACCAGTGTTGGAGATCACTCATGGTGAAAATGATGTATTCCTTTCAGGGTTCACTCTGGCTAAGGCCCGGGTAATGCAGAACATTTTGGCCGCTGATGAGGGCATGTATGTCAGCGCCCAATCTATCTATTTTATGAACAAACTGCAACATGTGCCAGGAATGGGACTTGGAAGAAGTGGCCGAAAAGGAATCACAGTGTTGACAGACGTACTGCACAATCCGCATGCCTTTGATCTGGGTTATGTACCCACCAAAGAGGATTGGATTAGAAAAAGGGAAAAGATGACAGGCAGAGCCAGAGCCAGAGCCAAGTAGGCCGGAAAACATTATGAGCTCATTCACAGGCTAATCCAGGGAACGCTGAATGACAGCTTCGTTTGAAAGAGAGAAGATTTCCCTTTTTGTGATTTTCTCGAGCCGTGGATGAATACCATAAAGTAGCGTGTTCCTGGATTTCAAATCTTTTTTGACCTGCAGCTACAAGATAGTGATGCTGAGGAAAAGGCTGAACCAAGTACTGAAGCTGGGCAGAGCATGAAAAATGACTCAGACAACAGCGAGCTCGGAATAGGGGCAACACTAGCATGTCTCCTTACAGATCCCGCGGATGACTTAGAGAACTTAGGGGATAACCTTACCATCTCCATGATCGGGGACTAACTAGGTGTGAACTCATCCAGCAGCATTTTGGATGCATCGGAAGCACCATCTCTTATCTGGCAGTTGGAAGAGGGCTACCTATCTAGTTCTGAGTCGGGTGATGAGTTAGAATCTGATTCCACAGAGTCCGTGGAGTTGGAATTAGATTCCGGTTCTTCTGAGTCTGAGTCTGGTATTCCTAGGGGTGATAACCCGAATGCCAAGGTCTTGTGTAGGTCCTCTTTTTATTTTGCTTTTGAGTTGGTTGTAACCAAAAAGCTGGATCTTATGAATTAGAACGATGCTAATTCTGAGTACTTCTCTGTGCCGCTTGTTTATTACATTGACCAAGATTTTCAAAATTTTAATAAAAACGAAGAGAAAGAAATTCCTCTGGTTTTGAAAACTTGATTAATCGAGAGGAGGAGCAAAACCCTATGCTAATGAAATCATTGCTATTAATGTGGGTACTAAGAAGGATTCGTGTTTGGTCTAGATTGGGTCCACGTTGTCTTCGGAGGAGCTTGAGCGCTTAGTCGCTTTATTAAAAGATTTCAAAGATGTTTTCGCATGGTCTTACAAAGACATGACTAGAATTGATCCTGAGATTGTACAACATCGGATCCCTCTTGATCCCCAGGCCCGACTCGTCAAGCAGAAGTTGCGTAGAATCTATCTGGATTGGATGTTGAAGATCAAGGAAAAAGTCACCAAACAGATTGAGGCAGGTTTCTTGTTAGTATCTGAATATCCGACTTGGTTGGCCAACATAGTCCCAGTGCCAAAAAAGAATGGTAGAATTCGGGTGTGTGTGGACTTCTGGGATTTGAACAGTGCCAGTCCGAAGGACGACTTCCCTTTGTTGCACATTGACGAGTTAATGGATTTCACTGCTGGCCATGCATTGCTATCCTTTATGGATGGGTTTTTCGGGTACAACCAGATTCTGACGGCGCTCGAAGACAGAGAGAAAACTGTATTTATTACGCCGTGGGGTACCTATTGCTACCGAGTTATCCATTTGGGTTGAAGAATGCCGGGGCTACCTGTTAGAGGGCTGCAACCACTATTCTGCATGATATGATCCATAAAGAGGTTGAGGTGTACATGGACGACATGATTGTCAAGTCTAAGGAAAGAGAGGGCCACTACACCGCCTTGAAGAAATTCTTTCAACGGATCAGAGAATACAGGTTGAGATTGAACCCGCAGAAATGGACTTTTGGCATGACAACAGGGAAAATGCTGGGCTTTCACGCAGAGGGGCATCGAAGTAGATCCTTTCAAAATCAAGGTCATTCTAGAAATACCACCACTAAGGACTGAAAATGAGGTATCAGGCTTTCTGGGTAAAGTGCAATTCATAAGACGGTTTATTTCCAAATTAACCTTGACTTATGAACCATTATTTGGTCTCTTGAAGAAAAGGAAGAAATTTCGATGGGATGATCGATGTCAATTCGCCTTTGAGCAGATTAAGCAATACCTCCAGAATCCACCTGTGTTGTCGCCGCTAAAGCCGGGGAAGCCTTTAATTCTATACCTATTAGTGACAGACACTACTATGGGATGCATGCTCGCTCAGGAGTCTGAAGATAGGGTGGAGAAAGCCATCTACTACTTGAGCAAGAAAATGTTGGATTACGAGACCCGCTATACTCTGTTGGAGAAAGCTTACCTAGCCTTGGTATGGGCTACTAGGAAATTGAGGCACTACTTGTTAGCTCACTCTGTAATCCTGGTTTCGAGATTAGATCCCATCAACTATCTCTTTGAGAAACCAGCACTTACAGGTAGGCTAACCTGTTGGTTGCTTATTCTCTCCGAATTTGATCTCAAATATGTCACCCACAAGTCGGTCAATGGAAGAACTGTAGCGAAGTTCCTGGTAGATCACCTAGTAGAAGAGGATAAAATGGTGGAATATCTATTCCCAGATGAAGCCATTCTGCAAGTTGAGGAAGAGACTTAGACGATGTATTTTAAGGGAGTGTCTAATCAGTACGGTTATTGGATAGGTGTGTTGCTGATAGCACCCGACAATTCCCATATCCCTTTAGCCTTCAAACTCCAATTTAAGGTGTCCAATAACGAAGTAGAATATGAAGCGTGTATCGCTGCTTTAGAAGCCGCCCTAGAACTAGGGGCAAAAAGGTTAGATATTATCAGGGACTCGAACATAGTTGTTTCTCAAGCGAATGGAGACTGGAAAGTCAAAGAAGAAAAAATGAAGGTTTATCACCAGACCCTGGATGTTTTGATTCCTAAGTTTGAAAAGCTGACTTTCACGTACTTACTGAGGAGAACAATAGGTTCGCTAACGCTTTAGCAACTCTATCATCTATGGTAAACATCCCACTTGGAGTCCGGATGCGTCCGATTATCATTGAACAAAGATACATGCCAGCTTATGAAACTATCACCGCAATAGATGAAGCGCAAGACAAAAAAACCTTGGTACTACGATATTTGGAACTTCTTGGAAAAGGAGATTTATCCACCAGGGGCACATGCCAAGGACAAACGAGGAATACGGTAAATAGTCGTCCAATTTATCATCTATGGAGGTAAACTGTATAAAAGAGGTCATTTGGGAATGCACAAATTGTGTATCGAAGAAGAGGAATCAAAGCACCTAATGGGGGCTGTAGACACCCCATTTTTTACCGTTCTTAAGACTTGGACGTCGCCATTTGAACACTTGGTGATCATCCATGTTCGTGTTCGTCTTGAGTTCTCGGAGGTTTCGGCCGCGTGCCTTCCTCAAGACCTCTCGACTTCTGTTTTTGCTTCTGAGGGCAGGGAATGGCTTGATTGAACATCCCCACACCTCACCGGCCATGGCTTGAGGCCACCGGCCCTATTTTCTTGCCACCGGCCGTTGGTGATGGCCGGTCGGCACTATTGGTGGTCGGTCGGCATCTTTTGTGGTTGGTCGGCCATCTTTGTTGGCCGATTGGCCACTTTTTCTGGTCGGGACCCCTTGTTTTAGCTTCTTAAGGAAGCTTGAACCTTTTGAACCCTTGGTTTAGCTTCTCCAAGAAGCTTGAACCTTTTGAACCCTTGGTTTAGCTTCTTGAGGAAGCTTGAACCTTTTGAACCCTTGGTTTAACTTCTCCAAGAAGCTTGAACCTTTTGCACCCTTAGTTTAGCTTCTCCAAGAAGCTTGAACCCTTTGCTCTAGCTTCTCCAAGAAGCTTGAACCTTTCTTAGCTTCTTAGAGAAGCTTGGCCCCTTTGCCCCAAGCTTCTAAGAGAAGCTTCGACCTTTGGGTTAGCTTCCTTGATAAGTTTGACCCTCTTGCCCCTTTTTATGTTAGCTTCTCTTAGAAGCTTGGCACCTTGCCTTGGCCTATATAAGGAGAGCCTCTCCTTCCATTTCAAGGGTTAAAAAATCTGATATATAAGATATATATATATCACTCTCTCTCTATATCTCCCTCTCTCTCTACATTTGGGTGTGTTAGAGGGTTCAAAAGGGTCTTGTTCTTGGCCTATTGTACACCACTTCATAGCCACACACTTCCATCATCACTTGGAGGTTCTTGGAGCTTGTTTTCAGAGGTTGAGGGTTGTCTAAAAGCTGCTGGTTCTTGCTGGTCTTCAAAGGTAACCCTTTTTTCATTTTTATTCCCCGTTTTTGCACACTTTTAGCCTTACTTGCATGCATATTTGGGCTTTTTCATAAACTGAAAAAAGTCTTATTTTGAGCTCGTTTTGAAGTTTGTTTAAGATCACTTTTGAGTTTGAGGTCGTTTACCCCCTCTTAGGCCTTGTTTGGCCCCATTTTGTGCTATTTTTGGTGAGCTCCGGGACCACCTTGTTTGGGCCTCCTCACCACTAAAATCTTGAGGGATTTCAGTGGTGAGGATGGTGTCTTAAGGTCCTAAGAAGGAGAGGGCCATCCCCTCTCCTTGTTGCCTTCAAAAAGTGCCATTTTAGCCTTATGTGTGAGCACCATTTTTAAGTTCATGTTGGCCATGTCTTAAGTGTTATTTGTGCTTATTTTTCCATGATATAGCACTATTTTTACTTGGTTTAGACACACCATGCTTTCTTTTCATACTTGTCTTGTAATGCCATGATTTGCCTTAACATGCTTTATGATTTGAGCCTTGTTTCTAGCATGATTTTGGCTTAGCTTTGTGAAGCCTTTATGCATATTTTGGCATGCTTTAGGTCTGATTTTGGTTGTTTGGGTCATCCATGACTTGCTTTGTATAGCTACCATGTAACCTCTAGCATGCTTTACTTGCACTATTTCAGTGGTTTAGAACCATTGGCCATGTCATTTCAGTCCTCATGGTATGCTTGTATGTTTGCATTTGATGCCCCTTTCATGCTTTAAGAGGTTGGTGTTTCATGCTCCGTGTTTGTGCTATTGTGTATGCCTTTAGGATTAGATCATTTAGATGCCATCTAAGTGGTTTTTGGGGCTTACTTTTGCATGATTTGGGATTGTTTTGGTCCACTTTGGTCATTTGCTTCATGTGTCACATGATCATAGTTTAAGTCCTTGGGCTCAGTTGCATGCCTTGTTTGCATTGGTAGGTTGATTTGGCATCATTTTCTACATGATTTTCAGAGCTTACAATGTATGCCTTTAGTCCCATGTTTGGTCTCTTTTAAGTGTGCTTAAAAGTTGCTTCTATATGCCTAAGTGTTGGACTATGTGTACATGCATGTTTGTATGTCATTTTTCCTTCATTTCCAAAGCACTTGGCCACTGTTTTGGGCTTACTATAGAGCTGCCCAAATTAGTTTAAGTCCACTCTTTACATGTTGCGACATGTCTTACACTTTGCATGCTTTGATTGCATCATGTCTTGCATGTCCACTAGCTTGCATACTTGTTGATTGCTTGCTTGTTTGCATTGCCATGTTGCATACTTAGTTCATATGCTTAGGTTGCATTTAGCATGCATGCTTTGCCTCTTGAATTGATTATGAAAGAGGTTGAGCCCATTTGTTTGTTTGGTTTGCATTACATTTGAAATCAAAATGCACAACTTGGTTTCTTGGGCCATCACACATCGAAATGCACGATTAGTGGTATGAGAATCAAGGACCATACCCTTTTGAGTCATAAACATGATAAGGGGTGTGGTTGTGCACACATTTGCTTGAAATGCATTGCCATGCCATGTTTTGCCCTCTGCTGCTGTCAAAACAGGTTCTGCAGGAAGATATGGCCGGTCGACTACATACAGTGCCGACCGACCATGCATGAATAGCCGAGAGCTAAATGGATGGTCGATGACCATCCTGCCATGGCCGGTGATGATTCTACTTGGTCGATGGTGTTCCACAGTGTCCAGAGAGTGTTCCTTGGGAATTGTGCAATTTTCAAAGGAGCAGAGCAGGAAACAGAGGCAGCTTGTGCATGGCGTTGGATTTCCGGGCGAAGCCAATCCGAGCACGCGTGCATCCCTCTTCCCGGGGCCTTTTACTGCATTCCTTAGCTTAATTAATTTGTTAATTAATTAGATGGTCTGTAAATTATTTAATTAGCTTGTAGGTTAATTAAATTGTATTATTCTTTTGGTCCCTCCGAGTGAGGGCGTATTTGTAATAAGTGTGGGTGCGTGTGTGCACGCCTTCCAACCCCCACTTCTTTCTCCCTTTTACTTACCTGCTTTGATGGTTAGTATTAGGACATATTTAAATTAGCATACTTTATGCTATGCATGCGTGCATCCATACATTTGTCTTGCATGCACCTGGCTCGGCGCATCATACTAACTGCATTGTATTTCAATTCCAAATTGAATACGTGTTAGTTGTCGCATTTCACATGCCATCCATAGATTAGCCGAGCCTATTCTAGCTGCATCCTGCATGTGTTGCATTAGCCATCTTAACATGAACTAGGATCATGCATTTGATTCCTAACTAGTTTCTGTTTTGGCTTGAAGTACTAGGTAAGCTCTTATGCTTTAGCATCTTGCATGCGTGTGAGTGTTGCCATATTAGCATGCTTACCATGAGGCTATTCGCTTATGTGATATAACTGCCTGAATGCCTGTGGGTGAAGGTTGGATTATCCGAATTGGAATAATGCATCGACTGTGAGTTTTAAGCCCACTAGATAGTGGCAAAACCATGTTTTCTAAGCCCACCCGAGGGTGGCAAAATCTGCATTTTAAGCCTACTTGCGAGTAGCAAACCGCTTTTAAAAACAAACATGAAATGTTTTGCTCCAATTCAGGAGATCCAGTCTATACTTATATGCTTTGCGCATCACATAGTAATTCTAGGCTAATAACCGGGATAAGAGCACATAACGTTTTCAAAACAAGATATCACGGTTAGTAGAGGCCGATCTTTGATCGGGCGAGCGGGGGTGCTCATAGCTGACCTTCCCCAATTGTACCTAAGTTCCCGAGCCGAGGCAACTTTGGTGATGACGGACACGTGGCCTTAGACAAACGAGTCAGGGTTTCCTAAATTCCCTCAAAATAAATATTTAGGTGGCGACTCTGTATCTGGCAAAGAAGTCCATGTTTGGCACTTCTTTACAAAAAATCTGTTTTCCAAAACAATTTGCTGGATTTGGACTCTTTGGTTCAGATTAAGAACCGTGACAATTTGAGTCCTGAACTGTAGTAAACCCACAGACGAACAGAACGGGAGTCATCCTCCTGGGGCGTTCGGGGACGTCTACAGGGGAAGAGTGAGAAGCACACATGAACGGAGTAATGTTAGCCCAAAAGATTCTCAGGCAAGGTTACTACTGGTCCACTATGGAGAAGGATTGTATTAGTTTTTTTCAGCTATGCCACAGATGCCAAAGTCATGCCAATCGAATGAATATCCCACTGTCAAAACTGTACAACATGACTTCACCATGGCCTTTCTCAGTCTGGAGAATTGATGTTATCGGTGCAGTCACATCAAAAGGGTCGAATGGGCATGAATATATCCTGGTGGCAATTGATTACTTTACAAAGTGGGTGGAAGCTCAGTCCTATGCAGTGTTAAAAGCATCGCATGTGGCCAAGTTTATCAAAAATAATATAATTTGCCGATATGGAGTCCCGAACAAGATCATATCAGATAATGGCCCCCACTTCAAGAAAGAGGTGATAGACTTGTTAGAGAAATACAATGTGGCTTTTCATAAGTCATCTACATATAGGCCACAAACCAATGGAGCTGTTGAGGCTGCCAAGAAGAACATCAAGAATATCTTGCAGAAGATAGTTGAGACCTACAGGGATTGGCCAGATAAATTGCCATTCGCACTCTGGGGCTATAGAACTACAATCTGGACGTCTACAGGGGCAACTCCTTATTCTCTTGTCTATGGGATGGAGGCTGTTTTTCCAATTGAAATAGAAGTCTCGTCGCTGCGAGTTATAGCTGAGTGTTAGATAGTAGAGGCGAACTGGCAACAGAGCAGATTTGAGGAGTTGATGTTGTTTGATAAGAGAAGACTAAAAGCATTGTATCACGTTCAGGGCTACCAGTGTAGAATTGCTAAGGCTTTTAGCAAGAAAGTTAAGTCCTGGAATCTCAAAGAGGGAGATATGGTGCTGAAAGACAACCGAGCTCCCATCCATGACCCTAAGGACAAGTTCAGACCCAATTGGATTGGTCCTTACATCTTCAAAACTATCTGGTTAGGTGGAGCTGTTATTCTCATAGACTTAGATGGCCTAGAATTTTTAGAACTGATCAACATGGACAAGTTGAAGAAATACTATCCCTGAGAGGCTCGCATGGCCAAAAACCTGGAAGGGCGACCTAGGCAAAAGTTAGAGTATGAAAAATTAGAAATAAAGAAAAACTAAGCTCGCAAGGTTGAAAACCCTAAACGGCGACTTTGGCAAAAGTTAGAGCGCAAAAGGAGAGAGTAAATACTCGAGTGAACCAGAACCGAACTACATAAGGCCTGATTCCCATCTTTAGGATACGTAGGCAACTTCATCCTGAAGTTCGGCCATAATTACCTCCAATTCAATTGTCCTATCTATGTGTTTGATCAGGTCATCTTTGTCTGTTCTTTACTTGAGAGTTCGGTTGTGATCTTTACTCTAAGAAGAAGAGCTGGGTACAATGTAGAGCAATGTATGCAATCACGGGCATTTCTGATCTTTTGATTCGGGGTTGTACATCTTGAGGATTGATTCCGTGCGTGTCCAATAGTAATCCTTTTTGAAAATAGTTTTGAAAAGTTTTAATAAAAATTGATTTTGTTCAAATTTTGCTTTTTACAACTTAGACCATTTTTGGACCAAAAGGAAAATTTTCAGTGCTCACAACTTCAATTTCATTGATTTTAACATAAAGTTCTCCAACTCTCTAATACAAATCAAAGTTGCTTTTATTACATTGAAAAAACTTGAAAAGAAATGTCAAAGCAATAAATTAGGGACATAGATGAGTTAGGCGCTCCTATGCCCTCTGCTCGTGCTCGTGGAAGCTTTTGAAGCCAAAGTGGGCCCGGTTTGTGCCTCGTCCTCAAGCCAAGCCAAACACTCACCAGAAAAGGAGCAACTAAAACTAGGGGCAGGGGCCAGAAGCTCTCTCATCCTCCAAGCAGTGAGGTACCTAGCCAGGTGTGAAACACGGATGGGAAATGAAACCGGGTACTTTACCCCCTCCTTTGGACAGGTCTGATCATGCCCAAACTGACGTCTGAACCAGAAAGGGAAGTAGAACACATAGTGCGTCAAAACGATCAACTTTATGCCAAGCTGCTAAGCCATGCTGTAACTCATCTCGGTCAGATTAAGCCAGGGGCAATGCCAAACTATGTCAGCAGCAGACCTGTTGCACATCCAGTTGCACCACCATCCCTCATTTGAGAAACCCACTAATCGACGGCAGAAGAAATAGCCTCGAGTCGAGTACTTAGGGAAAGAGTTCACTACCTTCAGCTTATCCATAAGCCACACCTGGGAAGGGATGAAGGAAAAGAGAGATTAAATAATAGAGAGATGTATGTTGAGAGAAAAGTGAGAAAAGGGCTTTAAGAGAAAAACAGAGCATGAGTGCCAAGTGATGTGAGAAACACATATGAGAAAGGGTGAGAAACAATACCTAAAGAAGTAGTGGATTCTCGGCGAATCTGGTAGTTTCTCGCCGATGAAAGGCATTTAGGCCCATCAAGGTCTCGGCTAGCACCAAACCAATATAACTCTTACCTTCTTTCAAACCTTGGGCCACTTCGATTAACCGAATGCTAGACTTGCCGAAACTAGGGGCAGGAAAGAAATGAGCAAGCATACATAAGCAGAGGGCATGTTGTTGAAAACCTCGCCAGAAAAGGTCGCCTTTGTCACTGACGTCAGAAAATCGATGAATCAAGCTGGGAATGTCTAGCTCTCCGTTTTGGGCCAGAGATCAAGCCTTGTGTAGAGTGTGCCCACACATCCGTCCCAGAGCTTGAGCGTGGCCAAAACGGGGCTGAGGCATGATTTCCTCATTGTGCACGGGATTCCATTAGTGCCTGAAATTCTTCAATTGTCGGGCATATTTCTTGTCCCCCGAAGCTAAAGACGTATGTAATTGGGTCCCAGCATCGGCCCGCAGCATGGAGGAACGGAAAACAAAGTGGAGTTCGGCTTAACGGAAAAAGTGCATTTATGCCGAAATCCCAGAAATTTACCTTTTCCGTGCTGTCTAAAGTCGTTATCTAATCCGAGAGCTTTTCGACAAAAAATGGCTCCATTTGTGGAAGAAATTGCAGCTGAAATGAGGTTCTGAAGAGAAATCACGAAGCTGAACCTTTTGTAGGAGATAAGGTTGTGAGTGGAAGCCAACTGTCAGCAATCTAGCGATTCTTACATTTGTGGCCGGCAGGCTACTTTTGTGGTCGGCAAGCCACCCTCTATGGCCGGCAAGCTCTACCTCTGGCCGGCAGGCTTCTTTTTAGGCCTGTCGATCACCTGTGTGCTAAACAGTGCTAGAAGCTTGTGTTTTGTTTTGGTCTTTGAGTGTTTTAATGTCTTGTTTTGAGTATTTTTGGTTTTAGCAAGTTTGTTTATTTGTATTTGAGTTGTTGTTGTTTTTGCTTTGTTTATCGAATTGTATTGTGTATTTTGTATTTTGGTTGTTGGTTGGCTCATTACCCGATTAAGAAATTTGTTTCAATCAAAAGCTCTTGGCCAATTCGATTCCATGTCCATTTCATGCAAATATGGTGCTCATGATAAAAAAAAATAACAACATTTTTTTACAAAAAAACTGCGAGGTTTTATTCCGATCATGGCTTTTCACAAAAGATGAGTACAAGTTTCAAAGCAAAATAAAACCTACCTGAGGCTATACATCTGCTAGTGCTACTAAACAAAAAGAAACTAAGCAAAAAATACAAAACAATCAGCGCTAGTCGCTTCAGGCCCGAGAGGCCCTCTTCGTCCTCTTCCTCGGAAATGAGGACTCTGGGGCACTGTCTCCATCAGCGCCTGTCAAAATCAGACTCTGAATCAGAGTTGGTATCGTCTCCGCTCTCTGCCTCAGAACCCCCTCGGCATCGTCACCTTCACTCTCAGAACCCGAGCCAGTATCATTGTCTCTGCTCTCAGATGACTCAGAATGCCGACTCGTTGGCTCCTTAGAGTCACTAGTCTCAGTATCGTCATCACTCAAGATGGGCTCTGAAGGACTACTCTGGTCTCGGGTGCCCCTATCTCTGCATCTCCTCCCTGCTATTGGAAAGTCTGCTTGGTCTCTTTGTCTGCCTTCTGCACGAGCCATCAATCTGAGATGAGATCTAGAAAAAACAGTTGTTAATATATCAGTTACAATGTGTGTATCAGATACAAGCATGATATGCAGAATGAGTGGTATACAAAAATCAGATACAGTATGAGCATAGTTGTGAGTACAGTGTGCCAGTGCAGTGTATTAGTACAGTTTGGGAAAGACTACAGTTGAAATACTAGTGTATCAGTGGAAATATGATAGCATGAAGCGTAAACTGAAGAAAATTACCTGGATTCCGTAGAGACCAAGCAGCGTCTCCCTCCTCTGTACCATGCCCATCCAGGAGGCCACTAACTCGAGACAACTCCCAGTGTACTCTATGGATGCCTGCAAATGCATTTGAATGATCAGTGCTCTCCATAAACATATCTGAAATAAATGTGGAGTGCAAATTGCAAAGTATGGTCTATACTTGGGTCGAGCCTCGAACTCCGACAAGCTTGTGTCCAGCCACTGCAGGCTCAATCAAGATCTGGTAAGCAGCCCCAGTATGCCACCAGCATGTGAGCGCGGTAGGAAGCTCCGGCCAACGGGTGCTCTACTTTGTAGGGGGAACCCCTCTAGCACGAGCCCTAGTCGTCCTAGTAGCCTCTCTCGTCGCAAGAGCCCTCACCCCCTCGCCTCCATGAGTGCCTGTCAGATGTGGCATAAGATGGGTCTAAATAAAGGTCGCGTAGTCGCCCTCTCCCCTGAAGAAATCAGCGTCCAAGCCCACCATGAACTGAATGATTGCGTCAACGGATAGATTGTCTACTGACCTCATGGACTCTGAAGGTAGCATCGGAACAATCAAATCAGGCAGACCCATAGTCTGGCACACGAATTGCTCGCTTAAGAACCAGGCCCGACAGACTAGGCCCTCTAGCAAAATCCAGATACGGTACGTGGCCCATGCCCCAGCATACTGGTCCCTCACCCCAACTGGCATCATGCTCTAAGGCTACCATATGATCTGTAAACAGAGAGTGCACAGATTGTTAATTGCTGTCAGTTGCTAAAATGTGAATCAGAATAGTGTTAAAGTAAAAATGACTGTGTTCCAGGTTACCTCGTGGGCAGCCACTGTATCAAAATAATGGTGGAAGAAAGCAAAGGTCTCGCAAGTCCTACGCTGACATCAGCCATCATATCGCCTTAAGTAAAGAACTATCAGGGGGAGCTCTTCCATGGGCTTAGGGACAAGGGCTGGAAAATATGCATAAACCCATAGCTACAAGGAAAATACAGTGATATGTGATCAACAATATATGAACAGATATAGAAAGTGCAAAGTAGAAAGCACAATGTATGAACAGATGCAGAAAGTGCAAAGCAAAAAGCATAGGGTATGAACGGATGTAGAAAGTGCAAAGCAGAAAGCACAGGTGTTGAATAGATATAAAACAGAAAATGTAAAGCAGAAAGCGTAAAGTGCGAAGAGGGAACTGAAATGCATACCTCCCAGGCTCGCCAGTAGCTTCTGATCATCTCTCCCTTTAGGTGGGAGGTAAAGCTCATATAGCCGTACAGGGTGGCGAGGCCGACTCGCCCGATCATAAGCGTGCAGGAGAAGGGTCACCAAGGTGTTCAACAGATATAAGCCTATGGTGTTTCACCTATTTGAAAACAATGTGGTACTAAGGACAAACATCAGGAAGCCCCGAGCGCACTGCTCCATCTCCTCTAGCGTCTCGGGCTCACTCCCTCGAAATTGCTCAGCAAACCAACTATATCTGACTATAGCTGGCCGGTACAAGGGTGGACGCGCTCCCGACTCAATCTAGATGCCTCCTACTCCCATGTCGTAGCCGAAAGGGATCGGATCACCCCCTACTCATAAGCCTGTGATCATGGCGAAGTCGTAGGGTGTCATCATTATCTCCCCAGCAATAGAGAAGTGGAAGGAGTTGGTGGTGTCCTACTACCTCTCCACTAGCGCTCCTAAAATAGAACAACTCGTAATGACCTGTGTCAAGCTAAAGCAGAAAAGGCCAAAGCTAGTTTTGACAACAATGTCACAGACTCTGGTAGGGAGCTCGTTGTACCAATCTCTTACTGCCGTAGCTCCGTACCCCCTATAGGTACGGGACTCTCCTTGTGGTAAAGAACAGATAAAACAAATCAGGCAGTGATAAAAAAAAGTATAGTCAGATGAAAGGTAGTAAAAGAAATGCAGTTTAAAAGAAAGGCAGGAATGCATGAAAATAGAGTTCATACCTCAGTGGCACTAGATGAAAGGTGGGCGGCCGGCTCCCTCAGCAGGAGGTCCTCTAGTACACTGCAAGCAAAGTCGCTGAATCGCCTATTGCCTCCAGGTGGTAATATGTGCGTACGGGAATGATATCTTGCAGAATCAAAAGGCCGTACCGTCAATGGTAGCGGCTGCGACTCAAGCTCAGGGTCAAACTCCGCCTCGAGGTCGGCCTCAATACCCTGAGCTACCTCGCCAGCCTCTACACTACCGGCTCCTCTTCCCCGACAACGGGTGAGAACTCGAGGGGAACCTCAAGAGGAGCCCCGTCATGTGGAATCTCATCGACCATCTGGAAAATGGGTGAAAAGCAAGTGAAAAGTGAAGAAAAATGAGAAAATAGGGTAAACTTGGAAAAAGTCAACCCTATGAGAGAAAAAATGAGAGAAAAAGTCAAAGCCAGGAAAAGTTCGCGAAACTTGAGAGAAACTCGAAGGGAACAAGCCTAAAGTGGTGAAAATGAGGAAAAAAGCGTTGAAAACAAATTTTGATCGGTTCAAAATGTTAAGAATCAAGAGAGTTTAACGAATAAAGTGTGCGTGGGGCGTTAGAAAACACATGTAAAGCTCAGATCTAGAGAGGGAAAGTGTCTAGAGAGAGAGAGAGAAGATTTTTGGACTTAGGGTTATGAGGAAATGAAGCCTTGAGGCTTGTATTTAAAGACCCGTGAACCAAAGGACTAAAATGCCTTGAACTGCCATCGGTGGCCGACATGTCACATTGGTGGCCGGCAAGGCTTTTTGATGGCCGGCAGGTAGCCAATAGCCTCTCCTTGTGGCAGGCGAATGGCTGGTGGCCCTCCTCTGTGTTCTGATACTGTTTGGCGTCTTTGTTTCCCAAGAAGTGTAAGAAAGGTTCACTGTTGGGTTCAGATTGTTTCCAAGGGAGCTCAAAACCGTGTTTTGGTGCACGATGTTCCTCATTTGCCAACATGAATGAGGTGTATCCTTTGTGAACATGTTGCAGCATCTCCGATAGGTAAATCGGAGGTTGCCACCAAATATCATTTTATTCGTTTTGTCAAATTACGCTTTGGTTCTTTTCTGTTGCATAGAATAGACATTTCCCATATATGCATGCTGCACGTACGTCATACATCATTTATCATTTGTGCGTAGAACACGTTATCAATTTTGCATAGAATTTGCTATTATTTCTTGCATAAAATATGCTTTCGTTTCTTGCGTAGAACATGCTTTCAATTAACATTATACGTCGGTTGTCTATCTCGCATGGAATATGCTTTGTGCATCTATCGCACTTGTTCACTTTTGTGCATCTATTGCACACCTCTCTGTTGTATCTCGGGATGCGTAAAGCGTGAGCCCGAGCGATTTTCTTGTATCTCAGGACACATGATGTCTGACTACGGGCGCGTTTCATTTCGGGCGCGTGAAAGCGAGCGAGCAATTTTCTTGTATCTCAAGATGCATGACCGTGGCTCTGGCGTGTTTTATCTCGAGCCACGTGAAGCGTGAGCAGTGGTTTTCTTGTATCTTAGGACCGTGGCGTGCGGCCTGGCGTGTTTTATCTCGGGGCCAGCGTGAGCACAAGCCCGAGCTATTTTTCTTGTATTTTAGAATCGTGACCGCGGCCACAGGCATGTTTTATCTCGGACGCGTGAAGTGTGAGCCCAAGTGGTTTTCTTGTATCTCAGGACGCATGAGGCGTGACTCTGGGTGTGTTTCATCTCAGAACGCGTGAAGTGCGAGCCCGAGCGGTTTTCTTGTATCTCAGGACGCGGCGCTCTAGGTATGTTTTATCTCGGGACACATGAAATGTGAGCCCAAGCGGTTTTCTTCTATCTTAGGACGCGTGACGCACTGCCTTAGGCGTGTTTTATCTCGGGACGCGTGAAACGCGAGCCCGAGAGATTTTTCTTCTATCTCAAGGGCGTGACCGCGGCTTTGGG
The DNA here is from genome assembly GCA_025200525.1 of Camellia lanceoleosa. Lineage (NCBI taxonomy): Eukaryota > Viridiplantae > Streptophyta > Magnoliopsida > Ericales > Theaceae > Camellia > Camellia lanceoleosa. The sequence goes on along the minus strand of CM045766.1, from coordinate 108,390,056 downwards.
CGTGTTTCATCTCAAAACGCGTGAAGCGCGAGCAGCGATTCTTTTATTTACGGGCGTGAAGCGCGAGCCCGAGTGATTTCTCTTGTATCTCAAGACGCGTGACGCGTGACGCGTGGCTCTGGACGTGTTTTATCTCGGGACATGTGAAGCGCAAGCCCGAACAGGTTCTCTTGTTTCTCGAGACACGTGAAGCATGAGCCCAAGCGACTTTTGTTATTTCTCGAGATGTTTAAAACACGACCCTGAGCGATTTTCATTCCTCTGGTTCTCGGAACACTTGAAACGTGAGCCCGAGCAATTTTTCTTATTTCTCGAGACGTGTGAAACACAACCCCGAGCAGCTTTTGTTTCTCAATTTCTCAGGACGCGTGAAACGCACAATCCTGAGCTGTGTTTTCTTTCCTCATCTTTTGTTTTGGCGTGGTCAAGGTGTGTTTTATATCTTCTTTTTGCATGAAGCCTGTGTTGGTTTTTAGCTTGAAGCGCTCATTCATTTGTTATTATCTCGTTATCTTACTTATCGCATTTGTTATTGCTTATTGCATCATCTTGCATGATCATGAGTTTTCAAAATAGTTCCCAAAGCATGTGAATCTAGCTTCAAAGTTTTTTTGTGCATATCATTTTGCATTTTGCCCCGAACTTCTTTGGTTTGATTCCTTGCAAAGGATACATAAATGACTTCAAGCGCAACCATTTATTTCTGTTTTGATTATTTGTCCAAGTCTTACGGCCTTGTCAAAATGGGTCGTCTTTGGGCTTTGAATTCACTCATGTCATTTCATGACTCCGAGTTCTATCAAAGAGGGGCAACTGTAGACACCCCATTTTTGACGGCCCTTACGACTTGGACGTCATCGCTTGCACACCCAATGATGAGTGTAATGCTTGCCAAGTGCTCGAAGTCCTCAGCGGAATGCCATAGCTTTGAGCCCTTCCAAAACTTGCACCCCTGTTGCCTTGTTTTGGACCAAACCTTGAGATCTTCAAGCCTGCAACCCCTAGTGGCCTGTCGACCACCTCTTTGGGCTATCGGCCATCACTCTTGGTAGCCGGCCACCAGTGTCTTTTGCAGATATTTTGTGCCATTTGTGCATTTGCCTGATCTTGCATCTACTCCCACGTATATGGTTGGATGTTCTTGAGGGAAATTCATGTTTTCTATATATAGGAGACCTCCCTCTCTTGTTTTAAGGTTAGAAAAATTTTAGAGCAAAATTTTTCCTCTCTTTCTACAATTCTCTCTCTCTCTCTCTCTCTCTCTCTCTCTCTCTCTCTCTTACAAATTTCTACACCTTTGCCTTTATACTCTTCATCTTTGCCTATACACTCTTAACCAAACCTCTCCATATTTGAGCTGAGGTATCTTTGAGCCTTGTTTGAGCTCTTGATGGTGTGTTTGCTTGGTTTTATTGCTTGGAATTGATTTTCTCTTCAAGAGATATAAGGCTTTGCCTCTTTACTTGCTTTAACAACTCTTTTTCTTGCTATTTTCAAACTATTTTTGGGCTGTAAAAACTCTGTATTTTTGGGCTGAAACTTCGGTTTTAAGGCCAATAAAGGTTGAGGGTGGTTCACCCTTCTTTACACCTTGCTCTCAAGGCCTTTTCTCTTGTGTTTCCCACCTTTGCACTATCTTTTTTTGAGATTTTAAACACTGATTTTTAGAGCTATTTAAATTGGCTAAAATCATGGTTTGAAGTCCAACTTTGGAGGGTTAGCCTCTCCTCCTTGTATTTTGCTTACTAGCCTAGCTTGTGCTATGTTTTAGCTTATTAATCTAGCTTCTTTTTTTGTCTTAATTCGGCATGTTTTAAAACTATTTTTAAATTTTTAGCACTATTTTGGGTTGATAGTTGCATTTGAGCTTTGAATTGCATGCTTGTAGTGTAATTGTCCTCATGAGTTAGGTGATTTAGGCCTTAGACACCATCTTATTTGAGTTGATTGTGGATATTTATGGCTTTCCATACTTGTAATCACTCTTAATCATCTTTGCAACCTCCTCCTTTCTTGGCTTTTGTTTTGCTTTGAAAGTGGTTTCAAACAACTTGTTTGTTTAAGCATGTCATGCTTAATGGTTTAATCCTTTGGGGTTTATTACCAACGGTATGATGTCTCTTTCATGTCTAAAACAACACTTGGTTTGAGCCCTCTTTCTATTAGAGGACTTAAACTCACCATTGGACTCAATGAATTAAAGAATGGATGGTAATTAAAATGGGACTAAAATTGTGCAAGATAATAATTGGTTTTGTGTTTAATTAGATATTAATTGAACACATGGAAGCTTGAGGCATTTCATACCCATCAATGATGAACTGGTTCAAGCTTCCAAGGTCACCACTTCCTTTGATCAATTCATGAAAAGGAGGATGTTTGAGTCTTGTTTTGTTGCATTTATTAAACTTGCACATTTTGGTTCATAAGCCATCATGCAATGAAATTGCTTGAGTTGGTGGTTTGTGGACCAAGTTTTGTCCCTCCTTTGATTTGTTCATGATAAGGAGGGTGAGTTGTCGAACAACCCTTAAGAATATCTGTGCATGCTCTGTTTGTTCTTTGTTGTAGCAAGATGAACCCTCTGATGGGCCGGCAAGCCCTCACTCTGGCCGGACCACCAATGCAAAATTCAGCAATGTGTGTTTTAAGCGAGTAGAGCTATTTTGGAAGTGGACAAAGGTGTAAGTGTTCTCTTGTGCAATAGAGACCTTTTGGAAGCAAAATAGTGGCCTTTTCGGTGGCCGAGCATGTGCATGAGCATTCTTCGCATATCGAGCCTATTTAGCTTAAATATTTGTTGTAATTAATTAGTTGTAACTAGTTAATTTTGTGAAGTGTTGTAATTAATTAGTTTGTTAACTAGTTGTTTGATTTCGTCTTGTAATTATTTTCATTAGCTTGAATAGTTAGTTAATTAATTTGGTTTGTAATAATTAGTTAAGTAGTTTAGTTATTTATTCATTTGTTTTGTAATAGTTAATAATTAGCTTAGCTTAGCTAGTTAGCTAGTTAGTTCATTCAGACTCTCCTTCGTGAGAATGCAATGTTGTAATAACGTGCATGTCTTCCAACCTCACGTCTTTCTCCCTTTTATTTACTAGCTTATGATGGTTAGTTTAGGGACATCATGTTTTGTTTAGTATACTCCATGTTTACATCCATTTGTGTTGCATGCACCGAGGCTTCATCATTCTAACTTGCGTTATTGTTTAAATACTTCTTTGAATACATGCTTAGACTGCATGCTATCAAATTGCTTCATATGACATGTTTAGTGGCTGAGCCTAGTAAATTGCATATCACATGTGTTGCATTAGTCATATTGCCTAGTTAGGATCATGCATCTTTCTAACTTTATCATCTTTTTTAGCTTGGAGTACTAGGTGACCCTTTGCTCGCTTTAGCATATTGCATGAGTGTGATTGGTGCCATGGCAAAGCATGCTTGCCATGAGGCTAAGTGCTTAATTGCTATAAGCTTGAATACTGTGGATGAAGGCTAATTGCTTGAATTGGAATAATTTGAGTAATGTTCATATGCGGTCACTTTTTTAAGTAGTACATATTCAAAACAATTTTCAAAACAAACATGAATTAAATGTTCAAATTCTTGAAAATTAGTCTATATTTGTGTATGTGCGCTTCACATAGTAATGCTAGCCTAAAAACCGGAACAAGAGCATATAATGTACATAAGATTCATATTATGATTAGTAGAGGTCGATCTTTGATCAGGCGAGCGGGGGTGCTCAATTCTTGACCTTCCCCTCTCGTACCTAAGTTTCCGAGCTGAGACAATCTTGGTGATGACGGACATGTGGCCTTTGGCACGAGTCATGGGTTTCCTAAATTTCCCGAAAAAAATATTTAGGTGGCGACTCTGTATCTGGCAAAGCAGTCCATTTTTGGCAATTTGATTCAAAATCGATTTTCCAAAAGATTTGTTGGAATGGGACTCTTTAATTATTATCTATTTCACATTGCACTTGTAAGATCAGATTCTGAACCACGGGAGTCCAATACTGTAGTGCATATTTCATCTTCTGAAAGAGGGCGCGAAAAAGTCGAGCTACACCCATCTAAAAAAAAAAAAAACTAAAGCATCTGTGTTGCGTACTTGCAATAAAGAATGTTGGTGTTAGCCATCTCACACAACAATTTAAAAACAAGAAAAGATAAATCTGATATCGGTATCCATAACATTTCATAACAATGTTTTAAGCATTATTGACATTCAAATCTAAGGCGCATGTCCAATTTTTTCCCTAGATGCTTACGGACCAATTTCGTCATACAAATCAACTAGTAGCAGAGATGATGATGGATTAAGGTGTCACCCCAAGCAAATTATCTAACCATCCTCTAGTATGAGGAGACTTATCTAGATATCGAGGTTGTTTCGAGACTGTTTCCATAAACATGCACTCATGTTTTTATGAGAGTAAACCATCAAGCAACAAAATGGATGGTTACTAAATGATTTTTTAGTGTGAAAATGGCTCATAGGTATCTAAAGAAAAATTACATATTATTTTTAAAATAAGAATGAACATCTGACTAGGCCAATAACCAACCCCAATAACTTTTGTTTTTGTGTTTGATTCTAGCTAAACTAGTTGACAACCCTATATATCTCCATGTACCAATTAGAATTCCACCCACCCAAAATCACCAAGAACAACACTTCAACATTCGCTAGCATACAAAATAACTTTTTTTTTTTAATTTATTGGCTAAGGGATGAAGTTGCATCATTGTCAACCCCTCACACATCAACTATGTTGGCACCCAAGGCTAAGACCAATCTTGTGCATTCCCAAAGCAACAACAGATTGGAGAGGTTCCAATACAAAGATACAGCAACCAAACAGACTCCACCTAAGACCAACAACAACTCAACAAAACAGAGTACTATTCAGCCACCATTTCCAATACAAAATTGAACTTGTTGAATATTGAAGATGAGATCATTGACAAAGAAAGCTAGAGGAGTTGGGGAAGACTTAACCCATATGGAAATTCTCACTTTAACTAATTCACATAAAATAACTTATTTGAGTATCTATTATATTATATGAAATTTACACCCCAGTAAAACTTATCAAAAAAAAAAAAAAAATTCCCAGTCTCTAATTGCTCTATAACTGTCCCACTTTTTTATTTTAAATTTCAAATTTTTATAACTTCTTTAATTTTTCTCTTCATTAAAACTTTTTTTTTTTTTTTTTTTTTTTTTTTGTCATTCAATAAAAAATCAACTGATGAATTTTCATGACACACTCATCAAGTGCTATAATTTATATAACCAATTGAATTGTATCATATTGTCTCCTCTCAACATATCCCTACACTAGTGTTACATTTTAATTTCAAAAATATATAAAACCTATCGGTTCCCTTATTTTAAGGGGCCCCCAATTCACTCATTTCCCTAAGTGGGGGTATCTAAACTTGCACACATGGTGCTGACTGTGTCACTATAAATACATCTACAAATCCTATGCAACATGAAAATACATTATACTCGTTTGATCACCAACCTAATCAAAGGATATAGAAGGAGAAGGGGAGGCAGTGGAGCAGTAGTATCTACCCAAAATATTAATTTAACATGTTAACATGGTGTTCTCCGATTAATAAAATCAGTTAAAAAGTAGCTAAAATAAGAACAATTTTTTTTTTTAATTTTATTTTAAGAATTGACAAAATTTCAAGTGAATTTCACAGATTTCACAAAATGATGAACTCCATTTTGAGCCTGATCATCTGGGGGGGGGGGGAATTACTTAAATATCTAAGTGGCAATAAATATATGCAAAAAAATCCATGCATAAACATCAAAAAATTATATGCACGAATACCATGACTAGTTCATTTTAAGCAACTAACAAAATCTGGAGAGTAAGATTTGAGGCCATCCCTTCAAACATCCACTCATTAGGGTTTTGAAAATTAGGGAAAACAAATAAATTGGTTTTGAAAATTAGAAAAAACAGAGACAAAAAAGAAATTGAGCGAGAGAGGAGGACCCATAACTAAAATTGGTTTTTTTGGAGATAGGCGGCTAGTACCTAGAAAATGGTGATGGCGGTCTTTGGTAGGTGCAAAAATGGAGAGAAGGAAAAACAAACATAGATGAACATAAACATTGAGAAGGAGAGGAGAGAGAGAGAAGAGAGGATTTATACCTCAAATTGTTTTAAGGAGAGTTGAAGATGCTCCAAAAATGGGGATGGTGAAGGCCACAGTGGATAAGACATTGTAGAACAAAATTACTTTTAGTCAAGGAGAAAACAAAGATAGAGAGAGTCACAGTGAAAGAGATAGATATTAGGGATAGAAAGGCAAAGAGAGAGCAGAGAGAAGGCAAAATAGAGAGGACATACAGGGTAATGCTTCAATAGTGGATCGGCGGTGGTGCTCCTTGCAAGCGATGATGGAAACAAGCGACAGAGATTCAATATCGGGAGGAGGGCAAGACAGCCTTGAAGAGAGAGAGAGAGAGAGAGAGCGTTTTAAGCCCTAACTCATTTTAGTGTGTTTGAAATCCCTCCAAAATCCCTCACCAAATTAATTTAAAAACCCCTCCAAAATGATAACACCAAAAAATAAAATAATAATAATAATAATAATAATAATAATAATAATAATAATAATAATAATAATAAAACATAAACTCAAATTGGGCAGTAAGTGTTCCCACCAAAAAAATTGAGTTTTATTACCGACTAAATGTGTTTTCCTCGCCAAAAATGTATATTTGCAGACCAAATCAGGTACTCACCAAAGATTAAAAATAAAATTATACTAGATATTTGGCGACTAAATTTGTTTTAGTCGGCAAAAGTTAGTATATGACGACTAAAATTTATTTAGTCACTGAAAATAAATTTTTGACGACCAAACTTTTGATTGCCAAAAATAAAAAAGTAAATTGTTGTTTTTCATTCGGCGGTTAAATAAATTTAGTAGCCAAAAGTAACTATACAGCGACTAAAATATTTATTTAGTATTTGAAATTAAATACAGCTACAAAACTTTTGGTCACCAAAAATAAAAAATAAATTTTTGTTTTCCATTAGGCGACTACATAAATTTAGTAGCCAAAAGTAACTATACAACGACTAAAATATTTATTTAGTCCTTTGAAATTAAATTTTTTGCCGACCAAACTTTTGGTGGCCAAAGATTCTAAGTAAATTTTTGTTTTTCATTTGGCGACTAACATATTTTTAGTCACCAAGCTGGCATTTTTAGCGATTAAAAATTATATTAGTCGCCAATTGTGGCATTTTTAGCTATTAAAATTTTTTTCTAGTTGCCAAGTGTGACATTTTTAGCGACTAAATTTTTTTTAGTCGTCAATAATCAATATACCACGACAAAAAAAAAAAAAAAAAATAGTAGCTAAATCTTGTACTTTTGCCTACTAATGTAGTGTTTGGTTGCCAATTCCACAACTTTTGGTGACTAAATTTTTTTTAGTCGCGAAATTTGGTCACCAAAAGTGTAATTTCTTGTAGTGTTCGTTCATGTTTCCTCTTGAAGACTGGCCACTAAGTCCATGATCAGTGCCAGTAACTACTCCACCATCTAAGTCAGGTGGCATGCAAGATTCAATGGTTGTTGATGACCCTTGTCATCTGATACTAAATATCCACTATGGACTTGGCATGAGTCCTCAATTGAGTGGAGCACCTGTTGATAGCTGCTGGCAAAAGTAGATGCAAACAAGAATTTAAAATTAAAAAAAAAAAAAACGAATCATAATTTAGCTTCAAATATGAGTCAACTTAAAAAAAAATAATAATAATAAAGCAATTTTCATTTTTATTATTATAAATCCGAAATGTATATTTTGTTTTTAATATAAATAAGTTGTGTATTGTGGTTGGGTAAAATGTAGGACAACAATTGTGTTTAAGTCATTACAATATTAAAAATTGGTATTTTAAATATTAAGAAGTTTACCAACATTTAATTTGTTCATTAAATTACTGCTTGTGAAAATGGTTCAGGTTAACGAAAACTTTACTATGATTTGGATTGAAGGAAATCCAAATATTAAGATTTCAATTACGATATGGTAAGTACTCATCTATAATGTTTGCAACAGGCTGAAACTGTAAGCTTTTGTTATCGCTCCAGCTCTGAGTTGCCCCCTCCAGTTATGGGTATGGGTTTTCCTTAAATATACCTTAATGTTGGGGTTAAAAAATAGCTTTTTCAACATCTATCTTTTGTTGAGCAGTGTCTGTCCTTTAGCTGAACATGGTCAGGCATTTCTTAAGTTTCAAAAAATGTGTAAGTTTTTTCACAAAAGATGTAAGTAACTTCACAAAAGGTGTAAGTTTTGTTTTTCTAAAAGGTGCAAGTTCCAACAAAAGGTATAAATTTTATGACAAAAAAATATTTCACAAAAAGTGTAGCTTTTGACAAAAAAGTGTAAGTATTTTTACGAAAAAGTGTAAGTTTTACAAAAGTTATAAAATTTATGAAAGAAAATTTTTCACAAAATGTTTAACTTTTTAGAAAAATGTATAACTTGTTTCACAAAAGATGTAGGTTACTTCACAAAATGTGAAAATTTTATTAAAAAAATATTTTACAAAAGGTGTAACTTTTGACAAAAGGTGTAAGTATTTTCACGAAAAATTGTAAGTTTTCACAAAATGTGTAAATTTTATGAAAGAAATTATTTCACAAAAAATATAACTTTTCAGAAAATGTGTATGTTTTTTCACAAAAGGTGTAAGTAACTTCACAAAAGGTGTAAGTAATTTGTGTAAGTTGTCAAAAGTTATACCTTTTGTAAGTAATTTCACAAAAGGTGTAAGTAATTTCACAAAAAAAAAACGTAAGTTGTCACAAAAGGTGTAAGTAATTTCACAAAAAAATATAAGTTTTCACAAAAGGTGTAAGTAATTTCACAAAAAAACGTAAGTTTTCACAAAAGATGTAAGTGTTCACAAAAGGCGTAAGCTTTCACAAAATGTGTAAATGTTCACAAAAGGTGTAAGTTTTCTTGAAATTACTTAACGCCCTTTTCTGAAATTACTTACGCCTTTTGTGAGAACTTACGCTTATGAAATTATTTATGCCTTTTTGTGACAGATTACACCTTTAGTCATATAATAAATTATTTTATTAATTTACTTGAAAAGTGACTTGCTTAACAGATCACTAATGTGTAAGTTTAAAAAAAAATTGATATAACCCAATACATAAATCGTGTAAGTGCAAAATATAGAGGGTGTAAGTGCCTTGCATATGGCATGCAAGGCACACCTAAGAAAACTCCTAGATACTAAAGTAAAATTTAAATCGAATTACAAAAATAAAAAATTACAATTTATTTTTCTTATTATTTTAAACAAATTAATTCTCACACCCAATTTAGTTAGTATTTAACTATATGATTTAGGTTGTCTAAATTTGACCATTAGATTAGACTTTCATCATTATTGATTTGGACAAACATTTTTAATTCGACCGTATGAATTGAAGTAAAAAACTCGATGTCTAAATAAATTAAATTTATAATTTAAAGATGAAATAAATAATAATATAGTAAGGAATAAAAATAAAATTAAGCCCATTATTTACTTTACATGCAGACGTGTTGCTCTTCATACACAAAAATTAATCCAATTGGATTAGAGAAAGGAAAGCAAGAGTGAGAGTGCAATGACTTGTATTTAATTTGCCCTTTCTTTTATAACTTTTTGGTTTGGAGTTTTCAAAAATATTTTTTTGAGTTTTCATTTTGTAGTTTTATATTTTTAGTAATTTTTTAAAATATTTTAATCATTTTTTTAACTTTTTAAATTACTAATTTTGATTTATTTAGAAAGTATAAAAGTTGTATATTTTTTTTAAAAAAAAATCATTGAATATAACAAAATATGAAAATGTACTAAATTTTTAAGTTTATCTAGATTGGGTGTATTTAAAAAACAAAATAAATAAATGAGTAAAATATTTTAAAAAATATTAAAAATTAAAAAATATGAAAAACAAAAAATTTAACGAAACAATGTGAAAGTTTTGAAAATCAATTGTGACTCGACATAAAAATTTGAACACAAATTCTCACATCATAAACAAAAAGAAACCTTAATACATTGTTGTTATTGTTACTGACCCAAAAAAAAACAAAAACAAAAACAAAAATATATGAACTTTTACAATTGTTCACAACAAAGTTTCATATTTTGAAATCAATGCATAATAATCTCATTATCAATACTATAAATATACCATTTTCATTTTATATCACCAAAAATCATTCATTTATTAACATTTTATTCAATTATTCAGTACTCTTTATGAATTTTATTGTAGACAAAGCTTTTTCTACCGTTGCTATGGCAAATTGTAAAACTAATGGTAATTTCATGATCGAGTAAACCAATGGATGTAATCATCTCCACCAAAATTTCTACCAAGATTTTCAATTCCTTTTAGTTCTAAAAATTCATTGTTAATAAAAAGGATAAATTACAAATACACCCCCTGAGGTTTGCTTAAAGTACAGATTGCCTACTATGATTTCGAAAATTACAAAAACCCCCTTGTCAGAATTTTTTATTTAACAGAATTAACTAAAAAAAATAAAATTCATAATTGCTCTCTAATATAATAATAAAATTACCTAAATTATTAATTGAAATATATTTCTAACATCATTAAAAATTATTAATTGACTTCATGATTTATTAATAAAAGGGACAATTTGTTACGAAATTAGAAACCTTAAGGGATGGAATGTAATTTTCAAAATCACAGGGGGTGATTCGTATTTTAATCAAATCTCATGAGGTAGATTTATAATTTACCCTAATAAAAATAAAGGTAAATTACACTGACACCTCCTGAGGTTTATGTTTATTACAATTTCCCTCTCACCTTTTGAAAATTACATCTCCCCCCGTGAGGTTTAAAGTTTCATTACAGATTTCCCCCCTCAGCAATTTAATTTTTTTAAATACCAATTTTTCCCTCACTAGGTAAATTGCATTGACACCCCTCACATTTTAGAAATTACAATCCCCTTCATAAGGTTTAAAGTAGCATTACTAATTGCCCCCTCGGTTAGTATTAGTTGGAAAAAAAATTATTTGAAAAAAAAAATTAATTGAAAAAAAAATTTGTTAGTAAAATTTTTAAATTTCTGTTTAAAAACCAACGTAAGCTCATTTTTTGAATTTACGTTTTTTCCTCAAATTTACAAACTGAGACAACCATTTATAAACCAAAAAAATTTTCAAATAAGGTTTTATGACAGTTTTTAAAATTTTTGTAAATATAAATTGAAAAATGAAAACGAAATGGTTATCAAACATGTTTCAGATAGTAAAAATGTCGTAAAATTAACAAATAATTAAATAATTTACCAACATAAGAAATGACTTATCAAAAGATTCTTAAGCTATGTATGGTTTGATTTTTAGAATTTTTTTTTCTAAAATCAAAAATTAATTTGGTTAAGAAATAAAAAATTAAAAAATAATTATCATTTTTATATAATTTTTATCTTTCGAGTGGTTAGAAATAATTTTTTACAAATTAAATTGAAACAGTCATACAATTATATATAACCTGCCCAAAAGTTAAAATAATAATTATTTTTTACCCTTAAATGATAATTATTTTTTATTTTTTATTTCTTAACCAAATTAATTTTTAATTTTCAAAATTTTTTTCTAGAAATCAAACCATACATAGTCTAAGAATCTTTTAATAAGTCATTTCTTACGTTGATAACTTATTTAATTATTTGTTAATTTTACAACATTTTTACCATTTGAAGCTTATTTGATAACCATTTCCTTTTCAATTTTCAATTTATATTTACAAAAATTTTAAAAACTGTCACAAAACCTTGTTTGATAATTTTTTTTTTTTTTTTTTTGATTTATAAATGGTTGTCTTAGTTTGTAAATTTGAGGAAAAAAATATAAATTCAAAAAATGAGTTTAAGTTGGTTTTTAAACAGAAATTTAAAAATTTTACTAACAAATTTTTTTTCAATGAATTTTTTTTCCAACTAATACTAACCGAGGGGGCAATTGGTAATGCTACTTTAAACCTTAGGGAGAGGATTGTAATTTCTAAAATGTGAGGGGTGTCAATGTAATTTAACCAGTTAGGGCAAAATTGATATTTAGAAAAATTAAATTACTGAGGGGAGAATCTGTAATAAAACTTTAAACCTCAGGGAGAGAGATATAATTTCCAAAAAGTGAGGAAAAGCTGTAATAAACATAAACCTCGAGAGTGTTAGTGTAATTTACCCTAAAAATAATTATAAAATTGATTTTCAAACATCATTAAATCTATTGGTGGTCCATTATTTTTAACCATAAGGTCAAATTTTGATTAACCTTTTTTCATAATGGGTAATAAGTTTTAGAGAAACTTACCTGTAGATCTTTATTGGTAGGCTTACTATTCAATAGTTCATATAATAATTAATGATGTTTTCTTCAAATATTATTAAAAAAAAGTCACTAATTGTTAATTTTCAACGATTGTTTACAAATTTTGTCACAAAAAATATTAGTAATTATAAGTTTTAACAACAATTTTAAAAATATCACAAAAAAGTCACTAATTTAGAACTTTTAATGACATTTTAAAATTTTCATCACAGAAAAATATCACTAATTGTATGTTTTAGTGACAATTTATAAAATTCGTGATAAAAAAAGTCAGTAATTGTTAATTTTTAGCAACATAAGTAAACAATCGTCACAAAAAATTATTTTTAGCGACTATTTTACTAGGACTTATTTTCAATAAAATTTGATAAGAATTAAGTCTAATTATTAAGACCAATTGATAATTTACCCTAAATGATATATCTATATAATAAGGGAAAAAAGTTTTTGAATTTGTCTCAAAATGCATCAAAAATACATTTTATTTCAACAGCTGAGATGATTTGTTTTTAACCATTAAGGCCCCGTTTGTTTGGGGTTATAGCAAGGGGATTAGGATTACTAATACCTTGGGACTAGTATATGGGGTGTTTGTTTTGAGAGATAGCCTTGGGACTAACTAATACCTTGGCATTACTAATACCTTGTTTGTTTTGAGAGATGTGGAGGGTATTACTAATACCTTGGTATTACTAATACCCTTGGGGAGGGGATTCATAGTGAGGAGGTAGAGATGGTATTAGAAAAATAGTGAGGGGATTAGAAATTTTTTATTTTTTTTATTTTTTATATATTGGGAATTTTTTTTAAAATATTAATGCTTAATTTTTATATTTTTTTATTTATTTTATTATTTTATATAAAAATAATTTAACAATTCATCACTATTAATCCCCTCACTATCAATCCCCTCACTAACAATCCCCTCACTATCAATCCCCTCCATTTTATCTCTGAAAACAAACGATCCTCACTAACAATCCCCTCACTATTAATCCCCTCACTATCAATCCCCTCCATTCTATCTCTGGAAACAAACAGGGCCAAAGGGCTGAGATGGTTTGTGATATTTTCAACATCCCGCCCAAACCAATCCTCTCTCTCCTGCACCCAAACATTATTTGTACACTTTCTCTCTCTCTAACTCCAACTTCTTAGGTCTCTCTCTCTCTCTCCCCTCAGAGATCTCTCTCTTCCTCTCCCTCCTCTCCACTCTCCACTCTCCACTGTCGCTTCACTTCCATCGTTGCGTCGCCTCCGATCTCCACCGAAAGCCACTCTTCTCCCTCCCAGATCTCAGATCGTCCTCCACCGTCGAGAGTTTGATGAGTTGGCCTTTGTGTCTTCCCAAAGCAAACACAGAGATGGTGGCTGTAAGTCTCAATTTTAATTTGTTGTATACTATTTTAATTTGTTGTGGTTGTGATTTCTGAAATGAAATGGGTTTGATAGGTTTGATGGATTTTGATTTCTGAAATTTGAAATGGATTTGATGGGTTTAATCCGCAGAAATCTGTAGAAATTCATATACTAGAGTATACTCTCTCTGTAGATTTGATGGGTTTTGATTTCCGGCTTTGCCACTTTCCGCTCATCCCCATGAGTTTAGTTTCTCTGTCTCTCTAGCATGAATATAGATATTCTCCATGAAATGGTATGCTCTTTTCCACAATTGTTCATCTAGAAGAAATGTTACTGGCCCGATGATGAATATACACGATATACTTGGAAGTCTAGAATGAGTTAGATGACAAAAGGACAATACAAGTTATACAACTTCCAAATACATAACGAAGGGCCCATTTGCACAACATAGTCTTGCTAATTTATATCTGACTATTTCCTACCACACTTTTTATATGGGTTTTAACACGTGGAGGTAAGGTTGCGTACACCAACCCTTTCCCAAAAGCCCGCTAAGCGGGAGTTTCATGCATTGGTTACACCATTTTTACTTTTTACGTCCTTAAATGTGGGATAAGTGTTAAAAATGTTAGGCTATTAAACTCTAAGCTAGCTTGGTTTTTAACAAAACCTTAAGTCGATATATACTCACAAAACAGTCATTAAATCGACCTAACTCTTGAAGAGAAAAGGAATACCATTTGTTGAAAATTGAACCAAGTCTTAAATGGCATATGATAAAGAGAATTAAGGCTAAACACCAAGCAGAATTTAAGCCAATATCTTTTTTATTTTTATTTTTTTTTTAATTGACAAGTGGAATTCAAATACCGTAACAATCCAGCAAATAGTAATGAACCAACATTTATATGGCCTGACACACAAAGCTACCTATGTTATTTGACTCATTCCAATGATTTAAAATCTCAATTGAAAGAATGATTTGCTTAGTTTCAACCATAAGGGATAGGATATGTGGAGATCTAAGTTCATTTTCCCCATGTAACGTCTTAAAGTACTTGGCCAACATAAATAAATAAATCATGGCAAGATCTAAGTTAGTTACGGGACAAGAAGAATCTGTCCACTTAGAAATACAAGAGCAATGGAAAGTATGATTGCAGATAGTTGTGAGAATTCCACTCATGTCTTGCTCCAATCTCTCTGCAACAAAAGAGAAAAATAAGTGAAATCCAAACTGTAAAGCTACAGATCAACTTCATATTCCACAACTTCAAGTGGCTTGAAAAAACCTTAAATAAATCAATGTAGTTAATGAGGAAAGCAGTTAGCGAGATTTTAAATAACCACGATAAGGTTTGGATTGGGCCAAACAAGCGCACTATAGAATTCTTAAATATCAATTCCTATACCGAGAGATCACGAGGTGCGAATAGAAAATACTAATTACTCTAAGTACATCACTAACCATGAAGCAGAGTGCAAACCAATAGACCCCATTGCCTCTTAACACGGAGAGATCCAAAAGTGAAAGGAGAAAATACGGAGACAAAATAAAACACTCGTGATTCTGATTAATTCTTATTTTATTATTTCTTATCTATATAATAAGGGAGAAAGGTAGATAAATTTGAGCGAAAATTTAAATTAGGTTTAAATTGGGTTATCTTAAAAAATAATCATGAAAGTGAATTTTGAGAAAGAGAAGAAATAATGGGAGTGGTGTGATTTGTTCAAAAGCTAAAAAGAAGAGTTTTTTATTAATAGAATTTTGACTTCAAATTCTTAAAATAAATTATATTTTTCAATTTTTACTTTAATTTTATTGGGGTGTATTTATGTTTGGGTACTTTTACAAAATTCATTTCAAATCAATAAATTCGATAAATTACATTTTAAATCAATATCTTTAAATTTAATTATATTTTAATCTTATAATTAATATAGACACGGATATACATTTTTAAACCTCCAAACCAACCTTAGGGAGAAGGGATTTTGAATTTGTGTGAAAATGTATCAGAGATACATTTCAATTCAATTGAGATGAATTGTTTTTAACCATTAAAGTGAGATGCTTTCTAATATTTTCAATTCCCGCCCAAAACAATCTCCTTTCTCTCTTGTGTTCCACCCGCTCCAAACATTATTTGCACACTTCTCTCTCTTTCTCTCCAACTTCTCAAGTCTCAAACTCTGTCCTCAGAGATCTCTCTCTTCATCTCCCTCCTCTCCACCATCGAGTCGTCTCCACTGTCACGCTGCTTCCGATCTCCTCTCCAACTTCCCAGGTCTCAAACTCTCTGTCCTCAGAGATCTCTCTCTTCCTCTTCCTTCTCTCCACTGCCGCTCCGTTTCCACCATCGCGTCGTCTCCACCGTCGCGTCGCCTCCACCGTCGCCTCGCCTCCAATCTCCATCGACGGCAACTCTTCATCTCTTCTCCTATTAGATCTCAACCCACTCGGCACCTCAAGTCCTCTATCATAGAAAAGTAAATCATCTATACCCATCTCTGATTTTTATTTTTTATTTTTTGAATAAGGGAGAATAGTTTTTTTTTTTTCTTCTTCTTCTTCTTCCATTAATATTTTATAGATTACCATGTCATATTGTTGATTATGGTTTCATGTCTATAAATTGTGAACAGCTTTTTTTTTTTTCTTCCATCTTTCTGTATCATTAATTTACATGATTTTGTTAGTTTTGTTAAGCCCAATTAGAAGAAAACATGTATCATCATCAATTCATATATTTATGACAGTTGGTATGGAGATTTGGATTGAATTAAGAATATAATTTTCATAGTGTCAGTTTTTTAACTTAGTTTTGACAGTTTGGAGTTTATAAATTCAGATTCTTTGAAATAAGCCATTTCAAAGAAGCCATTTTAAGACAATTTTTTCTTGATCTTAGTTTAAAGCAGTTTGTCCTAATTTGTGTCTTGACTTTTTTTTTTTTTTTTTGAACAAGGTGTCTTGACTTTAATTTGTGTGTATTAGATACGATTGTGTGTATTATATATGGATGTTTGTATATAATTTAGAGATTGATGTATATATATGTATGATTATGTATCGGCGTTGGTCGCCCTTTAAATTTAGGTATTTGCTTCTAATTCCTCTCTCTCTCTCTCTCTAAAAATTGTTGAGGAAAATGGATTTGGGAGGGTTCTTCAAACCCAAAGATGGAAACACCCATCAAAATTCTTCAATTGATAAATTGCCATGTACACTGTTTTCTCTCACTTCTTTATTATTTTACTGTCTGATTTAAGTTGAAAATGTGGTGTCATTTTCATGTTGTTTGAATTGAATTTGTTGAAATTCATGTTAATTAATGTTTGTTCAGCTGTATTTAGGTGAATTTTCCTTACACTTCAACAATTAGCTTTGAAGAAGAACTACAACAAGAATAACAATTAGCTTATATCACAATGGCTTTGTTGACAAATAGGGTTGTCATTAAAGAATAGAGATGAGCTCTTGCCAAATTTTGGCATTGTTATAATTCGCACCAAAAATAGCACATGAATTGGAAGTGTTGTTGTCAAATTTGGGCTTCGCATGAAGGGAAGCACACTATTAGAGTTGCTCTAACATGCAATTTCCATGTCATTTGAATCTTTAAAGCGCTTTGCCACATTACTAAGTATTTTTTTTTATTGTGGGGTATAGGTTATTTGAGAAAATGGGAAATTGACATTTTTTTATGGTGTTTCTTTTGATAAATGTGTATGAATGTGCACTAAATCTGAGCATGTTAGAGCATCTCCAATGGTGAACTTCTCTTTTCACCAAATTTGAGTAAAAAATGACTCATTTTCTCAATTTGATATCAGTTGCTCCAACTGTGTATAAAAATCCCGTGGGTTGACCGGTAAAGCCAATTTTTTTTTTTTTTTGAACTGTTTGAACCTACCTATTTGAACTGTTTGAACCAGTTCATGAGCCAATTTTGCATGCCTTTGGTCAGCGGTTGGTCACATAGTGGTCGACCAAGGGTCGACTAGGTGGTCATCGGTGGTCGACCACCATGTGTAAAATTCTCAAGCTTTTACCTTTAGCGGTCACGCCTGATAATTTGATGAAATCGTATTACATTCCCGGTTTGATGGTTTTTTGTTCAATTGAATTTGATACCGGTTTGGTGAAACCGTTGGAGCTTCAAAAGTGTCTTTTCACCAAATTTCAAATTTGATGCCAAGTTCTTTGAAAGATTGGAGATTGTCTTAATGAGCGATTTAAGCATCCATTTTATGAAGTTTTAATACATATCGAATGTATTATCAAATATGTAAAACAATTATATGTATCTGTTTACATGTGGTATAATCATAATAAGTTGCAAGTCTTCCCATTTAATAACCTGCGTGGGCAACTTATTTATAGCCTTAATTAGTTCGATATTAGTGTATCGGTTGTGTAGTTTGAAATTAAGAGGACAAATTATCTCTTTATTTGAATTTATGTTTGAATCGATTTTGTTTCTTTTGTTATATAGATTACCATGTCATATTGTTGATTATGGTTTCATGTCTATAAATTGTGAATGACTTTTCTTTTCTTTTTTCCTTCCATCTTTTGTATCATTAATTTACATGATTTTGTTAGTTACTTAAGCCAGTTAGAAGAAAACATGTATCATCATCAATTCATATATTTACGGCGGTTGGTATGGAATTTGGATTGAATTAGAATATGATTTTCATAGTGTCAGTTTTTTAACTTAGTTTTGTGAGTTTGGAGTTTATAAATTGATTCTTTGAAATAACTTAGTAATAGGCTTAAATGTATTTATAATACATTTTAGACAATATTGGTTCTGGCTCGCATTTGTTATTATTCTTATTTTTTTTTTGATGTTTTATTAAGATAATTTGTGTGAATAAGCCATTTTAAGACAATTTTTTTCTTCTGGTCTTAGTTTAAAACAGTTTGTCCTAATTTGTGTACTGACTTTTTTTTTTTTTTGGAACAAGGTGTACTGACTTTAATTTGTGTGTATTAGATAATTAAATGTGTTATATATAGATATATATTGGTTTCTAGGTGTGGGTTTGGGATGGGTGTTAGTGTCATACTCTAAAGATTTGTTTGGATCATATTTTCATGAATTGAATGATTTATATTATAGGATTCGTTGAGTACATCATTTGCTAAAAATCAAGTTAATGGAATAAATATAGACTCATGATCAAACTTCAATCAAAATCATATTAACTATTTATTTTTTTAAAACATAAACATAATCTTATTATAAATTATAAATATATAATTAATCTGAATTATTTAATAAATCTACTATGCACTCATGTCTGCACCAATCCCAAATTAGGTAGGTGTATGTAAGTGTGTGAGAATAATCTAAGACACATATTACACAGTGTGTGTGAATCTAAGACACATACATTATTATTATTAATATTATTATTATTATTATTATTATTATTATTATTATTATTATTATTATTATTTTAATAGTTGGGTTTTGATTGTTATGAAATAGGATGATGAGTGACCATAAGGTGGAGAAGTTCTCTGTGGATTTTCATGGACCCAAAGACAATAAATCATCTATACCCATCTCTGATTTTATTTATTTATTTATTTATTTTTGAATAAGGGAGAATGGTTTTTTTTTTATTTTTTATTTTACATTTTGTTTGAATGGTTGAGATTTTTTATTTTTGAATATGGGAAGCGGTTTTTTTTTAATTTATTTTTAATTTTACATTTCATTTGAATTTTCTGTTTAAGTCATTTTATATTTGAATTTTACATTTTATATTTTCCTTATTATATAAATTCAAAAACCCTCTTCCTTACTTGACAATATGTTAAACATGTTTTTTATTTTATTTCACTGTTTTTGTTGAATTTTCTTTCTTTTGGGTCAAAAATAAGGTTTTGTTAAAGTTTTCATTGCCTAAGTTGCAATACATTTGCATAAGTTTTTCTTGAATGACCTTATCTTATTTTTCTTTTCTTTCTTTTTGGGCCCATTATTTTATTATTGGTATTTATTGCGAGGTGCAATTTTTAATGGACCTATTTTGAATGAAGTAACTTTGCATACATTTTGGTGATTTTTATTATAGAGCCAATGCAAATAATGCTTATTTTGAAATTTGTCTAGGAACATTTTGTTTTGCTCTGAAGTCTATTGTGTAGTGTTCTGCTTTGCTTAATTTGATGGAAGGGTTGTGATGGTGAGATAGTGGCAAATGGTTGTGTTCAGGAAATACTGTATGAAATTCTGTCACAATTGATTCTTATGCTATGAATGAGAAGAATATACAAATAAAGCATTGATTTTGATGATTGCACATCAATGTTTGTATGCATATTTTGTACATGGTGCGGCTCAATTCTACAATATTTCATGTATTTAGAACTAGAAAACGGCCCAAATAGTTGTCTGAAAAATGTATTAGGTTAGAGAAGGTTGAGAATTAGAAGAAGTAGAAAGTGATTAAGCATAATATTATATTGTGAATTCAATAGTTTTAAGCTGCACTTATCGTCGATGATTATGTAATAAGAAAATAAAGGGTTGTTATCATGGGCATTACGGGGATATGTTGGGTGTTTAGATTACGTCATTGCGATAATCATAGTACATATAATTGTGCTTTATGACTTGATGTCTTCTTTCTGCAGTCAGAGCAGGTTGCGATAATTCTTTCCATTCCACTAGAACTTGGAAGAATTGCATGATTTTCTGTGAGAGCTATCATAGGGGCATCCGTCAATAGCAAAAGCCACGGAAGTGACTTATAAATGGTGCATGAGCCCAAATGATTTTAGTTTACGACCATTCGTATTTAACTATCTCTCCCATATAGTTGCCATTAGTTGCATTGGTTGTGTTGGGAAGCCAACTCCATCAGCGTCTGTTCTTGAAAACTTCGAATGGGATATTCATTAACAAAATAACTATTGGAAAGGCGATTAACAAAATAAGTTAGAGCGTAACGGTGTGATTTATGGAGTGTGATATCATTTTCAATTTCGATGCTTTTCTTTGTTTTCAAAAACAAAAATAATGGAAAGTTTAAAAATATCAAAATAAATGAATAAATAAATTTCATCTTTGTGTAGACATATTTAAAGACAACTTAAAAATGTTTCCTTAAAAGCAGGGGTATTTTCAATTTTCATATATAATGATTTTATTTCTTTTGAAAATAGCTAGCTTTGAAGCAATTTGTGGAATAAGTTTATTTTCAAATTGGAATGCGTTTAGGTAGTTGCCTTACACTATTTGATGTTGGTTCCATAAGATTTTTGTAAGTATGGAAGTCGCGGTTGGATCAAACCATACATGGATCCTCACTCTCTACCCTTTCCTTTTAAAAGGCATTACGTGCGGACTACGATGGGCTTCTTTTTACATTTGCTTAAAAACTCAAAATCCAATTCACTATCTTCCGATTTCAAGCGCCAAAGAAAGAAAAAAAAAAGGATTTACATTATGTTATCGTTGACACCTTTTTTAGCGAGGTTTCTTGCCTTTGGATCGACTTTTTTTTTTTTGTCGTGATAACCTATACCAAGAACACGAATATATATGTAAATGTGAACTTACATAGAAAATTCTTACGACTCCTCCAGTCATATGGAAGAACCAAAAGTATAATTCAACTTGGATTTAATTCGAGATCACGGTTGGTGAACAAAACATCATTGTCTAAAGAATAAATCTTGGCTCTATATATTATAAGCAGTTAACGGCATGATAAAATTTGAACACACTTTCAAATATGCTATAGACTAAGACACAATCTATTTAAGAAACAAGTTGATGAGCTTTACTCTTCCATTATTTGTTTGTTTGTTTTGTTTTTCTTCGTATTTTAATTACAACATGGAATATTTTGGTGATTGTACACTTAGAAAAGCTTGTAGAAAATAGGTGTGTTATTCTATAATTTTTCTTTTTGGATGATTATTCAATAGTCCTGTAGAGTATTCTATAATTTTCTATTTTTGAAAGAATGTATATTTGAGGAAAGAAATGGAGATTATGAATGAGATAAATGGAAAGTGAAAATTTAGTAGTAAATTAGGTTTACATAGCACTTTTTGATATGTAATTTCAATAATAAGGAAATACCGCTATGTCTTGAGTTGGACTTATCGAGATAATTTTAACGAGTGACAAAAAGAGTGGGGTGAGAGCGACCCTTTGGCTTCATCGAGAGAGCCAGATTTCTACGCCTTGATACATGTATAGACTTGATCTATGCAAAGTAAATTTTGTAGCTAAAATTTGTACATATAAAGGCTACGATCTATCCAAATTGATGATCTCATGATGAAAGAAGGGTTCGAAGAGTGTGGCAAAGAGGTCGAAGAAGTACTTGGAAGAGCTTGCACATCTGACTACAATTTTATTTTTTAATTTTTTGATTTTTTTTTTTGATTTTTTTTTTTTTTTGATGCAGTGATGAATGGATAGAGATTTGGTGAGACAATGTTTGTTTGTTAATGAACAAATAGGATTAGATAATGCGTGTTTGGGTATGATTTGGATTGGTGTTTGTGTTTCGGCAAAAGCGATGAAACAACTTTGTGTTTGTGTTCTGAAGGTAAGAATGAAAGGAGATGTAGAAGTTGTTAAAAGAAGTGAGTAGAAACAACTTTTATTTAGAAAATATTTAGGTTGGGGATTGAAAGAAGCGGTTTTTTTTTTTTTTTGACTCATTTGTAGTACTGGTAGCACAAAGCTAATCCTTGGGTTTGAAATAATAATTCATCCTCATGAAATGGTTTTCAAATGGTTTTTAAGATATTCTTAAGTGATTTTTCAAATGGTTTTCAATGTTTCATTATGTTGGATTTGTTATTATTATTATTATTATTTTTTATATATTTTTGTTGATTACGTTGTGTTTCTAAGATTCAGTTTTACGATTTGTGTTTGTGTTTCTAAGATTTACTTGTTTGATTTTTGTGTGTTGATTAGGTATGCATTCAATGGGAACCCGCAGAGAAAAAGTTGAAACAAAAGCTTAGGAAGACTTTCGCATTGATGGAACAAAGCTTATTATTATAATTTCTTTTTTTAATCAAAGCAAAAAGA